>CM065303.1:19437500-19777500 GCA_032871835.1 Dipteronia dyeriana
GAAAAGTGGGTATCATCAAATTCGAATGAAAGATGGCGATGAATGGAAAACTGTAGTTAAAACAAAATATGGATTGTATGAGTGATTAGTAATGCCATTTGGTCTAACTAATGCTCCGAGTACTTTCATGAGTTTAATGAATCATGTTTTGCGTGCATTTATTGGGAAATTTGTTGTGGTGTACTTTGTTGATATTCTCATATATAGCAAAATTTTGCCTGATCAAGTACAACATTTGAAATCTGTTTTGAATGTGCTTAGAAAAGAAAAGTTGTTTGCTAATCTTAAGAAGTGTACCTTTTGTACCGATAATCTTGTGTTTTTAGGATTTGTTATGAGTGCACAGGGTATACATGTTGATTCGGAGAAGATATGTGTCATTAAAGAGTGGCCGAGTCCCATAAACGTAGGTAATGTGAGAAGTTTTCATGGACTTGTTGTTTCTACCGACGGTTTGTGAAAGACTTTAGCACATTGGTCGCACCACTTACTGAAGTAATCAAGAAAAATGTGGGTTTCAAGTGGGGAGAAGAACAAGAAAAGGCATTTCAATTGATCAAGCAAAAGCTTACCAGCGCCCCGTTATTATCTTTGCCTAATTTTTCTAAAACGTTTGAAATTGAATGTGATGCTTCAGGTATTGGAATAGGCGTAGTCCTAATGCAAGAGAGACAATCAATAGCTTATGTAAAGTCTTCATTTTTTGATTGGCTTATTTCGTGAACAAACCACATTTTTGGGGTTTTATGTACAGGTAGCTTAGGCTCTCAAGACCTCAAGAAAAGAAGCACCAAAGGTATATTTCTTGTGCTTACTTGCTTTGAAGAGATATAGTTGCACACACTCACAACTCATGCATATTTCTTATTCGTATATGTTGTGTATTTATATGAGTGTGCATTCATGTTTTGATAACTCTTCTTGCATGTTTATATTGATCACATCCTTGCATTTGTATTGACATGCATTATGTGTTGCTCACACACACACTTACTTGCATTTGATTTGTTATGCATGTCTGCTTCATTGTTGTCTATGTGTATTCATAGTGTGGTTTTGTGTGTTATTCGCGCTTGCACGATGGTGTGCTTGTCTTAGCGCATTGAGTGACCATTTGAGATGGTGGTATTCTTCTCTTGGTTTGGTTATGTGGAGTAAGGTGTCTAGTCTCAAAAAGTGGATTTCAATGATTTAAATATTTTTCAAAACTGACCTTTGTATGGTCTTGTGACCATATCTTTTTATAAAATGATTCAAAATGAGTTTTGAAAATATCTGTATAATCTAGACACCCATACCTTTCCAATGGTATATTATTCATAATATTTCATGACCGTTTGGATTGGTTTTGAAATCTCCAAAGTGACCACAAAAACAGAGCATCTCTATTATTGTCCGTTTCTGACATTTGGTCACTTAAATGACTATAACTTTTTCTACAAACATCCAAATCAAGTTTTATAAATTGGGGTACAAAGTATACTTCCATACCTTTCCAATGGTATATTATAAAAAAGGTTTGGATATCGTTTGGTCATGTTTTGGGTCGCTCGAATCTTGAGCTTTTGTGTTGTCGCGGCTGCACTGGTCCACAAGCGTACCTCACCAGCCCCCCTGGACAGTAGGTGTGCGCTGGTGTGGCGCTTGTCGACTAGCGCACTGAGTAAAATTCTGGGCATTTTCAAAATGATGTAGTTTTGTTCTAGGGCTCATATTTATGTGTCATCTTCTTCCTCACTTGTTTTTTAGAGCTTAAAACCCATTTATTAGTGAGAGAAAACATTTCCCTTGAGAGAAAAGCTCCAATAGTGGTTCCTTAACTCTACAAACCCAAAACCCATCATTCTTCATGCATTATTGATCATCTTTAGACATGAGTCTTCATCATTCATGACTTGGTAAGTAAGAACAAACTTTTATCTTTGATTATTGTTCTTAAACTCCAAGATTTTGTTTTTATTGCATAGGATTTATAGAAATCATTTTTGATTGCATATTTTTGTTGAATGATGACATGATTGGGTTTGTTTTTTGATAGCTTAATTGATTAGGTCATTTTTGCCTAAAAGCTAGGTCATAAACATTCTTGTGTGATTCATTGTTGACTAGGTTGATAGATTGTTCATTAATCAACTTGTTAAGCTTTTAAATGTTTATGTGATGTTTTTGTGACAATTAGTTTGTTAGAAAATCTCTACACAACTAATTGAGTTTGTTATTGACAGACATTGGTCTAAGACTTGCATTTATTGTGTGGCTAAATGCTTTGTCTCAATCACATGAATATATACTAAGTATATGTTGAATACATTGTAAGCATATTTGTTGATTCATTGTGATTGTTTGTGATAGCTAGGATTGTTGTTATTGATAACTTCTAGCTAAATCTCTATGCTTTGCATTTAGATATTGTTTATGACTCATTAGTTGCATTTTGTGAGTGCATTATAGTCCTTGCCATGCTTGATAACAACATGTGTTGATATGGCTTTTATGATAGCTTCATAGGATTGCTTATTCTATATTTAGCTAAGCTTTATGACATTTCATTTAGCTCTTGATACCTAGGATTGCATTTATTGCCACCTCATAATCCTAGATAAGAATATAAGGTACCATAGCCTTGTTTGTTGTTTGAATATCATCATATATTCACATAGGGTGTTTATCTCTTCATTGAAGAGAACTAAGTCTTGTGTTGCATCCGGGAGTAGGTTGCTTCAAGCGTAAGCAAATTGGACTAGGTCCACTTAATACCGGGATTAGGTAGTGGTAGTGGGTTATATACCGGGAGTTGGTTGTAACGCCTCTATCATCAGTGGATTCGTTGTTCGAGTGTGGCGCACTTAACAGCCCGTGGTTTTTCCCATTTGGAGGGTTTCCACGTATATCTCAAGTGTCTTTATTATTTCCGCACTTATTACACTTGTGATATTATTGTGACTAGTTAGGGGTATTTTCATCTAATTGACCATTAACAAAAATTGGGTAAAATTTGATTAAAATCTATTCACCCCCCCCCCCCCCCCCCCCCCCCCTCTCTAGATTAATATTAAACACACCATAATATTTGTTTCAGCTTACTTCAGTGAGAAACTAAGTGGGGCAGCCTTAAACTACCCAACTTATGACAAGGAGTTGTATGCATTGGTTAGGGCTTTGGAAACATGGCAGCACTACCTATGGCATAAAGAGTTCGTGATCCATTCAGATCATGAGTCCTTGAAACATTTAAAGGGCCAACATAAGATGAACAAAAGACATGCCCGATGGGTGGAGTTCATCGAAACGTTTCTGTACGTGATCTGATACAAGCAAGGTAAGGAAAACATTGTTGCCGATGCACTTTCTCGCAGGTATATTGCTTTCAACTCTTGAAGCTAAATTACTTGGTTTTAAGGAATTATATGCAACTGACCAAGATTTTTGTAAAGAATATAAATCATGCGAGAAATCCGCAAATGGTAGGTATTTTAGGCATGATGGATTCTTGTTTCGTGAAAATAAATTATGCGTGTCTAATTGCTCTGTGAGAGAATTTCTGATTAGAGAATCCCATGGTGGAGGCTTGATGGTACATTTCGGAATTGTAAAGACTTTAGCTATTTTGCAGGAACATTTCTATTGGCCACATATGAAGTGAGACACTGAGAGGATTTATGGACGATGTATCACTTGTAAGCAAGCTAAACGAGTGCAGCACCACGGTTTGTATACCCCTCTCCATATTCCTAGTGAACCATGGATTGACATTTCAATTGATTTTGTGTTGGGTTTAGGTAGGTCTAGACATGAGCAGTTTTTGTTGTTGTGGATAGATTTTCAAAAATGACACATTTTATTCCATGTCACAAAACTGATGATGCTTCATATGTTGCTGAGCTATTCTTTAAAGAAATTGTACGTTTATATGGCTTATCTAGAACAATTGTTTCTGATAGAGATGCTAAGTTCTTGAGTTATTTCTAGAAGACTTTATGGGGTAAGTTAGGAACTAAGTTTTTATTTTCAACGACTTGTCATCCTCAAACCGACTGTCAAACAGAAGTAGTAAATAGGACCTTATCTACTTTGTTGCGGGCAATTATTAAAAAGAACATTAAAACATGGGAAGATTGTTTGTCACTTGTTGAGTTTGCTTATAATCATTATGTTCACTCTGCTACTAAATTCTCACCATTTGGGATTGTTTATGGTTTTAATCCTTTAACTCCTTTGGATTTATCTCCGTTACCTTTGTCTAAGCATGTGACTTTAGATGGAAAAAGAAATGTTGAACTTGTAAAGCAGGTCCATAAGAAAGTGAAACTCAACATTGAAAGAAGAACTGAGCAATATGCAAAACAAGCCAACAAAGGGCAGCATTAGGTGGCTTTTGAACCTGGAGATTGGGTTTGGTTGCACATGCGTAAGTAGCGGTTTCCAACTCAATGGAAATCCAAGTTACTACCTAGAGGGGATGGACCGTTCCAAGTCTTGGAACGAATCAACAACAACGAATACAAGTTCGATTTACCTGGGGAATATAATGTAAGTGCTACCTTCAACGTTTCTGATTTGAGTCCTTTTGGTGTAGGTGATGAACTCGATTTGAGGACAAATATTTTTAAGAAGAGGAGAATGATGAGGACGTGACTAGCACGAGATCATGGAATGCGGAACCAATGTCCAGTTACAAGAGCATGAGCCAAGAAGTTTCAAAATGCGTTAAGTGGGCTGATACAAGGGATTTAGGCTCAAGCAAACACGTTGAGGCCCCTTGAAGGTGATGAATGAAATCTCCAGCCCATAACAAACATGATTCAAGTCCAAGAAAGTCAATAGGTGTTGGAGTTGATTTAGGACTTAATAAATTATAATTTTTATTTATTATTGCACAATTTCAGGTTGAGATATTAAGGAATTAAAGTCAAGATTGACTTCCTTGATTTGAGGCCGAACTTAGCTTAGTTAAGTATGTTTTTAATTTGTCAACTTTCCTTTTTCGTTGCCATGGGCACAATTTCAGGAATCATTGTAATAAATCTTCGGATTTCTAGGGATTTTTAGGGCTGGTCTTCTGTGGTCTTAGAACTATAAATTGTACATTTTCTTTCAATAAGAGGCAATTGATTATTTTATAAATAAATACAAAGAGCAATTTCTCTTTTTGTTCTTTGAGAACTAATTGAAACTTATCAGAATTTTTCTGTGGCGTTCCTCCCCGACTTATCAGTCAAGTATCACATCCTTGATTGTGGCGTCTTCCTTTATACCAAGGTTCACATCTCATTATAGGTGTTGGGTCACGGTTTCCATCTAAACCAGATCATAGATCGGTCTTAGTCATAAATTGACGAGGATCGTATCACTAGCCACCCTCTAGTTTTCTCTCAAGGGTGTGTTTGGTAGGGAGGAAAGAAAATATGATGGATAAAAAGATTTTGAATGATAGAAAAGACGAGGAAAAGATTAAGTAAATTAAAAAATGGTAAATTTGTAATTTCATTTAAACAAAAGCCCTTCACACTTTTCTTTCAATTTTCCTCCCACTTTTGGGGATTAAAATGAGTAGGTCCGACTCATAAATTTTTTCTCCCACTTTTCTCTTCCTTCCATTTTTCTCTCCATACCAAACACACGATTTCCCATTTTCTTCTCCCATTTCCCTCCACTCTTCTTTCCTCTCCCTTTTCTCAAGACGATTTACGAGGGGAATAAATCTTTCTTCACCCCTAGTCAATTCTCCTTAGGGTGAGAGGAACCTTGTCTTCCTCCATCCACATAACATAGAGACCGATAATGTTCCTCCAACCCAAAGGACCGAGTTGAAAAGGTGTTAGTTCTAAACCAACCAAAAGTTTTGCATAACAGTGCCAATTTATGGGAAGTGAATAATTAGAGTTATGAAATTGCTTCGGTAGAGGATTTGATCACTAGAGCTTGATTTATTATATATATTTTTACTAAGAGAACATTATTAGTTTTCCCTTTGTTGGATTTTCCAATTCTAAGGATTGAGTTTTTATTAAACGATTATTTTAGAGTTTACATTTCAAGTATAGTTGAATAAATCTTTTCTATTGGGAATGTTTAATCTTTATAGTTTGTAAATTAAGAAGTTTTAAATAATCATGACCGAGTATCATCCTAGTCCATTGGTATCGGATTTGGGGTGTTACAGTTATGTTTTGGGCTCCCCAAGAAGGTCTCGTCTATCTCCTTGCCAATCATACACTGCTTAAGTGGATTTTCTTGTGACCTATATAGTAAAGTGTTTTTGGCTTTGCACTTTTTCATCAAAAGCATTGAAAAGGAAAGAAATTTTCAAATACAAAGACATTAGCAAACATATAAACGTATAATGTCACTATTTTATCATGGTGCCTGATGCATATTGAAATGTTATAAACAATACCAATTCTCTGGATATCTCATTGTTGGATGTATAATTCAGCTTAGCCTATAACTAATTATGCATTTCTAGTTTTGTGAGACTTGCTTATACAACAAAAAAGGAGCTATTATGTCAAATACAAATTCGGTTCTAAGATTTCCTTGAATGGATTTAGAAAGAATGAAGGATAACAAATTCGGTTCTAAGATTTCCTTGAATGGATTTAGAAAGAATAGAGGATAACCTATGAATTGCGTAGAGTTCCCTAATGAAAACTTTCTTAGTTGGAATAAGAAACGTGGGTTTTTTGTATGCTAATACCTGACGTTACTGTTATGCACTTTTGTCATTTACAACTTTTCTATCTTAAAACTTATACTGTTGTGCGATCTATTCCTTGAGAGTGTTCAAACTTCATTTAATGAAATCCACTCTAGAAGAAAAATTGATTTTCCAATAAATCTTGAGAGTTTTAACTCTTTGGTTGGCAATTCACTCTTGATAATTTATTTCAGAAATCTTGATTCTTGGTTGTGGAAGGTACAGTGATGTAGCGGAAGCTTCTATAAGAAAAACTCACACACACAAATTTGAAAAACAATATATTAATAAAAATAATTATAGAAACTTGTTAAATATAGGATAATAGGTTTCACATACGTTTACTCCAAATGGAAGATAAAGAAAAAAATTCTCTAGTTTTTATTCAATCAACAATTAAGAGCATCTCCAATACAAGCGTGGTTTGTGAAAAAAAAAAATATGTCACGTAGGATTAATAGAAATTCTGTTAAAAAATCTTTCTCAAATGCAACTATGTGTAGTAAACCACAAACTGACGTGGCAAAAAAAAAATTAGGCATTGTCAACATGACGGTCCACTTTCAAACGGATTGTTGCACGATCCTTTTTCAGGTTGATTCAACAAATATTTAAAATTGACATTAATTTTTCATCTATTTTTGGTAAGAAATAAAATAAAAAAGAAAATAGGAAATAAAATTGGACACATCATTAAAACAAAATGTGTTTTAAATGGAAACATTAAATACTAAATTTTAAGTTGATCACCTATCAAATCCATATTTATGCCATATAGGAAGCAAATTTCTTGACATTGTTGTCATGTCAACAATAATTTATATGCCATCCATTTTTTCATTGGAGATGCTTTAACTACCTCTTAAGGGGTTCTTATTTATACTTAAAAAGAAACATATAAAACCAAATCATAAAATAATTAAAAAAAACTTATCTAATAAGATGTTGACGGTGATTTCTGGATTAACCACCCGTCACACAAGTAATGTCGAATGATAACGGGTTATAGATTAAAATGAACTAAAAATAAATAAGACACAGAGTTTTACGTGGTAATATGGGGAAACGTCCACGGTGGCCAATAATTGGCGAGAAAATTCACTATGTTAAAGGTAATTACACACTTGATCAATCTTACGCTCTTGCTAGTCAATTTGATATAACCCCTTTATGGGCATTATTAGGGTCTATTTATACATGCATAGAACTCTAATTCTT
Organism: Dipteronia dyeriana; assembly: GCA_032871835.1. Lineage (NCBI taxonomy): Eukaryota > Viridiplantae > Streptophyta > Magnoliopsida > Sapindales > Sapindaceae > Dipteronia > Dipteronia dyeriana. Next base: position 19,445,416 of record CM065303.1, read on the forward strand.
AATGTACAAGTAATGAGAGTTCCTATAATTAAATGAAAATCTAACTTATTGGAGTCGTTCTTCCATTCTTCCTTATCTCTCGTCGACTGTGTTTTGCTTCTATTGAATCTCTTGCCTAATTTTGACTATGATATCTATAAGGAAGTTTGTTTCCTTATCAAATTATACTTCAGGCATCTTATTTAAGTAGGAATCGTTTTTTACATGCTTTGAGCCGTGACTTAGTTAAATCTGAATGTTGTCCATGTGTCACGCAATCTACCATCTGCTGAACCCGACCAGACCCGTTTTCCTCAATCGATGATCTTTCCCGATCACAATCTTTACCCCGACCATCTTGACAACCCCAATCGGGTATTTCAGCCCGATTGTTTGTGTTGTTTGGTCTGGGGGTTTGGCGAGTGCTCTTTGGTCAACTTAGGTTGACTCATTTTGATCATCTTCCAGTGATGTGTCACCCCCGACCCTTGTCTTTTACTGACATGTCACGCAGTCTAGGATTTGCCAATAAAACCTTAAACATAAAAGATCGAGTATCTCGTTTCCAAATGGAATCCACTTGGTGAAGTGTGTTTAACATATTCTTTTTTCTTGTTGTGACGTTCATTAATGAGCATTTAAAGCTTCACAACTGAACGTTAATGTCAATCACATTCGTTACGGCTGACGCAATCATCCAGCCACTTTTTTAAATTTCAAACGGCACGTGTTTTTCGTTCCTTGTGCACCTACTATCACTTGTGTATGGTGGTGTGCGTGTGTTCTTATGACATCATCTGCTCCTATATATAGTTCGAAAACCCTTTATTTTTTCCTTCACAACTTCATAGAGATTTTCTATTAAAAAACCCTAGCTTTTCGTCTTCTTCATATTTTTGCTTTTATTTGCTTTTAAACTTCTATGTTTCTGCTGCATTCGGATATATTCCAGGTATGGACTCAACTCTTCGCTATCGATATTTCGAACTTCTCATACATGTCATCGAGGCTGGTGATAATGAGAATATTGTTAGGCTTGAATCCATTCTTTGGGGTCATTTTCACGCTTATACTCCTTCATCCCAACCTATCGCTTTGAATGTAGATTATTCTATGACCCGTCCCGGTTTTATTCCTTCTTCTGCTAACCCTCTTGGTTCCACTTCTGTTGGTGTTTATTCAAATATGATGAAGATAGCAAGGTAAACTTCCAGGGCTTCTCCCAAAGAAACCATTCGTCTGGCGAACGACTTAAAGATAGTTTCCCAGACATTGAGGATGAAGGATGTCCCGAGGGAATGACGGGCTAGCATGCTAAGATTTACAGCGGATTATCCTTGCGCCTTCGACCTCGAGATAAATGTGGTGATATATGAGGAACTTGCAAAGTTTAGGAATCGGTTTGACCTCCTTCGTTCGGTGCAATTGACCTGTAGTAGCGAGCGCGTAATGTGGAATCCGTTTCTTGGTGCGATTGTGATTTATAGAGCCATACTAGCTTCTAGGGTCACTTTTCCCTTGCAGCCTTTCATCACCCGGTTCTTGATAGATATGGACGTTGCCCCTGCTCAGCTGACCCCAACTCATACAGGGTGTTGATCATCTTATGGAATTTATGGAGGCAGATTGGGGAAAAATACCCCTCAATCCCCTAGGAGATACATAACTTTTATACTTTGGGTCAGTCTGATACAAGAGGGACTTTCTATCTCCAAACGACGTCACCGAGCAGTTGGATTCCCTATGGTTACAAAGAAAAGCCTACCCCTCAAATGTATAAAGACCACAAAGATTTCATCTGGGGGTTTCCCTCTTCCAACAAGTACTAAAAGAATAGTTGATTCTTTGTCAGTGGAGATTGGGGTGAGATCGTGGTGGCTGATTCTTCCCATCGATTAAACCGAAACAGTGTCCCGAGGCATTTCTGTAGCCCCGAGCTATGGAACAAGACTGCACATGTTATGACTAGGGAACAGGCTGACACAGTCGTTAAGGCGACTCTGACTCCTTGGGAGGTCAGGGGCAGCCACAGCTTATACCCGAAGAATGAGTTAATTGAACTGGGTCTCTTTCCCGAGATATCCGCCTGACGCAGACGTCGTAAGTCTCTATCTCTAAACTTCCTGGAGGTTGCTTATATCTTTGGCTCATTATTTCCAGTGATGACTTTCTTTTCAGTATATGAACTAGACATCGTCGCTGGTGAGCAGGTCGAAAAGGCTAAAAATCTTGATCGGGTAAGCAGGAGAGCAGTTGCTGATCAAGTGGCTCAATTATTGCTCCTCCGAAACATGACTTGGTGGATCACGTATATGAGTATGATCGTGATTTCCTAACGGTTCCTGCTGACCATGATGTGGCAAACAGGTGCGATCCCTTTCCCCCTGGAAGCAGTCGTGATCCCCCTCCCTCCGAAGTTATCGAAGGGGATTGTCTAGGGACTGGTCTGGTCAGGTGCAATCTTCCACAGAGGGATCTGACCGTGATCGGTCCAGTAGAGAGGGATCTGGCCGAGATAAGTCCACTAGAGACAGGCAAAGTAGGGAAGAGCCACGTGAGGGCAAAACTCATATGGCTGAGTCTGATGACAAGATCCCTAGCAACAAGGTAGCCAAAATAGTTTAGGGATCTTCTGCCCCAGAGGCCATCCGTAGGAGGGCAAAGGTTCCGAGTGATGCTGATCCGTTGCCATCTCGATCGGAGATTGGCCCCATTGTTTTAGATGAAGAATATGAGGAATATCATGGCCTCCTACCTGAGTTGATTCTACGGGAGCAGCGGTGGAGGAAAATGAGTGATCGGATGGTTTCAGCATCCTCTTCTATCCCATCTAAATCAACTAAGGTGGTCGATGCAGGAATGCCTTCAACTTGTCCCTTCCCTTCTCAGATCCAACCCAATCGCTTCTCCACGGAGCTCCCAACACTTCGTCCGAGGAAGGGCCCCATAGAGTTTTCTGTTAAACATCAGATAGTCTTTACTGACTCTGACTCCGATGATGGGGAGCTTAACTCGGAGGAGTAATTTTTTGACAATGATCTGTTTGACGTCACGGATGAGCAAATGCATGGACCGGTGAAGTCAAGGATTGGTGTTACAGTTAAGTTAGTTGAGGATGTTCAGGTAGCCTAGTCTGGGCATATTCCCATTATTACACTTCTAGAGTCCCTTCCTAAGGATGGTGTCAGTAGGTCAAGCTCCATAGAGGTAAAGTTTTGAAGCTCTTGTAACTGCATCTCAAACTGGTGAGGGTGTTACGGTCTCAAAGATGCCGAACATTGTTGATTCGACTCTTCTAGTGATGCCTCCAACTACTTCTGCCTTTGGCCACAATCGATCCATCCTATCAGCAATTTCAGTTTTTGGATCCTCCCATCCCACTCGCTCAAATAGCTCTCAAGTTGATCTCCTCTCCATACTTCGATCAATGTCAGCTGGAGAGGGGTATATTGGCGATGGGTACTAGAGGGAAGCCAGGACTGCCACTGCTTCTGAGCTGATCCGTATGATTTTTAACAATGGGGTTTGTGAAAGTGCCTCCTGTATAGTCTTTTGCTTGCATATTTTTCAGTTTCTCTAACTCTTACCCCTTTTTTCAAACGGTGGAAGAGTTGACCCCAGCCTTGGCTGATCAAAAAGGGGAGGTTACTGAAATATCTCGGTCGAATAAGGCTTTTCTAAAAAAGATGATGCCCTCAAGTCTTCCCCTGCTAGTGTTTCCAATGCTAAGCAGTATGAAGATGAGCTGAAGGCCCACACTGCGACTGAGCTTGCCCTTAGAAAGACCATAGCCAACGTCTAGAGCAGGGCTTCGTCATCTGAGGCAACCCTTAGGCAGTTTACCATGAGGAATGTTGAGCTATGAAGAGGGTTACCAAAGCAAAATTACAGAATGCTTAACTTGAGTCGAGGGCCATCCTAGTTGAGACGGCAGCGAAGAAATCCTAGAAGGAGACCCGGATTTCCCAAGACACCCTTAACTCTACCCAGCAGGTCAGGCTTGAAACGCACCTAGCATCTGAGGAGGCTCGGATTCACTATGAACTCCTGACCAAGGACTTGGAGAAATAACATATTAGTATGGAGGTGCTTTCTCAGGAAGCTAGGTCGACCCTTGAAGTCCAGAACATAGACAACTACAAACGATCCCTAACTTTTGATGTTGTCATACTGAGGGAGTTCGAGAGGGGACTGACCACTACTCGGGCTTTCTTCAGGGGTAAGGGGAGGTCCTTAGAGGAGGCTTGCCGTAAATGGGAAAGAATTATCAAGAGGCACAAAGATGAGTCCCTGAAAGCTATAAGGAATCAAATGATTTGTTGTAAGGCCTATTTCAGGTCCATCGAAAAGGATCCTCATCCCATGCACTTGGAGCTTCCTTCAAAGTTTTCTATGGTGGTTTTTCATGCCAATGAATAAAGCGGCGCCTTAACCAGCGAGCTGAAATTGGACCTTTGTTGGGTACAAACTATTCTTCCTTCATGGCCGATAAGCTTGGGGATTGTATCACATTGTCAGATTTTGAAGACTTGAGCTAAGACCATGGTGGTGATCTCCCTTCTGGCGGTTATGGGCCCGGAGGTCCTTCTAGTACCCCGAATGCTTAAGAAATTCTTATGTGACCAATGCTTTGTAATTGCTCCATTTCATAAATAAAATGAATTTTGTTATGTTTGTTATTTCTGGTTCAAATCACCTTTGGTAGTTGCTACGAGTTAGCTCAGATTTTTCGTCAGGCAAACTGTCCCGGCTGTGGCCATGATAGTGCAACTGGTCACTGCCATTCCTTGGTCAGCTACCTGTTATCTTTTAGTTGCACCAAACCCGAATGAATTATTGCTAACCCAGTTCCCCTAATTTGATCAGGACTGTTTATTAACCAAACTATATTGAGTCTATTATCCTGACCATAGTCAGGCAATTTCGTATGGCAGGGTTTGTTGTAACCCTTACACAGGCAGCGTCGGGGGGAGCCGTTCAAGTTAGCCGATGGATTACTCAATCCCCCGATCATCTTACTGCTTTTATGTCAATAAGTGTTCTTTTATAACCCATTAACATAGTATCTAATTTATAGACTCTTGTCTTCTATCTATTAACTAGGTCAATGGGACGTCTCCCAATAGTCTGTTGATCAAGATTCGTTGCAACAGGGTATCTTTTTTTTTACTAACTTAGCAAGTGCCTCTTAGGGCCCCTATTTTCGAGTAAAAATACTTATCCCTTGTTCAACTCTTGGCGTATCCCATCAAGCGTTTATGACCTGAAGGCGTTGTAACAATGCTTTATTGCACCCAGTTAGTTTCGGTTAGTATACAATGCTTGCGACATATGTTTCTGGCCCCTTCAATAGACCACTCGGGTGCCCCTAACTGATATTGAACGATTTTCAGGTGCTCTGGGATTGCTTTTATATACGAAAGCAAAGTTTTAGAACACTATTCTATATTTCTGAAATTGTTCCCTCAACGGGGATTTATTGAATGCTAAAATAAAACACAAAACAATCAGCTAACAAAACTATTCAATCACTAAAGAAATAAAAACAAACTGAAGGACCTCTAGAAGTAGAAAATCTTCATGTATTGAGCATTGTTTGGTCTGGGTAACTCGCTTCCTTCAGGTCGGGCAAGGCGGTATGCTCCTTGTCCGGTCAATCTGACCACTTGGTATGGACCTTCCCATTTATCTGCCAAAGCCTCAGCTGACTATCTCTTGTACTGGGCGAGACCCTCCTCAAAAATAGATATCCAAGTTGGAACTTCCTGGTTGGAACATGCGAGTTAAATTACCTATGAGCCTTTTGTTGATAGGCTGTGATCCTTACCATCGACATATCTCTTTTTACTTCCAACTCGTCTAAGTTCTGTTCCAGCATACCAACGTTTGATTTGGGATGGAAGAGATGCACCCTTAGTGAGTTATGAATTACTTCAACCGGGATCACTGTCTCTGTCCCAAACGCTAGTGAATAAGGGTTTCCCCCGTCGAAGTCCTTTTTGTGGTTCAATATGCTTATAAAACTTCATGCAACTTGTCTGCCCAGTTCCCTTTCCTGGTGTCTAGCTTTGCCTTCAATGTGTGTTTTATTATCTTGTTTACTGCTTCTGTCTGACCATAGGTCTGAGGGTGAGATTGTGTGGCATAATAATTTTTTATACCGAAATCCCGACACATGTTTCTGAATTTGTCACTGTCAAATTGAGTTCTGTTGTCCATAATTATCGTGTCTGGGATTCCGAACCAATAGATGACGTTTTTCTTAACAAAACTCATTGTATTTACCTCGGCTATATGCACCAGCGCTTCTGCCTTGACCCATTTGGTGAAGTAATCTACTGCCACAATGGCATGTTTTGCCCCACCTTTGGTTGCAGCTGGCATCAGGCTGATCAAGTATAACCCCTACATGGCGAATGGCCAAGGTGATGACAGGCTCTTCAATTGCCCGGGAGGCCTCTTTATGTCATTAGCTATCCTCTAGCAACTCTCGCATTGATCCGCAACTGCCTGAGCCTTTTGAAATATGGTCGACCAATAGAAGCCTGGTATGAGAGTTACCTCCTGAGTGATTCCTACATACTCCTCTGTGGATGATATCTAATATATGTTTGCCTTTCACTGGGCAGATATCTCTGCAAGGCCTTCGAGAATCTTCTCATGTACAATTTCCCCCCAACCATCGAGTACCTGATAGCTCTATACCTGAGACGTTTTGCTTCAGTTACTTCTGTTGGCAATATTCCATCCTCTAGGTATTCCCCGATAAGGGTCATCTAAGTGGTCTACCCTCCTTCAATCACTCTTATCTCCAATTTTTCCTCTTGGTCCTCAATGCTTGGCCTTTTAAGACGAGCAACTAGGATGGTCTTTGACTGTACACCGTCAGTAGCTGATGCCAATTTTGACAAAGCGTCTATCTTCTCATTCTTCTCACTCGGGATCTGGGTGATCCTATACGTTTTAAACCTTCCTAGCAGTGTTTTGGCTACCCCTAAATATACAGTCATGTTATCATCCTTGGCTTGATACTCTACCAAAATTTGGTTTACCACCACTTGCGAGTCACTGAATATTTCTAGCTCATCCGCCCTTAAAGCCGTACAAATTGAGTCCTGGCAAAAGTGCCTCATACTCGACCATTTTGTTAGTGGATTTGAAGTCAAACCGCATGGCACATTCTACATGATCACCTTCTGGAGTAGATATTACTATCCCGGCCCTACTGTCTTGCGTGTTTGACAACCCATCTACGTTTAGCTTACATGCGAACTCATCATTCTCTTTCAGCATCCTGATCACCTCGTTGTTTGGTTTGGTGAACTCTACGATCATGTCAGCCATAACTTGCCCCTTTATTACGGTCATTGGTAAGTATGTTATCTCAAACTCGCTCAATTCCATAACCTACTTGATCAGTCTCCCGTACACTTCAAGTTTTGATAGAATTTGCTTCAACGGACAGTCTGTATAGACCTCGATCTTGTGGGCTTAAAAATATGGCCTTAGCCTACTTGTTGCAGTTACAAGGGTCAATGCCATCTGCTCAGCTGGTGAATACCCTATCTCATCTGGTAACAAAGTCTTGCTTATGTAATATACTGGCTTTTGTACCCTCTCATCTTACCTGACCGGACCAGTACTAAACATGTTGCTACAGACGTTACTGATAGGTACAAGTAAAACACTTCTCTTTTAAGGGGTTTGGATAAGATTGGTGCTTTTTCTAGATATTCCTTGATCTTTCTGAAGGCCTGTTCACACTCTTCGCTCCATTCTACCCCATTACCTTTCCTCTAATGCTTTATTTTCTCTAGATTAACTTCAATTCCCCTCTGGTGAACTTTGAACCCTAAGAATCTTCCCGAAGGTACTCCAAAGACAAACTTTTTTAGGTTGAGTTTCATGCCAAACCTTTATAGCACTCTGAATGTTTCCCTGAGATCTCTTGCATGTTCCGCTGACATTATGCTTTTTTTCAGCATATCATCTACATAAACTTCCATATTTCTATCAATCTGTCGAGCGAACAACTTATTTACCAGTCTCTAGTAAGTTGCCCCAACATTTTTAAGACCAAAAGGCAAGACTCTGTAACAATATAACCCATGGTCGGTGGTAAAGGATGTTTTGTCTTCGTCAGGTTCGAACATCTAGATCTAGTTATATCCCGAGTACACATCCATGAAACTCAACAATTCATGACCGGTTGTTGCATCCACTAACTGGTCAATCCGAGGTAAAGGGAAGTTATCCTTCGGGCATGCTTTGTCGAGGTCGGTGAAATCCATACACATCCTCCATTGGTCATTCTTCTTTTTTACCAACACCACGTTGGCCACCCATTCAGGGTACTTTACTTCCCTTATAGATCATGTTGTCAACAGTTTCTCTACCTCCTATTTGATCGCCTTGCTCCTCTCCGAGTTAAAACGGCTTTTTTTCTGAATAACCGGCTTGTGGTTGGGGCCAACTGCTAAACAATACGAAATTATCTTCGAATCGATTCCCGATATATCCTCGTGTTTCCATGCGAACATGTCTTTATATTCCCTTAGTAGACTGGATATCTCATACCGCACTTACTTTGTCAGCCGAGCCTCAAGCTTTACAGTCTTTTAGGGACTGTGGTCATCAACTGCAACCTCTACAGTTAGTTCATCTTCCTGGCTTTTCCCATCTTTCGGAGATGTCTCTCTCGGGTCCAGTTTGAACCGAGTTGGAATTTCCCCTCTAAATTCCACATCATCTATCTTCTGGTCTTCTCACTTCCTAAGGGTGTACACTTGCATTACCCTTGACTCTGTTTTTTCTATGTTCAAGGCCAATTTTGCCATTATTGCCCACTCCTACGAGCTTTTCATAACTCTCACTCCTGTCTCTGTAGGAAACTTCACTGTTAATGCATAGGTGGCGGTCACAGCTTTCATCTTAATTAAGAAATATGGCCCAATAAGGCATTGTATGGTCAATTCTCTACATTTACGATTACGAAATCCAGTAATACTGTCTTGGTACAAGGAAAGATTTTGATCTCCACAGTCAACTTCACTGTCCCTAACGATCTTACTTTTGCTCATCTAAAGCCTCTGAGTGGGACTTTAAGTGGTTGGAGATTTTTTCTTTGCAACCCGAGTTGGTCAAACACTTTCACACTTAGGATGTACATTGAGCTTCCATTGTCAATTAGAACCCTTCTTACTTCTCTATGCCCTATGCTAAACGACACCATGTTCACGTCGTTCGATTTTACTTCCGATGCATGTGCGTCTTCTTCGGTGAAAACTATTAGGTCCCAACCTTGTTTAGATTTCTTCTGATCGGGTCCGAACAGATTCACCTTTAGGTTTCTCTGGCCGTCTATAACTTCTCTAATCTCGGACATCCTCTCCCAACTGTTGTTCCCGATGTATGGCCAACCAAAGATGGTATTGATTGCTCCATTATCTGAATCTCTCTTGAGGCTTCTACAACTTCTATCTCGCTCCTCGATTATGGTACTCTTACACCGGTCATCCACACTCTTGAGGACCATGTCTTTAAGGTGTCCTTCTCTGATTAGCTTTTCTATGTAGTCTCTCAGCTAATAACACTTAGAGGTTTCATGATAGTTCTCATGGTGAAACCTGCAGTATTTAGTGGTGTCTCTTCTGGCCAAACTCGACTGCTTCGGGGGTTTTTTTATACAAATTCTTATCTTCTATCACATTCAAGATTTCTTCCTGACATTTGGCCAGTGGAATATAATTAGTGTATTGTCGCTTGAATTGCCCACCACCTTTGTCGCCATATTTCTATTCATCCTTACCCTTTCCTCCACTGCCTTTCTGCTCCCCTTTGCTGTTATTCTTTGGGTTACCATCCTTATGTTGGGGTTTATTCCCTAAGCATGTAATTTGTAAATGGATTTATGAAGTAAATAAAAGGAAAGGTTCAATTCATTCATTTATGTTATTTATTTATAAACTTGTGTATATATTAACATCCTGGATTGCCGGATGTAATCTCGAACTGTGTATATGAGTGTCATATATAGATGGATACAGTAAGAGACGTGCAATCTAAAGAGTCCATAGATAGCAAATAAAGATGGGTACTTTATTTGTGGTTAGTCTATAGTTGTGGTCCATTCCGTAATATACAGTGAATCTATCCTGAATCATTCATATGAGATATTGGAATTGAGGCACCTTGTATGATGTGATCATATAGGACTGGGCCATGATCTATATGAATCTCACATAAAGATCCGTTTACCGATGAGATTCATATATATCAACTAATGATGGCTATATATGGGTGATCTTAATCCTGAGTGTCTTATCGACTCCTTCAGGTTAGATCGTGGTTTTTGATATACCGTGGGTGAGGTCAGATGTATTTCCTGATCAATATACTCTGTATGTTGGGATTATGGTTTGGCTTGTGGCTGGGAAGGTTTGTACACAATAGTGGAATCCACTCCTTCTTGTGAGAAGTAGATGGTAGTTCCCTTAAGGGTTGATTTGGGGCTTGGACAATATGAGCGCTCTCTTAATTCCGTGAGGAAGTAGGATTGATTGTCCATTAGAGAATCAATGGTACTTAAAGGATATATGTAATTAGAGGGGTATAACGGACATTATGACCCAGCTCTAATTATGAACTATTGTGGAGGATCACACCATATGTAATAGCTATATCGATGGACACCGAGTTGTATCGGTATGTGTAAAAACGTCTGCAGTTGAGAGAGTGCAGCTTCGGGTTTTTAGTGGAATAACACCGGAGTTAATAATCAAAGAATATTAATTAAAGAGTTTAATTAATCATTCTGAGGATTATTGGAGCTCAAAATACTGTGGGTCCATTTGGTCCCCTTGCTAGCCCGATCGATTTAGGTAACAAGGGTCACTGTTAATTAATTGGATTGTCCAGTTAATTGTGTTACGAAAGTGACACGTATTTATTCGGGAATTAATTGAATAATGAGATTATTTAATTAATAGATAATGGTGATTAAATAACTTAAATAATGAGATTATTTAATTATGTTATTAATCACTAAATGGAGGGTGTATGTTGATATTTATTTTTAAATAAAATAAGATAATGTGATTATTTTATTTTATTAAATTAAATAATTTATTTTTGATTTTAAATAGTTTGAATTCAAAATTAAAATCAAATTAAAGATATGAGATATTTTTTATTTGAAAGTTTTTAAAAATCAAATATGGATTTGATCAATTTTTAAAATTTTATATATAAGATATATTTGATTTAATAAATAAATAAATAAATAAAGAGTTGATGTGCGTGAAACTCACAGCAACTCACTTACTTATATATATATATTTAACAAAAGAAAAAGAAAGGGTTTTTTGGCTTTTGGTTAAAAAAATAAAAAAAAGGCTGGTGAGTGTTTTTTTGGGAGTTATTTTGTGCAAGTGTGTGCATGAACAAACACCACAAAGAGAGAAAATGTTTTATGTACAAGTGTTGTTCATCAATATAAAGAAAGAGTTTTTTTTTTATTCTTTGCTCTTCTACACCCTTCATCCTAAGTTCCTGAGAATCGTGACGCGTCCACACGCAGTTACCAATCCCGGGAATAGCTAGGAAGATCAGTGGTACTGACCAGGAGCAAATCGAAAAGTGAAGGAGCCTCCAAACGTTGGTATGGTTCTATTTTTTTTTTTTTTACAATTTCCTATATTTACATATATATTTTATTAGTGTAATAATTTTTATATGTATTTGTTCCGAAAATAATAACGATCAAAAGTTCACCGGTCCCAGATACAGATTACAATCTGTATAAAAAAATTTAAAAACCCGTTTCCGCTGCGTGAACGGTGAATTTAGTTCCAACACCTTATGCTTTTGGCTACTTTTGGGTCGTCCCCCGTGTACAAGCTCTCCAACATGGGCTAGTTGTTCTTCCTTTGCCATGGTGTACCCTCCGACATGGTCCACCATGCTTGTGTACGTGGTCGGCCCCCTTGCCTTTGGCTTAAGGTCATATGGATGTGTTGTAAATTGTTGATGAATGCTGACACTATTGCATCATCATTGGGATCTTGCACTTCTGACACCTCTTGCGAGAATCTAGCCAGGTAGTCTTTCAACTTCTCGTCTGTTCTTTATTTTAGGGTCAACAAGGCTGATATGGATTTCCATCGCTGGATATTTCCCATTAACTGCCTGGTGAACGCTTATACGAATTCTTCAAAATTCCTAATGGAGTCTGCGGGCAGCCCTCCAAACCATTTGAAACCCTGATCTCCTAACGTTTACTGGAACATCCGACACATGAGGGTGTCGTCATAATCATATTGCGCCATCGCACTCTGGTACCTCCTTACATGCTCATGTGGTTCAGTATTGGTTTTGAACTGCTCCATCTGCGACATTCTAAATTTCCCTAAAAAATGAGTATGCCTTATGGAATCAGCAAACCGGCTCCCGGAGCTCCAGATCAGTGGGTTTCCCAGGTTCTGCCTTCGTTCAAGAGCCTCTATCCTCCTAAGGAGAAATTCTCGCTCCCTTTCAGGCTCTCCATGCTTGTCAAACCTCTAATGGATGGTGAGCTCGTATGGGTCCCTAGGGACCCGTCCACTGATTCGGGCACTGAAGGGGTCACGCCTGACTTCAGGGGTTGGCTCCTTGCACCTTCTAGAGGTTGTTTCATCATCACTTGAATGTGACTGGGATCTTTTCCGCTGGCTATCATATCTGTGTGCATGTTCGTGGTAGGTTTTCGCTCCATTGTACCTCTCCACGTCTTCCCACGAACTAGACTCTTGGTGTTCCCTCGCATCCCGATCTTCTCGGCCACCTCTTATATGTGAACACCCTTTTTTTCACGATGCTTCACCTTATCCCTTTCAGATTTCTAAGGCACTCCTGGAGTGGTCGCTACTTTCTCGAAGCGTACCTTGGGATCCTAGGCCACGGTCGGTGTGGAAAGTTGATACAACGAACTTAGGTTAGCCTTTGTTGATATGTTGATCCCCTGCTTAGCGACATCCTCAATGAATTTTCGCAAGGACTCATGGATCTGCTTGAATGCTTCCGAAGAGATATCTTAGCTACACCTGTGGATGTAACAACGTCAGGTCTGGTGGATGGCGGGGTCCTTGAGGATGGTTCTTTTCCTGTAGTGATGACATCAACAAGATTAGAGACATTGGTACCACGCGAAGCATCAACGTTGAGCAAAGATAGATTTCTTTCTCCATCGGTGTCCATGGTATTTCCTTTTGCTAACTTCCTTTAAAAATCGATCATGTAAACCAATTTTTTGCGAAGGTTCATACCATTCTTCTAACGCCAGTTGTTGACGGTGATTTCTGGATTAACCTCTTGTCACACAAGTAATGCAGAATGATAACGGATTGCAGATTAAAGTGAACGAAAAATAAATAAGACATAGAATTTTACGTTGTAATACCCCAATGTGGGGAAACGTTCACGGTTGCCGATAATCGACGAGAAAATTCACTATGTTAAAGGCAATTACACACTTGATCAATCTTACGCTCTTGCTAGTCAATTTGCGTTGACCCCTTTATGGGTATTATAAGAGTTTATTTATACATGCATAAAACCCTAATTCTTAATGTACAAGTAAGGAGAGTTCCCATAATTAAATGAAACTCTAACTTTAGAGTCGTGCTTCCCTTCTTCTTGATCTCTCGTCGATTGTGTTTTGATTGTATTGGATCTCTTGCCTAATCTGGACTCTGATATCTATAACGAAGTTTGTTTCCTTATCAAAGTATACTTCTAGGCATCTTATTTAAGTAGGATTCGTTCTTTATGTGCTTTGAGCCGTGACTTCGTTAAATCTGAACGTTGTCCACGTGTCATGCAACTGACCATCTGTTGAACCCGACCAGACCCTTTTTCCCTGATCGATGATATTTCCCGATCACAATCTTTACCTCGACATCTTGACAACCTGATAGGGTATTTCAACCCGATCGTTTGCGTTGTCTTGGTCGTGGGGTTTGGAGAGTGCTCTTTGATCAACTTTGGTTGACTCATTCTAGTCGTCTTCCAGTGACGTGTCACCCCCACCCCTTGTCTTTAACTGATGTGTCACTCAGTCTAGGATTTACCAATAACACTAATCTAATAAGAAAAATAGATATTTACTAAAATTATAGAAACTTGTCATATTATAAAATTATTTACTACCTAATTAAATAAAATAATATATCTATATTAATTACACAAACATTTTTAAAATTTAAAATCTTTTATAATATCTCCTATAACCAATAAATCCCAAGGCCAATTGGCATAAAGATAGAAGCCGTTGAATCGGTATAGTTATTTTTTATTTTGTTACGACTTTTGGCTTTGATAACTTGTCAGCATGTTGTAATTATGTTGTAATTATATTATAATTTGGTATAATACCATGTGCTGATGTGCTTAAGATTGAAATCTAAAATACTAAAGGTTGAAATTTTCCCATAGTTTTGACCGTCAAGATTCGATTCTTCACGAAATGAATTAATAAGGGGCCCCAAAATGTTGTAGGGTGAAAAACCAAAAAAAAAACAAAACAAAACAAAGAAAAACAAAAAGAAAAACTTAAAAGAGAATGTTAAACTTTCGATAAACTTTGTCTAGTTGTAGGTGTAAATTGGTACAAGTTTCAGAATTTAATCATATTGTGTTATACTCACCGAGCTATAAAATTGGGAAGAAAGCAGGGAGGTAGTAAGGATTAAACAATAGGATGGATTAGAAAAAAAAATTCTCTATTATTAACAATACAAGAAAAATATATTAATTAAATATGCACCTGGCTAGTTAAGAAGGTTTAACGGAAATTACTGTGTAAATGTAATATATAAATAAATATATTAACAAAATTAAAAAAAATAAAATCAAAACGAATTATAAAATAAACATGAAAACTATTTTAAAATGGTGTTTTTAAAACTATTTTTAAAATCAAAAATCATATTTTAAAAAATAATGTGTTTTGTAGTTTTTTTTAAAAAATAGTTTTTAAAACCGGAAAACCATATAAGTGTTTTTGTTGTTATTCTTAAAATTGGTAAAGTAGTTGTTTGCAGTAAATGGCTGTGGTTTGTTATAAAAGTAGTAAAAATAATAAAAAGTTATTTTTAACTTTTTAATTATCACTTTTAAAAAGTTATTTTTTGTTTTTAAAAACAGTTTTACAAAATGTATAGCCAACCAACTTTAAAATAGTTTTTGTTTTAAAAAAAAACAGTAGTTTTTAAAAAATAGATCCACATACCCCTAACAGTTTTTAAAATCGTAGTACATTTGATATACAAATACACGAGACAATCTTATATGAGACGGTTCCATCCGGGGTGAGATTGTCAAATCAAGTTTTCCAATTTTATACAACTTTAATAGTTTAGAATTTATTTTTATGCTTCCAATAAAAATTGGATAACTTCACTTAACTTCTTCTTTAGTAGGTTCATCTACAACATCTGGTGGTGCCCTCGTGGGCACGTTCCTCTCTGGGTCGGTCTGGTCTAATCGAAGTCAACTGACTCACATGGAATACGGGGTGAGTTTTCACCGAGCTGATCGCTTGAGTCTATAGGCTACCTCTCCTATCCGCTGCTCTACAAGGCTTCCTTCAGACCGGGCCAAGCGGATCCTGAAACGAAAAGAGAATTTTCAATAGGCTTTTCTTTTGTACTCGAGTTCAAATCATTGGTCCGGGGTAAAGGAATGAGATCCTAAGGAAGCAAAGCTAAAGTAATCCAGTCCGGAGACTATAAGGGAATTCAGGTTAGAAGAATTCTACTCAAACAAAGTCAAGGTTGTGAGCCACGACACTTCTCTTCTAATATCCCGAGTGTTAGACGGAAGGTCAAGTCGAAAGCTAAAGCTAACGCTTACCTCGGATCAAGTCAGCACCATATCATACAAAGGCATCTCCTTCGAGTGATTGCACAAATTGTCCAAGACAAAATGCTCCATTCTGAGAGGTCTCTCCGCAACGGGAAAGAAAGTGTGCCAAGTCTTGCTCTGGGTTGCCCAAAGCATTGAACATACAGAATTAAGGCATTACATACCCAGGCGGAAATGGTACACTATCGATCCAAGCCGGATAGGGTTTACGAGACCGATAAGATGGACGAGACACGTGGTGATGGAAATCTTGAACGTTCTTGAGAATGAAATCTCGCAGCTCCGTAATAGTAATACTATTCGGCATTGTTTCGTAACCTGTGTAATTATTACGACTGTCTCATATAAATTTTTCGTCAAATACACAAAACAAGTTGAAGTTCACTCTGTAAATATGCTGACTTTAACTTGACCTCTCTTTGTAGGAACTCTAGCTACTCCTCTTCTAGGAACTCTAGTCGGTTTAGAAACGGAGTACTCTCTCTTTTTTCATTTCTTTTTTTAAAGTCACAATCACTTTGTAGAAACAAGAAGATTAAGTGGGATAACAGATTGGTGGAATATGTCTATTTATAGTATTTTGAAGATTAAATATGGTCAAAGATTTTCTTGTTATGTAGAAATGAGTAAGATTTCCCCACACGGAAACTTAGACTAAAAATGGACTAGGTCGTTACATATGGTGCAAGCATGACATGTATGTGATGCTGCCTTCTATTTAATCAAACGTGTTGGGTTAGAGGGTTGGTCGGGAACTAACATGGTCAATCGTTATAAATACAATACGGAAAACAATCTCTCAAGATGTTGTGATGTTACTCTATCACAAATGTGAATATAAAATACATACCTACTTGAATAAGGATAATGTTATTTATATAGAGTCGTAAAGTATAAAATTTAAGATTTGGAGGGAATGGATATGGCTTGTGTGAAGTACTTATTACTAAACCACCTCAACTTTTATCCCTGTCAATTTTTGTGCCCGTTTTTATGTGGAAATTACCAAAGACGATCCATTTAAACTATTCATTATTGTTTCTAACCATTCAAACTAAAAAAATTCACCAAATAACCATTCAATTACATTATTACCCTTCTTTACCTTTCCTTCAACCTCTCCATTTTCCCTCTACAATCAAACCCTATTACACAAAATCCTCATTTTGATCGAATTGTTGTCCAACAACGTTTTTGTAATGGAAAATCGGCAGAAAAATTTATTAGAAATCAACAGAAAAAAAAAAATTGTGATATAGTTGATTTTATACTTGAATTCTTTCCTACATAGTTCAAAGTATGTATCTTCATATCGTTTCGTTGGTAATGACTACTAAGATTCTACTTCAACTGAGTTTGTCAGTTTAAAAGAGTCAAAATTAAGCTTCTTCTCCTAATCTAACATTCATTTTATTAAATCTAATAAAAAAGTTAGTATATACAGTATATATATACAAAAAATTATCAGATTTTTTATGCGGATTACAATTAACACCTGTATAAATTAAAAAAAAAAAATGTAGTTACTGCTTTGTCAATCAGAATCCTATAAAAAAAATATTCAAGAATCCGCACCTTATCGGATTATATATATATATATAAAAGGGCGAAGTTAGGATTTTAGTTTTGGGGTCACGACAAATACTAATATTCAATGTTATATAAGATAAATTGTAATTTATATCTCGAAAATAATATATAACTAAATCTATTAAATTTTCAGTTCGATTTTCATTTTAATTACATAATGGTTTAGTTTGTGAGAAAATGTTTTTATTCTTTTTACAAAACCAATTTCGAATCTTAACATAGTTGAGAATGATATTTTTATTTTAATAGTTTCCAACTAATATAATATAATTTTTAATAGCTTTTTCAAAATATTAAAAAATGATAATAAATGTTCAATAATTTAAATGGTAAATAAAAAAAAAAATACAGTGGATTTGAATAGATATATCATTTCTTCAAAATTCAACAGTGTCATCATCCCATGAAAAAGAGTCGTCCTCATAGCGTGTGGATCAATCAACCTCATCATCCCTCTCTACTTCTTGACAGTTTTACAATAAATTTATATTCATTAATATGGTTTTGTGAAATTCATTACCAAATATGTAAAAACGTTATAACGGTGTACACAATGGACTATATAATATTACAAATAACATGATCACTTTTGTGAATTTGTACGGATCACTCACTAACTTTACACCCACCATACGTTTTATAATCAACCCTGTATGAAAAACCATTCTGAAATCCCACACCTGACGGTTTCCAATTTTCCGCTGCAAATCAACATCTGCATATTCATTGAACACCATAATAGTAATAACAATAAATGAAAAAGCAATTTTTTACAAAACTGAAAAAATATTGACAGAAAACAAGTACAACAACACAGATTTATTTTTAATTTACGAAAATCAGTGCTCTGTACAAATAGTACTACAACCGAAAAGAAGAAATGGGTTTCTTCAACACTTGAAAAACCCTGAAAATTGACAGAGAAAGATGAAATATTTCACAGAGAAAAACACAACAGGAGGCTTATCAGCCAACAAAACACATACATGCATTATATACAGACAGACACAAAGACACCAAAAGCCACCATAATATTCTCTTTGTTGAAAATCAAAAGCTGCCACCTTCTGTTTCCTCCTTCTTCTTCAATTTCCCACATCAAATTCTTCTACAAGAAACATCTATAAATATTCTAGAAGCATCTAGATTTTCAGGGGCTGCTTCTTATCAGGAATCTGCATGGCCTTCTGAAGTGTAAGCACTTTGAGGAGGTGTTGTTGTTGTAGATGAAGAAGTTCTACCATCTCCTTTCTTCTTATTCAGAAATCCAACCGCTGTCACTGCAGCTTTTACTTTCTTTGAAACCACTGTAAATATCCTGACTTTAACTTGACCTCTCTTTGGAGGAATTCTAGCTTCTCCCCCTCCTCTTCTAGGTGAATTGTTGTTACCTTCATTTTCCATTTTTGTTGAATCAAAATGAAAAGCTCTGTTTTAGAAACAGAGTGCTCTGTTTTCTGTAATTGAATTATTTTTTTTTCCTTAAAAGAAGAAACAAGAAGATTGAGTGGGATAATAGATTGGTGGAATTAAGATATACGTATATTTATAGTATTTTCAATATGGGTCAGAGACTTTTAAACCAAAATTGTCTTGATTTTTAATCAAAAAGAGAAAATAAGACTAAAAAAGGCTACGTTGAAAGATAGAGCAAAAGGAAGTATTTCAAAATTCAAAGTGAGTGAAGAAAACAGAGAACACCAAAGAAGAGTACGTTTAGAAACAGAGTACTCTGTTCTCTGTAATTGTTTTCAAGTCGCAGTCACAGAGAAGAAACAAGAAGATTTAAGTGGGATAACAGATTGGTGGCATGAGTATATTTATACAAGGGGATATAATCATTTTCTCCAAACTGACAGTTTGACACCGTCTGGTTTCAATAATCCTTTAAAAACTAAAATATTAAACGTTTTGCTCTTGCTATTAGGATTTCCGGTAGACCAGTGCCTTGACCATCAAAAAAATAATTGAAACAAATGAGTTATTGAAAAAAAAAACGATTTTACCTCTAATGATACCTTTTTTTTACAAAAAATCAAAATTAAAAAAAAAATTAATAAAAATATTTAAAAAAACATAATTGAAAAAAAATAAAAAACAACAATGGATCACTCGATGGAGGGGGGAGAGAATAAATTTAAAAAACAACAAAAAAATTAAGTAATTGTGATGGAAAATGATTATATCCCTTTACAGAATTTTGAGGATGGGTCAAAGGCTTGAAAAAAAAAACAAAAAGAGTGAGAGGATTAAATAAGACTTAAAAAACAAAAAACAAAACTGTGTTAGTGAACAGACAGAGGAAAAAAGAAAGTGAGACACACAATGGACTGGTGGAGGTTTTATTTATGGGTTTTTTCAGAGGCTGGTCAGAGGCTTTTACATTACATAGTGTGAACAGGGCTTAAATAATTTCTATTTTCTAATAATGGTGTGAATTCTATAAGGACTCCAAGTTACTAGCATCAAGGGTGTATTTATTACGTAAGATGGGACAGGACGGGACAATATGAGACAGTTAGTTTTTATCTCACGTTTAGCGTGTCCTTATAATAGAATAGGATGGATGGGATAAGATAGGATAAAAATCATAAAAGGTTATCTCACCCAAAACCTTAGAACAATTTATCATGACCAATTTACCTTTTAAATTTTTAAATAATAAGTATCATATCCAATAAATTATAATAGTATATATATATATATATATATAATATAAGAATATATTAATATATAACATTATAGTCTACGTTGTTATATATAGAAGATGGGTACTTTGATCATTTGAATATTTTGTTTCGTACTGTCTCAACCATATCAAACGTATAATAGTACAGTTTACAGTTCTATCAGACTTTCCAAACACAATATAGAATAACATGTTCAATCAAGTCTAATCTAATCCAGTTTTATCTAATCAAGTCTAATCTAATCCATATTTATCTCTGTACCCAACACAACCCAAAGGAACTCAATGTAGACAGCTGTCTCTCTGTTTTTTCATTATTTATTTAATAATTAGTAGTAGCCCACAGTGACAATCAACAAAGTTTTAGTCAAAAAGTCTAGCAGAGATTCACTTTCAAAGAGTTTTATGGAATTTCAATTCGATTCACTTCACACATTCCAATACATACAATATGCATGTAAAATGAGCACCTGCTTGAATACAAACACTTAAATACATGAATTTACTCATTTATATACTCCGATTATTAACCGCTGAAACACACCTCAATATAACTTATCTTTTTTTCTTTTTTTAATATTACACTGATACATAAATTTATTTATTTTTAAATAAGAGAATACTTAAACCCCAACATCATGATATAGATATGAGAGATTTATTACCGAACCAATATCATTTCGTTACCGTTCACTATAACTTGACAGTAAATAACGTTCATTTAGTTTGATAATATCCCATTTTCAATCCTATTGGACATTGGAATATCAAATAAATAAAAAATTGATCAAGGATCTTATATTCTTGTGTTTCTATATGAGAGGAAAAACTCGAGTACAATAGATGTTTCACCATATAGGGATCTGAGGGTGATGCATCCGATAATTGACATGTGTCATCTCAAAAAGAATTATCATTCAAATAAGAGCATCAGATTACACTCAAGTTTTCCTCTAAATGAGGGGTGTCCTACTGTCCCATCATTGTCTAGTAAGAAAAGTATATATGACATTTTCCCAGAATTTTTTTTACAATGTAATGGGGAGGTTGATCATTGATGGTTGGTGGACAGAAAAATCTAAAATAGAATCAAAGTCTCTCCGACTGTTTCCTTGGAAACAGTTAAACAAATAGGCTCATCCAATCATCCATGATCTATATATGTCGATTGTCTCCATTAAACTATATATCAAAAACGAAAGAGAGACGAGAATTTTATAGGGGAAATTAATGATTTAATTATATGTTGACAAGTGACAACTTTAATTTTGGAGTCCTATTGCCACATAGTGTGAACAGATAATGAACTCCAAATTTTTTTGAGTCAAAGAAGTAGAAATATAGATATGAAATCTTGGCCTCGAATAACAAAGGGCCCCAGATAAGCAGCCAGCCAGCTGCTACACCTG
Organism: Dipteronia dyeriana; assembly: GCA_032871835.1. Taxonomy (NCBI): domain Eukaryota; kingdom Viridiplantae; phylum Streptophyta; class Magnoliopsida; order Sapindales; family Sapindaceae; genus Dipteronia; species Dipteronia dyeriana. The sequence goes on from CM065303.1 coordinate 19,466,983, forward strand.
ATCCTTGAAAGTTGAAAGACAAGAAGATTTATGAAAAAGACATATTCATTGAAGTCTTTATGTTCAGAGTTTGCTGGATTTAACTGAGACCAGTCAGGCCTCAACATGTGTGACAGAAATTCCAACCCATCCATCAGCTTTTTTGTTTTCAATTCAATTTTTTCTAAATTTCTGTTGTCCCACTAAGCTTAGAGAGCTGCCGGGGCCTCCTGCGGACCACTTTTGTTCGAGATCTTAAGAGTTGAAAGTAATCTTAATAGCTTTGAATTGTCAACAAAGGTTTTATCCATGGAAATACAAAAGTGGGTCAGGAGCCAATTCCAGCTGTAACAAGTGAGTAACAACAACTTCTTCACTCATCTTTCTGGACTCAACCACTAGTAGTCCACTACCATGATCCATGAATGCAAATCTTAGACAAAATAGAGCACAAGAAAGAACAAATAGAGGTTAGAGTCAGAGATATGGTTGTCTTGAAAAATCCAGACTCTCGGTTTTTTTTTTTTCTTGGGTATCTTTGGAACCCACCGTGTGCAGTGCCGATGGTGACATCCAGGGACGAAACCAAGATTTTCGCTTTGGAGGCATCACAAAAACAAATGTTAATGCAAAAATTAAAAAAACTAATATTTAAAAAATATAATGTTGTTTAGATAGTGATAAATATGAGTCAATGTTTTAATTCTTTTGTAAAATTCGTCGATTGGCAATGATTTTCTCATACGAATTTAAAGAAATCTGTAACACATTTTTACTTTGTTTTAATACTATATATATTTCAATTATCAAGTGTGGGATTCCGTATGATTTTTTTTTACGAGATCCCTAATTTAATAATTCATATATATATATATATTATGATATATTATGATATATTGGAAATCAAATCCTAAAAAGAATCGATTTTCAATCCAACATTAAGTGCGGATTTTATAATTAGAAATCCTAACGAGGGAAAAGAAACTTAATAGTTAATTCCTTAATTGTAATTAGTAATTACTGTGTTTACTAGATCAGTTAAGAATCGGATCATAAGGGTTACATACATAAATATAGAAATATAATTAGTGATGTCAGATTTTTCCTCTTTTTATTATAATATTTATATTTTTAATCCCCTACACCTCCGCCCCTGGTGACACCATAGTCGATCTAGTGACTTTTAACGGGAGCGAATCATAGGACAGTAGCCCGCTGTTGAATTGAAAGCAACTCCCACATTTATTTATTTATTTATTTATTTATTTTGATATCGAGGGTCCACGACCAATAAGCTAGTATGGGATCTATTTGTTGGCAATGGCCATGAATCTGGTCTAAAAGGGCGGTCGTCCCAATTTTAAAAGCGATAAACACGATCCAAATTTATATATAATGAGTTACATAATTACGTGCCTAATAAATATTTTATAGAAATTAAAAATGGATTCAAATTAAAGATGTTTTAAAAAAAATGTCCAATATGATATATATATATATATATCGGTTCTCTAATAAGGACGGTCCTGATATAAAATGTAAGGACTTCCAACCACAACCATATATTAGGTATGGGTGTGAGTATTTATTAATGTGGAGATGTGGACACATTGTGAATGTGTGGTTGTGGTTGAAGGTTCTGATATAATAAAACTCTGAGGATCATGATGGGAGAATTATTATTATTTTTATATTAAAAAAAAAGGAAAATGTTTAAGGGATCCATTTTAAAGATTCGTTATGGGCCTTTAAAATGTCAGGGTCGGCCATGTTTATTGGTTGTTGTGGAGTAGGACAGATGGAAAATCTATACCCACACGAAAATGCAAACGGTTAAATCAAAACTCGCATTAGTCTAGATGGGATTCGAACTGCTGACTTGAAAATTACCCGTGTCCCAAACCAATCATTCCATCAGCTAAACTAGTACCTTAATGGCTGGCCAAGTAATTGCGAAGAATATAACCAAGGATTTGGGTTTCATTCAAGCCAAATGAACAGGCCTGATGGGTTGAATTCATTTTTGCTCGACCCCTGAACAAGAGGGTGGACATTACCCCCTTCCCATTTAATGTCAAGTGTCCAAAATTTAATCCAAAGTTAACAAATTACTGCATACCAATTTTACCCTTATTTTTTAAAAATAAAAAATAATAATAATAATAATAACAAAAAAACTATCAAGTATCAACGGTCGGCCACACCCAGAAATCACTACCCACTAACCACATCACTAGAAATCCGTTCAACACTCACTTCTTCATCTTCAAAGCAAAATTGAAAAATATTTATCTTCTCCGCAAAACAAATTTAAGTAAAAAAAAAAAAATTGAACACCATCAACACCCATATCATCTGTTTGTTCATTAACATCAACACCCACATCATCTGTTCATCACCATCAAAACCAAAATCATAATCTCTAGAAATAATCACCCACACCATCATCTCCAGAAATTAACACCCCCAACAACACCACACCACCAGAAATAAACCCATTCCAACTCACACACTCATAAGACCACCACCACCCCACCATCAACAACCCTACCATAAATCAAATATGCATCAGAAGCCATCTAAACCCACCATCAAAAGATCATGACACAAAATTGCGACATCCGAAGATGAAACGGCGGTGGTGTAAAGACAAAAGATCGTCGTTGGGAGGAGACTATTAGAGTTTACGTTGACGTAGAAAATCGTCGTAGGGAAAACGAGAGAGAGAGAGAGAGAGAGAGAGAGAGACACGAGGAGATGGTTGGAGAAAAAAAATAATTTCTGATTTTTTTAATGTTAATATTTGTTAAAATAAATTAATTATTCGTTTTTATCTAAATTTACCTATTTATCTATATATATTTGATAGAATTTCTAATTTATTAACTTGAGTTAATTTTTTTGGACACTTGTCATCAAGTTGGGAGGGGGTAAGGTAAGGGGTGAGGGTTTGAGCAAAAATCAACTCCGGTGGATTAGCACACTTTCTGTCATTTACACAAAACTTTTTATTTAACTGTCAAATCAGCTTTTTGTTTTTAAAAAAAAATCTAATTTAATTACTTTATTCTTAATTAAAATAATATATATTTTTAAAAAATATACCGTTAGAAAGATCTCGTTAAGGTCTTTAAAAAGACACTCATACCGAATAATGTTAAACTTTTATAATTATTTAAATATTTATTAAAAGAATATTATCTGAAGATACTTTTTGGTGCAAAATATAGTATTGAACATAGAGTAGAAAAAAAAATGATGTGTAAGCATATTCCCCAGAAGATTCCTATTCAACTCTAAATTGGATAAGAGTTTAGGTCACGTTTGGTTGGATGGAATGAAATGGAATGAAATGGAATAAAATGGAATGAAATGGAATGAAATGGAATGAAAGTCATTCAATTTGTTTTGTTTGTTAACATGCTATAGAATGGGGATTCCACTATTTTTGTGGAATGATCATTCCATCCAAAAACCAATGGAATGTCCATTCCATTAACACATTTTTTCTTCCAAAAATAACATTCTATACCCCAATTCTATTCTAAGAAGAGTAATGCTACATATCAAATCACAACATTCTGTCACAACACATGTGGCAGTTGAGGTGTCAATTTGTGAGTGGATACACATTAATAATGATTTATCTCACTTATCCTTGTATCCACCAACAAATTGACACATCAGCTGCCACATATGTTGTGATGGAAAAGTTGTGATATATATCATTATTCTTCCAAGAATACCCTCCTTTCCAAAAATAATAATAATAATATATTATTATTATTATTATATATATATCTATATATAAGTGTTGACGGTGATTTTTGGATCGTAAAGGATTGATCACATGTCTAACAGGTTTTTGTAGATTATCGAAGATGTTATGGAGAAAATAGAAAAAAGAGAAGAAAACATGCACACATAAGTTTATGTGATAAAACCCCAAGGCGGGGAAACATCCACGGTTGCCGGTGACGACGAGAAGAAATTCACTATAGTATAATGATTACACACTCAATCTCTCATTTTTGGCGTATCTCTCTCTTTCTCTTTCGTGTATATTTTCTATGTGTTGTTGTATATGTCTTCGTCCCTCTTTCACAATGAGATTATGGGTCTATTTATATGTGCATAGAACCCTAATCATTGTTATACAAATAAGGAAAGATGATAGTGTTTAATTAGGATTGGTTACTTGTTGAAGTCGTCTTTGTATTCTTTCCTGTTTCGAAGATCTTGTGTATTGAATTAGATTATTTTTAGGATTCTGGTTGAATAGTCTTTTTAGACTTATTTTCCGATCGGTGTGCAGTCTTCTAGAAGAGCAGAGTTATTGCTTGATTTGGATTCGTTTCCTGTTTGGTGTTTATCCTTCTGGAAACTTTGAGTTCTTTCCTGAATAGAATTCTCTGACACTGAAGAGGAAATAAGGATATTTCCTTATTGAAGTACAACTCTATATTCCTTGTTTAAGTAAGACAAATTTTCTTCGTATTTGAGTCATAGTTGCCTTTAATGTCTCCTACGCATTGTCCAACTGATCAATTGTCTAATCCCGACCAAACTTCTTTGGTCTCGACCAAGTCATCTCTACCCGATCGGCTAGTTTGCCCGACCATCTTGGGTAATCTCGACTTGGCATTGAGATCATATATTAATTGTGTTGGAATAATCTTCCCTGATTGACTTTTATGACGTGACATATCTAATCGTGATGACTTGTCATGCTATCAAAAAATCTCTATAATAAGAGATGCACATTTTCCCTCAGTGCCTCAATTCCCCGCGTCCACATCCCCATTTTGGAGATTTTTTTAGGGGGAAATGGGGAAATGAGGGGTGGGGGTAGGGAAGAAAATCATCCACATTTCCCCATTTCCCCCATAATTATATTAAAATGGGGATGGAGATGGGGATGGGGATGGGGATGAGGGGGAGGTCCCCCATCCCTATTTCTCTATTTCCCCCAAACATATATACATATAATTATATTTTTATTTTTATTTATAATATATATATATTGTATTTGTAATGCATCAATGGATTTTATTTTGTATTTGTAATGGAATGTTTATTTTTTTAAAGTTTAGTTTGTAGTTTGTAATTTGTAGTTAAATAGGAAAATGGGGAATCGGGGAAAAAATGAAAAGGAAAAAAAACGGGAAAAATTTGGGAAAATGGGGAATGGGATGAGGATACCTCCCCCCAAAATTTCCCATCCACATTTTCCCCGGGGGGAGGAGGGTTCAGGAAGTGGGGATGTGGATGGGAGGACCTATATCCATCCTCAATCTCCAAACGTACATCTATAATAACAACACCCCCTCAAATCCGCTAGATGAGCTCTTAATTGCTCAACGAAGGAGATTTGAATAGTTTTGATTTTTTGACGCTTCTAATCTTATCATTCTAACTCGATTAAGTATCTTATTAAACTGATCGCTTATTTTAAAAAAAACTGATCAAATGTCTTATTAAACTGATCAGTTGTGGTCTTATTGACTTTTTGCTCCTTTGTAACTGGATCAGTCGGCGTCCTGGCTCTCTGCTCAGGATAATTCCCAACCGTCTTTTTTTGTTGAACTAGTCGGTGTCCCGGCACCAAGCTCAGGATAATCCCCGACTGTCTTAATTCGGTCAGTGTCCTGGCCTTTCACTCTGGATAATTCCCAACTATCTTGGTCGGGTCGGTGTCTTGACTTTTCGCTCAGGATAATTCCCGACAGTCTTGGTCGGATCGGTGTCCTAGCTTTTCGCTCAGGATAATTCCCGACCATTTTTTTAGACTAGTCGATGTCCCGGCTCTTTACTCGAGATAATTTTCGACTGTCTTAATTCATTCGGTGTCTTGGCCTTTCGCTTAGGATAATTCCCGACCGTTTCGATTCTTCGATCGTCGTTCTGGGTTTTCGCTCAAGATAATTCTCGATCGTCTTGAGTCTTCAACAAAAAGGTGTTTTAGGAACCTTGCCCCAGTTCCCCCTGTTTTTCCCGTGTAAACAAGTCACCAAGGACGTCTCCTGGTTTTGTCTGTTCACAAGGGTTTGCCCGAATCGTTAGTGAAATACTAACACAGCCAGACGCATTTCATCAGATTTTCCCCATAGCGTACCTGAGTGTTTTTTCCCGGTAAAATCGACAGCTCGGGGTAGCCGGATTGCTGACAGTGCTCTATATGCTCCTAATCAGTTCGGTAGGCGCTTCAGATCTCTAACCCCTGACTTCTCAACCTCTCGGGCACCTTCACCCACCATGGCAGGTGTCAGCAATGCGAGTTTATCTTTGATAACAAAGATGATTATTATAAAAATTTGAAACACCATTCTTGGCTTCTTTATTAATTAATCTGCGAATTAACAATACTAAAAATAATTAGAAAAGCTAAAAATGAAAAACAAACTAAAAATATCTTAAACAAAATATGAAAGCAACTTAGCTATCTTCCTGATTAGTAGGTTTTTTTTAGAGCTATGTTTGCGAATTTGCTCGCTTGTGTATATTCTGATGCCGATAAAATAGACAATCCATCCTCCAACGCCCCTTTTTTTTTAGGCTTGTTAGAGTATCTCGGTGTTTCATCTGTTTTTGTTGTATTCATTAGGATATTCTTGACTTTTATGGATGTGACCCATTGTAATAACTCCACTTTGAAGCTTTAACTATTGTTTTCGCAATATTCTTCCGCTGGATTTGATCAAGACCGCAACTCTTACTACGGAAGCTGTAGCTGATCAATATTGAAATTCCTTTTGTGGTCTGTTCATAAGGGTTCCTCGAAGTTAAATTCTACCCACTCTTTCTAGCGCCAGTTGTTGACGGTGATTTTTGGATCGTATAGGATTGGTCACGCATCTAACAGGTTTTTGTAGATTGTCGAAGATGTTATGGAGAAAATAGAAAAAAAACACACAAATAAGTTTATATGGTAAAACCCCAAGGCGGAGAAACATCCACGGTTGCCGGTGACGGTGAAAAAAAATTCACTATAGTATAATGATTACACACTCAATCTCTCATTTTTGACATATCTCTCTCTTTTTCTCTTTCGTGTATATTTTCTATGTGTTGTTGTATATGTCTCCGTCCCTCTTTCATAATGAGATTATGGGTCTATTTATATGTGCATAGAACCCTAATCATTGTTATACAAATAAGGAAATGTGATAGTGTTTAATTAGGATTGGTTACTTGTTGAAGTTGTTTTTGTCTTCTTTCCTGTTTTGGAGTTCTTGTGTATTAAATTAGAGTCATCGTAGGATTCTGGTTGAATAGTATTTTTAGACTTATTTCCTGATCGGTGTGCAGTCTTCTAGAAGAGTAGAGTTATTGCTTGATTTGAACTCGTTTATTGTTTGGTGTTTATCTTTTTGGAAACTTTGAGCTCTTTCCTAAATAGAATTCTCTGACATTGAAGATGAAATAAGGATATTTCTTTATTGAAGTACAACTCTAAGTTCCTTGTTTAAGTAAGACAATTCTTCTTCGTATTTGAATCGTAGTTGTCTTTAATGTCTCCCACGCGTTGTCCAACTGACCAATTGTCTAATCCCGATCAAACTTCTTTTGTCCCGATCGGATGTTCATGACCATGTCATCTCTACCCGATCGACTAGTTTTCCCGACCATATTGGGTAATCTCGACTTGGCCTTGAGATCATATATTAATTGCATTGGACTAATCTTCCCTGATTGACTTTTATGAAGTGACATATCTAATCATGCTGACTTATCATACTATCAAAAAATATCTATAACAACACCCCCTCAAATCCGCAAGATGAGCTTTTAACTGCTCAACGAAAGGGATTTGAATAGTTTTGATTTTTTAACTCTTCTGACCTTATCATTATAACTCGATCAAGTATCTTATTAAACTAATCGCTTGTTTTTTTTTAAATTGATCAAGGTGGTGTTTGGTTGGGTGGAATTGAATGAAATGGAATGGAAAGAAATCCATTCAATTTGTTTTGTTTGTTAAATGCCAATGGAATGGGCATTCCATTGGAATGTGAATTCCACCATTTTAGTGAAATGGGCATTCCATCCAAAAACCAATGGAATGCCCATTCCATTCCATTCCATTCCATTATATTATCAAAATTTCTCTTCCAAAAATAACCTTCTATCTCCAACTCTAATACAAAAATACTCTCATTTCCAAAAATAACACACACACACACACATATATATACCATATTATTACATATTATATATATAAATATATTATATTATATTTTGTATATATTATATGTAATATATACGTTATATGTATTATAATATATCTATATATTCATATAATATATAAATATATATTATTTTATATTATTTATACTTTTATTATAATATATATATATATATATATATATATAATTTATACTTTTATATTTTATTGTTATTATCCAAAACGAACATTATATTTTCTAATTATATAACTTATTTTATTATTATTATATATATATACGTAATATATTTATATGATATATTTTTACTATTATATAATATTTATATGTAAATATAATATATTATACTTCATATTCTGTTATTATTATTATCCATAATAAATAATATTATTATAAATGTTTTGTAATCAGGGGTATTTTGGTCAAAATACAGTTGATTCCATTGCATTCAGTTGTTAACCAAACAAAATATTACTGATTTAGATATTGATTATAAAGTCTCAACCAAACAAAGAAATCAGTTTTCCATTCCATTCCAATTCTCATTCTCATTACCATTCCAATTCCTATTCCACCATGGTAACCAAACGCCACTCAAGTATCTTATTAAACTGATCAGTCTTGGACTCCTTGACTTTTTGCTCCCTTGTAATTGGACCAATCGGTGTCATGGCTCTCTGTTTAGGATAATTCCTTGACTCCTTGACTTCTGGACTTCTGGCCTTATCATTACAACTCGATCAAATATCTTATTAAACTAATCACTTGTTTTTGTTAAATTGATCAAGTGTCTTATTAAACTGATCAGTCTTGGACTCCTTGACTTTTTGCTCCCTTGTAATTGGACCAGCCGGTGTCATGGCTCTCTGTTTAGGATAATTCCCGACCGTCTTTTTTTTGGACTAGTCGGTGTCCTGACCTCTTAGCTCAGGATAATCCTCGACTGTCTTAATTCGATCGGTGTCCTGACCTTTTACGTAGGATAATTCCCAACTATCTTGGTCGGGTCGGTGTCCTGGCTGTTCGCTCAAGATAATTCCCGACCGTCTTGATTTGATCGGGTCGGTGTCCTAACTTTTCGTTCAGGATAATTCTCAACTATCTTGATCTGGTAGGGTCGGTGTCCTGACTTTTCGCTTAGGATAATTCCCGATCGTTTTTTTTTTTTTTTTTTTTTGGACTAATCGGTGTCCCGGGTTTTTACTCGGGATAATTTTCAACTGTTTTGATTCGAACGGTGTCATGGATAAGATTAAAGGACGGTTTTATCCTCTGAAAAATCCACATTGTTTTAAATTAAAAAAAAAAACATTGAGATGATGTCCAGTGGAGATCACCAGATCCGACGAATAAAAAAATATCTAAAATTTAAAACAAATTTTTTAAAATAACAGAAAAAAAAAATTAAAAACGGATTCAGTGCCACCACCGCCCATCTCAGATCCAGAAAACTCCATCAATTACAACAGACCACTAGCACCAACGTTGTCATCACTACCACCATCGTTGTCATCACCATCAGCCACCACCATCTCTATGACCGCCACCTTCACATTCCCAACAACCCAACCGCCAAAACGATCCCCAAAAACATCCCTCACCACCAACAGCCACCACAAAAACTTCCCTTACCACCCCCACCAAACACAGAACCCATAAACAACCTCCAAACACAGAACCGGACAACCACCACCAAATCCAAAACCCAGAACCGGACCACCAAACCACAATCATTCATCAATAACACAAAACTCATTACCCTAGAACACCACACCATCACCCAAAACCAGAACCGGAACAACACCACACCAGACCCATAAATTAACCACCACAACACCCGAACCCAAAACCGAACCATACCACAACATCGGTTGCAAATACGCCAACGCCGTCTGCTTCACCAACTGATTTCTGATGGGTATCACATGCCAGCTCGAGTTGTGCGCCGTCGGCGATGTCACTTCGGCCTCAACTACGACGGCGACGGAAGCAGGTCTTTGAGACTCGTGTAGGTCGCCACCCTCGACACTATCACTTATAAGTCAAAAATTGCTGCCAGAGAGTAGACCCCCTTATGAAATCTGTCGTCGTCGCCGTTGTGTAAGAGAGAATCGGAGTTCAATGACGACAAATCATTGTTGTTTTAGATTTTTTTTTTGTGGGTTTTTGTTTTTGTCTGTGTTTGTGTTTAGTTCTTCCATTAATGGAAGAATCAGTGAGAGAGAGAGAGAGAGGGGCGGCTGTGGTTAGAGGGCGGTGTCGGGTTTGTGTGGCTATGGTTTGATGATGATGATGATGAGATGTGAGAGGAGTGAGTCTGATGGTGGTGGTGATCTTATGGGAGTTAAGGAAGTTTGAAACAAGAAGAAGATGGTGAGGTGTGAATTGGCTAGGGTTTTGTGTAAATCGATAGTTTTAATTTTGTTTTATTTTAATTTAATTATTGATATACCATTAATACACCTCGACAAAAATTTTGGAAACCCTAATGAAATTGGACATCGGAGATAAAATTAAGGATTACTGGTAAACGTTTGGATTTAATGGAGGATTACTGGAACTAGAAGGTCCAGAACGATCAATAGATTAAACTAGAGGAACGAAAATTATTTTAACCCTTATATATATATATATATATATTATATTAAGCATGTCGGCGGCAGAGAATTCTACGACCATCTTATTGAGAGTATAATAGTCTGTTTTCCCCACAAGCGACCTTACATCAACGGCATAAACAGAGTACTCACTTATAAAACACTACCAGAGATAGGTGGTGATCTTAAATCAAAATCTGTTCTGATATGCAGGATTCTCATATGAAGCAAGCATAGAGCATACTAGGATTTTGAAGAACCATAGATCTAGACATAGAACCTTTTGAAGATTAGGATGAGAGAAACTTTAGAAAGCCATGTGAAAATAAACACATAAAATTTTATTCTTCTCTGAATTTCTGAATATCATACAAAAAGTGCATCACTTCCTTATATAGAGAATGAGAGCTCTAGAGAGATTAGGCCCAAACATGTGGCTGGCACACATATCTTACAAAGGATAAGGTTAATTCAGATGCCCGACACAATAATTTTACAAAAGGAAAGATAAATCTTGTCGGACAGACGACATGCTTTCAACAAAGCAAAAGAAAGCTATCTAACAGCTGGCAAACACACCAATAATTAAACAAATAAGATATTCTCGGAAAAGCTACGGACTGCTGGGATTACAGGTGGCGTGGTACTCATCGTCAAAGTCAAGGTCCACAAATAGAGCAGGGTCACGTGTCAGCTTGGTCTTGGGAGTTCAGAAGATAAGAATTCTGAAAAGGGTGTAAACTTCTTGATGGGTCCCATGGGACATCGGGAAGGATGAAGAGGACAACTGTTTTGTCATTGTTGACGTCACAGAGGAAATTGAGGAGAGGGATCTGGATACTGGGCTGGTATAGTCTTTCGTGGTCGTACGAAGTATCCCATTCGTAGCTGGTATTGGAAGTCCAAAGGAGATGGGTATGTGGATTGTGCCTGTAGGGTTTGTGGAATATCCAAATGCAGCATAGCAGCTGGTTCTTTGTCCATCTTCCAGAGATGGTATTGTCCCATGAGCCTAGTAAGTTCCGTACGCCAGACTGATAGAGGACTGAACCACTGTAGGAAGGTTCAGAGGTTATGGGAGGACGGGTTTTGAATGAAGCCATATAGTACCTGAAGTAGGAAGATGATAACATGATGATGGAGGACAGATAAACACGAGAGGAACCATAACACCTGGTCGGAGTAATAGTAAAAAGGGGGAGATATAAAGGGTTGATGAATGGTTTAGAGGGATTAGCTAGCTGATGATGACGACCTTTGTCATTGATCCGAGCAAGGTTTATTGGGAGATATATTTTGGTGAAATCTTGGATCTGTTGGACAGAGGGAGTTTGTCCTGGTGGCAGAGTAGACATGAACTCTGGTGGGAAAGAAGGAGACGGTGGAACGGCATGCGGAGATGATGAGGACGAGGCCTGTGAGGATATCATGTAAAGCAAGAGGATTGGTCCGGCACGAGATAAGAGTGATAGGGTGAGGCCTTGAAAGTATGTATGGATACTGTTGTGGTGTCCTTTAATGTGCTTGACTGATAAGTCATATATGGAGAACCAGTCTTTGAGTCTCAGGAGCTGAGGATTTGGAGGGAGCTTGTTGTGGAACTCAAGGACTTTTGGGAAAGATGAGTTGTCCATTTCGATGATGAAGTTCTTGGTTCTGAGATAGAAATCGAATTTGGAGATCAATTTTTTTACAGCAAGGATTTCTTTGTAGATTGTGTGATAGTGTTTATGGGCGTCTTTGAACTGTCCATTGGCATGGCCGCAGTAGTGGCGTTTTCCGTTGGATTCTTTAAAGAGGATGACCCCCAAAAAATAATCACTGGCATCAGTTTGTAGGATAAGTTGTCCTGAAGCAGGGATATGTAAAGGGAGAGTCTTCTAAGAAACTTCTTTTAGATGAGCAATTGCCTCAGAGTGAGAGATATCACACTGGGAAGGTTTTTTTTTTGAGAAGTTTGGACAAGGTTGCAGTGCAGCGACTCGCCTGAGGGATAAAATCTCTAATATAATTGACGTTGCCGAGGAATCGTTGGACTTGTTTTTCAGAGAGGCTCGAATTCAGGAAAGCAATGAGCTGTTTTGCCAGATGAGATCCAGGGAGATAGGACCCATCTTTGATTTTCATGCCAAGGAACTCAATTTCAGCAACATCAATTGAGCTCTTTTTGTCAGATAGCATGATCCCAACTGGTCAATAATTTGGTGAAATTGTTGTAGGAGTCTACCATGGGATTCTTTGTCAGGTTAGAAGAGCAGGATGCCATCGATATATAACAGGGCAGAGTGGAGGATATGACGGAAGATCCTAGTGATGACCTTTTGGAAGAGTGAAAGAGCGGTTTTTAGGCCAAAAGGCAGGACTGTCCATTGGTACTGGGCATTTAGGAGGCAGAAAGCCGTCTTATATCTTTCATCAGGGTGGATACTGATTTTCCAGAGGCTCATTTCAAGTCAAACTTGGAGAAAACAGTAGCACCATGGAGCTGGGAAAACAATGTGTTGGCTCGGGGAACTGGGAACCAGTCATCGAAGAGGAAGAGATTGAGAGGCTTGTAATCAATTACGAGTCTTTTCTTTCCTCTGAGTTGTTCTGATCTTTTTTCAACATAAAAGGCTTGGCAAGCCCATGGAGAGGAGGTAGGCTCTATCAAGCCTTGTCGGAGGAGTTCCTCACATTCTTCAGTTGCTAAGGAGAGGTCAGAAGGGGACATTCTCGAATGAGTGGCTTTTGTTGGGTTGACATCTTCGTTGAGTTTGAAGGGAAGTCTGATGAAAAAGTCTGGATTTTTCCACAGAGGTGTGGGTGATTGAAGTCTGCATGGCTATTGGTACAAACCCCTAAGAGCTTTTCTTGTATGTGCTGGAAGTCGGAATTGATAACAGAGAGGGGGGAAATCTTGGGTATGTTGACAAAGGGTTTGAATTCCCTTTTGAAACGAATTCCGGTAGAGAGGATTCTGATAGCTCTGGATTGACTGTAGATATCCCAACCGATAAGAATATCCTTGTAAGGAAGAGGTGTTCCAATAACATGAGTCCAGAGGGTGAATGAGGGGAAGAACTGGATACCAACCTTGTGTTTAGAAATCAAGTTGGTAACAAAGATTTTTCCATCTGCAGCTAGAAACTCATTTATTTCTTCTCTCCAAGCTTCTGAGGGTAGGACCTTAGGATTCATCATTGAGGAATGCGCTCCAGTGTCGAAATAGGCAATGACTGGGACTGGCTTGAAATACTTTGTTGTTAAAACTTGGATCTGGACCCCGTACTATCATTGCTTGTTGCTTGATAGGCTTCTGAAAGGGAATCTGGATCTGTATAATCCGTGGATTCTGAAAGAGTGCTGGAGTCATCTGAGTCTTGGATCATAAAAGAAGTTAGCTGGTTAACATCTTCTTGTTCTGAGAAGATAGATTCAATGTCCGCATCGGGGGGGATTTCATCAGCAACTTGTCTGAGCTGTTGGATGAGTTTTGCTGATTTTGCCCTTTTATTAGGGCACTGCTTGGCATAGTGACCTTTTTGACTGCAGGCAAAACACTTATTGAATTTATTCCAGGATCTTCTTGCCTTCTTTCTGTAGTATTTGTATTTCCTATTCTTTTTTTGGGTTTGAGAAGTCCTTTTCTAGTCGTGGTTGATTCCTAGAAGGTCACCTCCTGTAGAATCTGTTGGCTCTACAGTTGCAGTGTTCTGTGGACTTACATTTGAGGTGGTATGTATTAGGTAATTTGCAATATCTATCATACTTTCTACCTTCTTTGATCATTTTTACGAAAACCCTCTGTGTGGCACCGAGTTTGTCCAAAGCAGTATGAGTGAACATATGTATCTCTCCTAGAGAAATGTCTCGTAAGCTTCTGCCTGAGAGTTCAATTAAACATTGGAGTTCTCCTTGAAGTTCTGTGGGGAGAGAGTTCAAATATACCTGTCTTAAGGTTTCATCGTTGATTCCACCAAGAGCATGGTACCTAAAGGACATGCGCATGTAGTGGTAGTGTATGTCCCTTTTGTCAAGTGAACAACATCGCATTTTAAAGAATTATTGTCTGGTCTGTTTGTAGAGTTGAGAGGCATCTCCGACGAATTCTCGAAAGAAAATTCACATTGCTTGGGATACAAACTCGCATCAGACAAGTTGTAATTGTCTGCATTCTTCGAGAGCCTGATACCAATCTCTGAAAGATCCAGTGAACCTGGAGACGAATTCTCTCAAGATGGATTCTGTGTCATTTTCTCGCTTTGCTGTTTGCAGGTCGAGCCAAGCGCTCATTTCTGACATTCTCCTTCTCCATTGGAGGGGAGCTAGGTCGTCAAAATTAAACCATGGGCCATTTGTAGGCTTCTGAAGAGGGGCCTAGGCCCTGGGCCTACGTTCTGGTCATTCATTTACCATAGGAGTTGGTTCTTTAGAGGTTTCTCCTGAGGATTCAGATGTATCAACTGTCTGAATGGATGGTTGAGGATCAGCTCTGATTGCTAGGAAGATCTGAGAAAGATCTGGCACTGCATCTGAGTCTGAATAACCTGTCTGGTCTGAGGTTTCCGGGGAATATGTTTCCGACGAGGAGGGGGACTCATAAGAGGACTCTGTGGGTTCTGTAGGTGTGATGGAGGTTTATGTAGAGGAGGTTTGGTCATATTGATGTGAGGGGAATTGTTAAGAGGCGGCATAGAAAACATGCTTGTGGTGATCTGATGTTTTCTTTTTCCTGGGAGAGGATCTTTTTATCTTGCTGGGGGATGGCTTGTCTGGTTGTGAAGACAAAGGTGGATATTTCCTAAAGAGGTCTCCAGTTGATTTGAAAAACTGGGTATGGTCAGAGGGTCTGGAGGGAAGAGGCGGAGATTGAGTCGAGAATATCAAGGATGGAGTATAGGGATGTGGTCTTGGGATATAATGTGTACTAGTGAAATGATCACGGGTTATCTGGTCTAATTAATCCTTGAGCTGTCTGATTTCTCTTTCTTTGCTGTCAAATTCATGACCAAAATATCCTTGATTGATATATTGGTGGAGGTCAACATCTAATCTAGCAACCCTTGATTGTAAATCTGTATACATATTGCGTAGAGTTGAATCTAGATGATACAGGTGAAGATCATACTGTGAAACATGATGTGAGACTTGGTCGATCTTCTGATCAATAGAGTGAAGCACTATATTCTGAACTGTAGCGTTACGGGTATGCCAGTTGAGAATTTGTTCAGTCTGGAAGGCTGTTTAAGGGATCCGTCAGGTAGGACCTCAATAGATTGGACAAAAGGTCTAGAAAATAGATTTCTTTCTGGGTTTGAGGAGGATTCTAGAGGTGGGAAATCCTTATCATAGCTGGAAGCCATAAAGCAAGGAATGAGAGTCGGAATATGGGGTAGGATTACTTTAGGCTCATCTGGAAGTAATCCTTCATCTTTCAAGATTTGGAGAGTTCTATCATAGATAGAGAGAGTCTTGTTTTTTATTGGTAGTAAACCATTCCAAGGACTGTGAGGGTCCTTTGGATCTCGAAAAGAACGAGTTGGTTTACAAGACGATCTCATGGGTTTAGAACAAGCTCTACATTCACAGTTTACATCACACATTTATGGGTCAATGTCCCATATGAAATGGTCGTTGATCTTGTCAGTATAGACGGGGGTTCCATCAGGTTCGAATCAATGGATTGGAATTTCTTCTTCGGTGGTAAAAGGTCGGATCATAAGGACTTGGAACACGGGAGGAGCGCTGGGTGATGGAGTGCTGGCTGATGCTTTTGTACCTGGAGCACTGATTGGTTCATAATTAGTTTGAATGGAGCCATCCGTTAATTTGGTGAACTTTGTGTCTGTAGCTACAACATGAGTGGTATTTTGGAAAGCCTTTTCGTAGTTGGTGATCCACTTAAGAGACATGATTTATGTGAGCTTTTCTCTGGGAAGCTGCTTAGGGATCTGGATGATAGTGGGAACTTCATCCTCTCTTTCTGCTTTTATGAAAATGGTATCTCCAGTATGTCCAGGGACAGGGAGGTCAATGGCATGATCTTGGAGCTTGTAAGCGATTTGATGGTGTAATGTTGCCATGTACGAATTGGGCATCATGGGAGTCCATACTACTTGAAGTTGAATCTTGAGACAGTTGTGAATATTCTGATCCCTGAATGGGATGTTGAAATTGGGGTAGTAGGTGAGGGAGATACTTCCGGCATGGAGGGTTGGCAAGCAAGTTCCGATAATAGCATGCTCATACTCTTTGTAGATCGTGTTGAGGAGAGCAATTCTAGCAGTGATAGGAAGTCATTTCCTACCATGTAGGGTAAGGATTATCCTTATAGCTCCGATATGTAGATGGGAATACTCTTATTTGATCCATTGGTCAATTAAGGGCTAACCGATTTCTAGATCAACATATTGTTCAAATGTGGATGCTAGGACTAGACAATTGTCTAGAGCAGTGGATTGGACATACTCTTTTATCGGAGGAGAACGGTGTTGGACTAAAGTTGTGACTCTTCTAGAAAGGGATTTACTGTGTTTGAACACAGTGTAAGGGTTTAACAAAGGTAGGGCAGTTTCAGTGATTTGTGCGGATTCTGGGATATAGGTATATTCGACAAGGTTCTGGATTTTGTTCGTTTGAGTTTGACGGACAGAAATAGTATAAGAAAGTCTAAATGGAGTGTTTTCAAATATGTTGTTTGCTATTGTTTTGAAAAGTCCTTTTCTTCATCTAGTTTACATCTGTCACTATGATTCTTTCTTCGTATAATATTATATATGTATTATACATTATATATTATATATATTATGTTATACACTATATATAATAGGGAGAATTCCATTTTAGTCCTTGTAGTTTGACCTAATACATAAACTGACCCCCGGTTTTGAACTTTATCGTGATAGGTCCCTACAGTTTCAAACAATTTCAATTTTAGTTTCTACCGTCCAATTCTGTTGGGGTTTTGAAAGATTCCGTTAATGTTGTAAGGATAAAATGGTAACTTACAAAATTAATGGTATATTAATAATTGAAAAATAAAAAACAAATATAAATTGATTTACTAAATTGATTAATATTAAAACAAAATTAAACTAAAACAATAAAAAGCGATTTACATCAAACCCTACCAATTTACTCCTCACCATCTTCATCTTCTGTTAAACTTCAGCTTCATTACCAACCCTCCGCCGAACGCAACTCCTTCACCCACCACCCACCGCCCATTCGAACTCAGTTACTCTTCCTACCACTAAAATCTATTCCGATAACTCTTCCCACCACCAAAACCGATTCTGATTCCCACCACCAAAATCGATCCCGATAACTCTTCCCACGAATCGATCTCCCTCGCCGTCGTGATTCACACCTAACCCGGAATCAATCCCGTTGCCGTTGCGATTCTCACCAGCTCACAAACTCTTCAAACCGATTATTCTCTGGTTTATTTTTGTTGGGTGGTGGAACACCACGCCACTACAACATCTCCTATAAAATGGAGATGATTTGGTGTGATCTCGACCAGGGAGATTTGAGTTATTGTCGAGGTTAGTCTGGTGGTCGATGGTGGTTTTTTTTCTATATTTTCTGGTGATCAGACTTTTTGGGCTTTGTTTTGCTGTTGGGAGGTGGAGGATTTGGTGGGATTGGTTTCGGTGGTGGTGGTTTGAAGAGTTGTCTAGGACTGTAAAGAATAGATGAGTGTGTTGGTGGAAATTTTGATTTCTGGAAATTTTGATGAAGATGAAGAATAGATGGATGTGATGCGTTTTTTGAAGTAGCAGATGAAGAAGAAAAATATGTGTGTGATGTGTTTGGAATTGGGTTTGGGTGGTTGGATTTGAAGAAGATGCGGTTTGGGTTTTTCGATCAAGTGTTTTTTTTTTCTTTTTCTTTTTCAATTTTTTTTATGTTAATGAAGATTAAAAAATGAAATAGAGATCTGGTGGTTGAAGAAACCAATTTTTTTTAGGTTGTTGATGACGATGGTTGAAGAAGTTCGATCTGGGTTGTTAATGATGATGGTTACGAAAACCCAGAATTGGGAACCCAATTTTTTTTTTTTATATAATTGTTTGTATTTTAAATTCAATTGTTTAAAACAAAGTCAGGGGCAACATGGTCACCTCTATCCTATCAGAATTCTGATTAAACGAGGTAATTCTTAAAATCGGGAACCAGTTTGTGTATTAGGTCAAACAGAGGGATAAAAATGAATTTCACCGTATATTATATTATATATATAATATATACTAAAATTCATCTTAAAATTGAATTAAATTGTATAGATTTCTATTTATTTACAAATATATCATTCTAATAAAAAACAAAATAAAATGACACTTAATCAATACCACATTACCACCATATCTCTCTCTATTTCTCTCAATTAGAGATACAATTAAATCCAAATCTGTAGGACCCGTTCGAACCCAACCCATTTGGAGAGGGTTTGATATGTGAAAATAGAACATGTGGGCGGGTTTGAATTTGAAATCACAATCCATCACGGGTTCGGGTTCGGGTTCGGATTTGAGTTCGGGTGTGGAAAAAAATGAAGTCTGAACCCGCGAACTCGTTTGATTTAATAATTATTTAACAAATAATATTATAATAATTATATTTATATTTCATTTTTGTCTTACATCACATACAGTTGGCCCATATATCTGTCTTTTCGGATTTTAAAATATCTTTCATTATTACTTTTCTTTTTCTTTAATATCTTTTGTTTTTATTTTCTTTTCTTCTCGATCTTCAACCCTAACACTCTCTTTAAAATTAAAACTCATATTCTCCATTTATTTTCTCTACAACTTATTTTATATTTCTTTTTATTTTTCTCTTCGAAATTTAAACTCTTCTTCTTCTTCATATATTATTCTTCTCAGACATTTTCAAGCTTTTTTTTGCTCTTACTTTTTTTCATTTTCTCTTAAATCTGAAAGAGAAAACTAACGTGGATGACTATCGGCAACTGGGTTTGACTCGAACCGAGTTACGCACACAGGAGTGAGTCGCTTTGGAACAACAAATCTTGAGAAGTTCGCAGATTCGTGGGTTCGTAGATGAGTTTGGATGTCATTTTATTTTGTGGCACGGGTTTGATTTTTTCCAAACCCGTCCGAACCCGACACATTGTCATTCATACTCTTAATCTCTTTCTCCATCTTTTTTTTTAAATAAAACAAAAAACAAAATAAAATGACACTCAAAAACTACCACAGTACCAATAATTCAAGATTTAATAAAATAGAGTCAAAAAATTGTTAGATTTGCTTTTAAAATTTGGACGATAAACAAAGTTTTCTTTATAGTGCAACTGAATTTCAAATCACAAATATTGAAAAAAAAATTACTATCAAATAAATCTCAGGTTTCAAGATCCAATTTGACTTGATTATAAATTTATACAATCAAAAATAAAAAATAAGATTCAACTTATTTTCTTTCGGTTTTTGAGTCTACTTAGCTTTTAAGAGATGTCATAAGTTTAATATTAAATATATTTAATGTTTGTTACACTTACTCATTTAATTAAATAAATTCATTTTAATAGACAAAATATGTGTAATGCATGATACTTTTGTTTCACATTGATATTTAATGCATACACTTTTGTTTCTCATATTAATATTCAATGCACCATGCATATATTATTTTCTTATTTTTATGTGTGTATATATATATATCAATATAGCTGATATTTTTATTTGGTATAGAATTATTATTTTACTTGATTATCGTTTTATTTTTTATTAAAATATATATATAAATAAAATTTTAAATTATGAATAAAATTTATTAAAATTGAAAATAATATATAAAATGGTATAATACTCGCGCAGCAAAGCGTGGACAATTTTACTAGTTATTATCTATAATATATCATGTTTTTATAAATGTTTTGTAATTATGGGTATTTTGGTCAAAATATATTTACTTCCATTCCATTCAGTTGTTATCCAAACAAAATAATATTGATTCAGATATTGATCTTAAAGTCCCAACCAAAAAAAGAAATCAACTTCCCATTTCTTTCCATTACAATTCTAATTCTCATTTACCATTCCGATTACCATTTCACAACGGTAACCAAACGTCACCTTAGTGTTATGATTGGAGTTAGGGATGGAAAAATTATCCATGGATACAGATATCTATAAAAATCCGTTCCATTTAAAATGGGGATTGATACTATTATTTAGGGGACGGTGCAATGATGAATATCATCCTAATATCCATTTTATTTTCAGGGATGAATATAAATATCGTCTATAGATATCCATCCTCATCCGAATCCATTATAGAATTTAATATTTTAAAAATAAAAAAAAAATATTATGTGATTATTAATTCTAATTATATAAGTTATTATTAATTTTTATAGTTGAATTTTATTAGATATATTTGTTTCTCGTTAAATTGGATAAAATTTATCATTATATATGTTAATTGTATTTTTCTCTTATAAACTATATAAATTTAAAGTTTTTTCATCAAATACGGATTTATACGGGGCGATGATAGATATCCCTACCTAAATTAGTAGATTATCTATATCTGTCTTGTCTTATTCACTTATATACGAGAATAAAAATATATCTCAAACGGATATGAAAATTGATATTGAGGTATTTATAGTCTATACCCATTCTACTCCAGTGCCATCCCTAGATGGTGTTGTAACTACACTCCAAAATGACGTGTCAATCCTATGACTTTTAACAAGAGCGAATCATAGCACAGTTGCCCACCGTTGCCCACAGTTGCACAGCAACTCCAACCACACTTTAAAATTGGGGTGGCACCGTCCAAGTTCCAACGAGTCAATTTATTTTTTAATTAGTCAAATAAAACCTTGAACTTTTTTAAAAAATTCTTAATTTAATTATCTTATACTTAATTAAAACAATATATATTTTAAAAAAACAAAAAAAAAAAAAACAAAACGTTGGATAAAGCTCGATAAGATTTTTAAAATGACACTATATATATATATATTATTTTATTTTATTAATATAATAAATATTAAAAGAACACTTTTTAAAGATGTTTTTTAAAATAAAATTCGATGAGGATCGAGGAACATTAAAGTGAAAAAAAATGGTGTAAGAATATTCTTCTATTGGTGTAAAGTTTGATATTATACATTATAATTGATTTTAATGGTAAATCCTAAATATAAAGTCAGACCGATAAACGTTACAGGATATAAATCTAGATTTTGAACGTGAACCGGTTCCATACTCGATCTCTAGACTTTTAACACATCTCTCAATTGGCAAATTGGCATGATAAACTTGAAGCTAAATGTGTTTGTTCTGATTTATTATGTATTAAACCTCCTCAAAAGTCAAACGGTGCAGTGCATTTCGTGTCAAATACAATAAGTTCACAAAAGCCATGAAATTTCAATGAGATTCAAAAACTGTCAACTCACATATCAGTATATCAGTAACAATGTGGAGATAACCAATTAATTTCCTCTTGGAGAATTTTTAATTGTAATGGTTGTCTTTAATGTAATTGATATTATATACCTATATAGGAATTATTTGATTTTATCCTGAGAAATCAAGATATTGTTTATGTTACAAATGTAAATACATAGACCATGTGATCTTATATTTCATTTCTTATATTAATCTGTTTAGAAATTAATCAAATACTTTCCAATACATTTTTATAATCATACGAAAATATTTAAGCTTCCCATAATCAATTTCTTCGATATTAAATTTATAACACAACATATGTCAAGACGTGGAGTTTACAGTGGCCGTGGCTGTGTCTATGGCCTTGGCTGTGGATGTAGCTGTGACTCTGGGATCTTGGGGTCTAGTTTGGATGCAGGAATAAGAACATCGGGGTTGTCCCTTACCCGGTATAGAGGCATCCCGACCTTATAAAATACAGTTGAAGGCGCAGCTGCAGGTTCAGGTGCAACAGCGGCATCTGCTGAGCCACCGGATAGAATTAGAGTCACCAGAAACATAGCAATTACCCCAGTGGAGATTTTCTTGGTTGCCATCTTAAATCTGAAGCTGGATTAAAAGCTAAATGGATTCAAGTGAATTGAAAAATGGCAAAGTGATGAGGAAGATTTTATAGAATAAAAATTAAGACATTTTGGTTTTTTGGGGTTAATGGAATTATTATTATTATATGGACGAAAGTAAAAGCCAACCAATTAACCTCTCTCCATTGTTTTTAATGGATGGTCAAAAACCGGAGATGGAGAGGACATTTTTGGTCATCTTGAAAAATTGATGGTTATTGGGATTTTGCCAAAACCAAATTTCTACAATGTTGGGATGCCTCCCAAGAGAGAGAGAGAGAAAAAAACATATTTACCAGATTAATGTTAGTGGTTCAATCTCAAGTCATTTGTTACATGTTCATATAATGGATTGTTAATTACTAACATTCATGCTCATACAAAATTACAACAAAATTACAATGAATGAGTTCTAAAAACCATATTGTAAAAATGTAACGAACGATGTTATAGATTACAAGTCATGATTCATGAGTTCAAGTGTTTTGCACCTCCCTACCTACGTTAGTGGTGGTTTGGGGGTTCAAAACCTGCCATATACAATTACCCTTATAAGTGTAGAGTTTTCTTTTTTATTATGGGAGTTACGTATATAATGATTGATCTCGATAAGTTCCGACAGACCATCGGTATGTTCCGTGTCAAAAAATTTAATTAGAAAAATGCTTCAATTTTTATAATTAACAATTTACAACATGATGTTGACCTAATACAACAAGGGTACGTTTGGTGTGTGATATATGATTGAAATATTTTTAAGTGATGAGATTGGATTGAATTTGATTGAATAAGATTGGATTAATTACAGTGTTTCCTGTGTTTGGGGCAACATGAGATTGAACTAAAAATAATGATATACTGTGTTTGATATGTCATGGGATTTGAGAAAAATAATGAAACAATAAATTTTAAAAAAGTTGTTTTGAAAGAAAAAAAAATCTAAAATCGATGAATCATATCATTCTTATTCTCTCTCCTTTATACCTTTCTCTTTTCTCTCGTTTTTTTCTTCATTCTCTCATCCAAATTAATCATCATATGGATTTCTCTAAAAAAAATCTCTTGAATCAAAACTCATCATCTATCTTTCATCCAAATTCAACACAATCACTAAACCAAACAAAGAAAAAAACACTTTCATTTAAAACCCCAACCAGTGAAAGAAAAGTGAGAGAACACAACCAACGCCGATCTCCTCATATCGGCGCTCGATCTCACCGCCGAATGTTTTACCGGTGAATTCTAGATCTTCTTTGCGGTCTTTGTTAATTTGGGTTTATTCATCTCATAAATCTTTTTCTTTATTTATTGTAATAATTGTTGTTTCCGTGAAAAACAAATTGTTAATATGACCAAAAAAAATATCGATTGTTTGTTTTTTGGATCAGATTGAAGATCGATGAATGTGTGTCTGTATCTCGATTGTCTTTTCTGGATTTTTTAAAATGATTGAAGAAGTTTTTCGTGAGTTTTTTTTAATTGATTGAAAAATTGGATTTGATTCATTTGAATCCCACCATTTTGGTTGGAACTAATTTATCCCACATCAGTGGGATAAAAAATTTAGATGAGACTAATTTATCCCATCTCATCGGCCAGCCAAACATGGGAATGAGACTAAAAACAAATCGATTCTCATCCCGTCCCATATACCAAACAGACCCTAATAGTATAACTCTCACACTTACGCTAAGAGACTATGGATTTGAACCATATTAATATTTCAAAACTATACGCATTGTATGTGGGCAATCAAAAGAAGTCGGTATACCGTTTATGCCAACTCCAATGTTCTAACTCCAAAATCTACACAAATTTCTTATGTCAAATCCTTTTTCACTCCAACATTTCATACCAAAATTTACATCAAAAGAGTAACTTTAAAGAATATTCTTGTAATATTTATTATAAAAGTTTAACATTAATAAATAAATAAATAAATAAAATTATATATATATATATATATATTGATATCATTTTAAAAGATAATAACATATAATTTTTGGAATACATATTGTTTTAATTAGTATAAGGAGATTAAATTAGAAATTTGAAAAAATAGTTTAAAGTTTGATTTGTTAATTAAAAAAATAAAAATAAAAATAAAAAAAGTCCGATGCTTAATAAACAGTGGCACGATACTGTTTACCACTGTACCATTTTTTTTTTAGAGAAATGTAGTTTGCGCCAAAATAGAGCAAGTTGCTCTTAGGCAGACCCAGCTTATTCCGGTTTTCAACGACAAATTCTTATTCATTCACGAATAGTTAGCTATATCCGATATAGTGCTCAATTTCGTTAGATTTTCGTATATTCTTAACAATTTTTGGTGTTAGAAAATTTCCAATATAATGATATTAGAGTATGTTAATACTATAATTTGACATTGAGTGAAAAAAATATGTTCCAATACATTGTCAAATATTGTACTAAATTTGGTATATGCTATTCTTTGTGCTAAATTTGATACAAAGAATAAAATATGTCGAATTTGACACAACAATAAATACAATTTTTTTAATTATAAAAATATCATTGCATAACTATATTGAATGTATTAATTGTTGATTTTTATAATTTTAATTAATAAAAAAATAAAAATAACATTTCAAATAGAATTATGTATTGGAGTACAATAATAAAATGATGTGTCAAATATAATATTTTACTATTTTTTTTTGTTAAATTTAGTATTAATATTAGTATATGTATCGGAGACGGCCACTTCCACTTATAATTAATTAATTTTACTAATACAGCCTAAAAGCAACCCATAAAAAAAAAGCCTGATACCTACTTAAAAGTTATAAAACCCAGGCCCAGACAGCTTACAGCCCAAAAAATCTTAATAAGAACATAAAACGACGTCGTCGTAGCAAACAAAACTACATCAGCAAGCGGGCATCACTCCGAAGTTGGTGACCTGTCATAACGGATTGAACTCGAACCCGTGACCCGTGATCCGATCCTCAAATAATCCAAATCAGATCCGCTTCTCCCAAACTGTACTATACAGAATACAGTATACATCCTCTCTCTGATCTCTTCTCTTCTCTTCTTCTGTATTCTGATATTCTCTCTGTGTGTTGTTGTGTCGTCGTCCATTCTCTACTTGAGAGAGTATTGAACAGTTTAATTTTGCGATCAGGTAAAACCTTAACCCTAAACATTCTGATTTTTTCTCATTTATTTTTATTATTCGCACAGATATTTATTGCTTTCGAACACAATTATATAATATCTAATGCTTTTTAGGGAATCGTTACCTCTCTTGCATGTTCTTGAGCGATTTGTTTTTTTTTTTTTTTTTTTGTTTTTTGTGGTTTTTGATAGTCTCTTAATGTTACTGTGGTATTGCAAATTGCTATTGCAATATTGTTTTGTTATTTTTAAATTTCTCTTCAAAGGTTGTGCCATTTTTGCATTGAAAGGAACTATATAGTGGTATGGTTTTTTCTATATAGGTAGTTTCTCTTGGTTTTTAATCGCTTAATGTTTGATTTGATTGGATAAGTAGCGCTTGATTTTCATGTGCATTTGTGATAGACAAAAAATTGAACAAACCAACCAGAGGATGTTTGTTTCGATAGCTTCGTATGAGAGGTTGACTCTAGTCTTACCGCAATTTTTATAGAACGGAAATCTTCTCATTTTATGCTGTGTGTGGACATAAGAGTACAATAATTGATCATATGCTGTTTCTGGACCTTTTTGTGTGTTTGGGTTGTCGCAGCTTTTTATTAATTAGTTTGTAACATTGGTGCAGTATTATGAGCTGGGTGTGTGAGATTTTTATGTGTTGTACAGTGAGCAAGAAGACTGATTGGATTGACTGGGAATATTGAAAGTTGTAAGTAGTTAACTTGTAAGTTGCTCAATTTAAGATGTAATAAAGGTACATTAAGGTGAATAACTAGTCTTGCTTAACTTAGCTTACTTATGAGTGTACAGTGTACTGTATGTTGATTGATTAAATCTATTATGGTTTCCAATAAAAATAATTAAGGGGACGTCACTATGTTTGGTTTGATGAAATAAGAGAGAAAGGAAAAGGAAAGGAAATAGGTGGATTTCTTATCTCTTATTTGGATTGTTAAATGAGAAGGAAAAGAAAAGATAAGGAGGGAAAGGGAGGGAATAGTTTCCTCTTGTTTCACCCAATTTGGTTTCTCACTAAAATTGGGTGGAAACGGAGGGAATTGAATTAAAAGTTAATGAATTTTTTCAATATCCCAAATCATTAATATTGCATTTGTTTCCTTTCATTCCCTTTCTATTCATAACCATCCAAATAACGATCATTTTAGTTTTGGTTTTTTCTCTTTTATTATCATAATGTCATTTTTTATTATTTACACATATATTTCTTTATTCAAACACAATTATCTAATATCTAATGCTTTTTAGGGAATCGTTACCTCTGTCTCGTGCGCACACGCGCGCATGCTTGCATGTTCTTGAGCGATTTGATTTTTTATTTGTTTTTGTGATTTTTGATAGCCTCTTAATATTATTGTAGTATTGCTCTTGCAATATTGCTTTGTTATTTTAAAATTCTCTTCAACTTTAACTAAGTTGCGCCATCTTTGCATTGAAATGAACTATAATGGTATGGTTTTTGCTAGATAGGTAGTTTCTTTTGGTTTTTAATCGCTTAATGTTTGATATGATTGGACAATTAGCATTTAATTTTCATGTGCATTTGTGACGGACAAATTTGAACAAACCAATCAGAGATGTTTGCTCCGTAAGCTTCATATGAGAGGATGATTCTAGCCTCAACACATTTTTTTTGTAGAATGGAAATCTTCTCTTTTTTATGCGGTGTCTGTGGACATAAGAGTACAATACATTCCATTTCTTGACCTTTTTGTGTATTTGGGATGCCGCAGAATTTTATTAAGTAGTTTTTAATAGTGGTGCAGTATTATGAGCTGCATATTAGATTTTTATGTGTTGTATGGTGAGCAGGAAGACTGTTAGGAACGATTGGAAATATTGAAAATTTTAAGTAGTAAACTTGTAAGTTGCCCAATTTAAGAAGTAGTAAAGGTATATTAAGGTGAATCACTAATACGGTCGTTCACTTGGGTGTATAGTCTTGCTCAACTTAGCTTATTTATGGGTGTACAATGTACTCTATTTTGATTGATTAAATCTATTATGGTTTCCAATAAAAAGAATTATCAAGGAGTTTCTTATTGTTTCACCCAATTTAGGTTTCTCACTGAAATTGGACGGAAAATAAGGGAAAGGAATCAAAAGTTAATGAATTTTTCAATATCCCAAATCTAACACTATTATTATTACACTTGTTCTTTTTTTCTATTCAAATAACAATCATTAAAAACACTATCCTTTCCTATCCTCTCCTTTCCTTTCCTCCTTAATTTATAATTTCATTTCCTTTCTCTTCCATCGATCCAAACATAGTGTAGATGCTTTTACTCTCTTTTTTCCTTGTGTTTTTTTTTTGTGCGCTAATATTTTCTAATCAATTCTTTAATTGGTTGGTTTGCAGGTATCTATTTCCAAGTACTAACAGGATGATGGATCATCATAAAAATGAATACCATGCTGGGGTGAACTTCATAACAAGCCAAGTGATGAGGTGAGATTGGTGCATCTATCACCGAAGCTTATGAGTCATGACTTGACCTTGTAATTTCTTGGTTCAGTGTAACTTTATTGGAGTTTTAAAATGTACATGAATTGTATGGTCATTTTCATATACCAAGATATGATGTCATACTTAATAAAAATAGAAAGTAGAAACTATGATACTATTTGCTAGAGCTAGAATATTCTATTTGTTATATACTGATAGATTTTATTTATAGTGTCATTCAGCTGGTCATGTTCGAATTGTTATAATTTTTAAGAAAATGTTTAAAAATAATAATAAATACACACTGAAGTTATCTCCTGAAGACCGTCCCGAGTTTTTAAAATCTGGACGGACTTGTGAGGTGTTGACTGTTGATTAAGTAAGAGCTGATGAATCTAGTTTGCCGACGTTAGTATGCACGGAGTATGGAATTATAACACACATACACACATACATGTATTAATATATACTTGGAGGGATCTTTCTTAGAAGATATGATTTACTATGTCCAAAAAACTTGATGCAGGAAGCTGTTGCTCGCATTGAGGAAATTCAGAAATCGGTTGAGGGTAAAATGGCTCTTCGTCAAAGCAATTTAAATTCTGAAAGGCCTGCTTAGTAAAATTTCCTAAAATTTGATTTGCTGATCAATATAGGTTCTCTGTAAATAGGGTTGGCTGGTTATGTTCCATTTCAGCTGTGTTGTTATTTCTTTTTGTTAAGTTGTATATTATTTTTATCCTAAATGTTAATTTTTCATTGCAGGATCAAATGAACATTGAGACCAAAATTAGGAATATTAGATTTATTAATTGGAGAACTGGGCAAGTTCAAAATTGCATCAGCTGGCCTTGTTTTTACTTGTCTGAAGGTATATTCTGAGTATCTGATTTATAGACATGCTTCCTGTTATGTAGTGGCAGATTTATATATTCTACTGCTATTGTGGCATGGATTATTTTGGTGTAGATCTCTAAGCCATTCTATGCTTAATTTGGGTTTTCTTATGTTCTAACATTTGTTAGATTTGTGTAGCTTATTTAAATGTTTTACCACAACCTTTAAAATTTTCTATTGGTTCATTTATTACCTTCGGTTTTCAGAAGAGTAAAGAAGAAACATTTGGTGATTTCTTGCTGTGCTGATGTCTCTGTTTTCTTATTCTCTTCTCCTTCTCCTCCTGCTAAAAGTAGCCTTTGCTGCCTGTGAGATTTTAGATTATTTTTTGTTAATATTGAGATATCTTAAGTGGAATGTTCACAGATTGTTTCTTTCTCTTGTTACCAGGCTTGTTTAGATGATTTGACTCGTCATAACATCGATATTGCTTGTAATCTACTTGAGACATGTGGCTGCTTTCTATATCGGTCTCCTGAAACTACTGTACAGATGGCCAACATGCTGGAGATATTGATGCATGCGCTTGAAGAATGTTAAAAGTTTGGATCCTTGGCGTGCCACTCTTGTAGAAAATCCTTATTACCTGTGCAAACCACTTGAAAGATCTGCACAAGTCTCTAAAGTCCGTCATCCACTGCATCGGGTATAAATCATTGTTGTACTTGAAAACCCAATATTTTCATCCATTTTGGCTGTTGCCGTATGGTTTTTACTATCCCATAGAATGGTTGTTTTTTAATTTGTGTGAACTTCATGTATTGTGTGTCAAATTTATTTCTTTTGTTAATAAATTTTTATGCAGTTTCCTATTATTGACATTTCATCAAATTTGATCTTAATTCTGTAAATAACCTTTCATCTGATTCATTTTGCAGTATATCAAGAAGTTGTTATTCTCAGATCATGATAAGTCTTACATTGAGCATGTGCTGAGGCAACTTCGTAAATTACCATAGAGCGATTGTGAGTCATACCTTTTAAAGTGTTTATGATACAGACTTTGGAAAAGTTTATACACGTAGGAAGGGTAAGGGACATGTTGGAGACAATGGCACAAAAAGGAGCATGCTGGCAGGAGGCAACTTGGAGGCTGAGGTGGCAGAGGTTGTTACAAAAGAGGTGGCAGAGGTTGTTATAAAAGAATCCAAAATAGAAAGTGGTCGAGAAAAGGAGGATGTAAGGAGTGAGGAAAAGGGGCAGAGGGGCATCTGAGAATTGAAATTCTTCTTGGATCATGGGGAGAGAATAGGCCTCTCGAATGCTTACCTATGTTTTGTTGCTTATTTTCCCTATTATTCTTTTCTTAGTCATTTCATTATTTGTGCAATTGCAACAACTGTGATTCTCAATACTATTTCATTAAATCAATATAGAAGAATTATTGTGGAAATCTATACAAATTGGATGAATAGAGACTATTGAGTAGTTTACAGATTGTCGAAAGTGTTGTGGTGTGTTGTTTGGATTGAGCTATTTTGCAAGATTGTATCAATTTGGTATCAGAGCATCGATCCCATGGCCACTAATCAAGCGCGAATAACTTCATTAGAGGAGAAGTTAGGAGAAGTTCAAACACGAATCCCACACTTAGATTCAACCGTATCATCGTTGGGAACCTCGATGTCAGAATTGGTGGGTCAAATGAAAGAACTGATGATGAAATTGGTCCAGTTGAGTAGTCAGCAGGGGTCGCAAGGACCTGCTCCTCAACAACGGGAACCTTCTCCTATCAACTCACCGGAGCTATCAACCGGGATCAATAAATCACGGCTCGATTTTCGTCGAAAAAAACTCGAACTACCTCTGTTTTCAGGTGACAATCCCGCGAGGTGGTTGTACAGGGCGGAACAATACTTTGAAATCCACAGAATCATAGATCCGGAGAGACTTACCGCTGTTTCAATTTGTTTAGAGCAACGAGCCCTCGGTACCGCTGGATGAAAACACAAGCTCCGTTTCGCAATTGGCGAGAGTTCCGGTTAAGAGTTCTCCAACGGTTTGGGTCGAGTAGTGATGGTGATCCGGCAGAACAGATGATGGGATTGAGACAGGAGACTTCAGTCGTCGATTATCGTGACCGGTTTGAATTTGTGGCGGCAGGCCTTACCGGAATTCTAGATACGATTTTAAGGGGCGCCTTTTTGAATGGACCGAAGGAAAATATCCGGGCGGAGGTCAAGCTCCATCCCGCCGGTGATCTTTGTTTGATGATGAATTTGGCGCAAAGAGTAGAGGAGAAGAACGCATTCGTTTTAAAGGGGGGCGGTACCGGTTCGGGGCAGGCATACAGTTACAGGTCCAGTGGAATACATGGATCGAGTGGAAGCTTGGTTAAGAGTTTTGGATCAGGCCCAACTGGATCCAAGCCCACAACCAACATCTAACCTTCATCCACCTCAACTTTTCTCTCTGGCTCACAAGACTCCGCAAGACAAAGCAGTGCCTCCACCACCACTGACTGGGAGGCTAGAATCCAGGCCGGTTCGACTTTTGTCTCATGCAGAAGCCTCCGACCGTCGTTCACGCGGATTATGCTATCGGTGTGACGAAAAATATGCTCCGGGTCACCAATGTAAGAATCGGTTCCTACAAGTCTTGTTGGTGGCCGACGAATGAGAGGATTCTGACCCATAAACAGACCCGACCCACGTGTTTGGCCAAGGGGAGCCTCCTCCGGCAGTGGATGTATCATTACACTCATGGGATTCACGTCGTCTTCGACAATGAAGTTGAAAGGGGTATTGAACGACACCGGGGTAACATTCCTGATTGATAGCAGAGCAACCAACAACTTTATTAATAATGTTTTGGTAGAATCATTAGAATTGCAGTGAATTGCAGTGTGACCCTACTGATCGATATGGCATCCAAGTGGGTAACGGGATGTGTTTTAAACAAGTAGGAATTTGCAAAGGGGTAAAGATACAGCTGCAAGGGGTAATGGTGGTTAACTATTTCTTTCTGTTTCCTTTGGCTAGTGCCGATATAGTATTGGGTATAATGTGGCTGCGAACGCTAGGGGTCGTGGAGGCCGATTGGGGGGTATTCACTATGAGGTTTAAGCTGGGGGAGGAGACGGTTTGCTTACAAGGTGATCCCACTCTTGGTCATTCACCGATAACATTAAAGGCATTGGCTCATTCGTTTCAGGTGGAGAAATACGGGATATTGTTAGAATTTTCAGCCATCAATATCGGAGAACAAGAGTGCAAAGGAGGAAATTCCAATGGGATTGAGGGAATTACTGCAGCGATTTTCGGTTGTCTTCGAGGAGAGGGAAGGGCTGCCACCTTCGTGTTCCCATGACCATGCGATCTCCTTACAGCCAGATGCATCACCACCAAACATTCGACCTTACCGATACCCATACACCCAAAAGGAGGAGATCGAACGATTGGTGAAAGAAATGCTAGCTTCAGGAATTATCCGACCCAGCTGCAGTCCTTTTTCGAGCCCGGTCCTATTGGTTAGGAAAAAAATGGGAGTTGGCGGTTTTGCGTGGACTATGGAGCCCTCAATCGGTTGACTGTTCTGGACAAGTTTACCATTCCAATTATTGATGAGTTGTTGGATGAACTACATGGGGCAACTGTGTTTACTAAGCTAGATTTGAAATCCGGTTATCATCAAATACGTGTCCGTGAATAGGATATTGCTAAAACGGCTTTCCGAACGCACGAAGGGCATTATGAGTTCTTGGTAATGCCTTTCGGGTTGACCAACGCCCCCACGACCTTCCAAGCATTAATGAACAATATTTTCAACCCCTACCTTCAGAAGTTCGTACTCATATTCTTCGATGACATTTTGATTTATAGCAAAACAATAGAGGAACATGGGGAGCACCTTGCCACAGTGTTGGAATGCTTATAGTTGCATCAATTGGTCGTTAATCTCAAGAAATGCACCTTTGGGCAGCCGTGCTTAGAATATTTAGGCCATATCATATCGGTGAATAGGGTAGCAGCAGACCCAACCAAAATTGAGTCCATATTGCATTGGCCGAGTCCCAAAAATGTCCGGGATGTGCGAGCATTTCTTGGCCTCACGTGGTATTATAGGCAGTTTGTGTAAGGATATGGGAGTATAGCTCGACCTTTGACAGATTTACTTAAGAAGGGAAGGTTCGAATGGAACGAGTTTGCAAAGTTAAAATCAGCCATGACCACCTTACTGGTCCTTGCAATGCCAGATTTCTCTAAAGTTTTTATAGTTGAAACCGATGCGTCCGGGGAAGGATTAGGGGTTGTTCTCATGCAAGAGGGAAGGCCAATAGCATATTTCAGCAAGGTGCTAGACCACTGTGTTAAGGCGAGATCGGTTTACGAAAGGGAACTCATGGTGGTAGTGTTAGCAATACAGAAATGACACCACTTCCTATTGGATAGGCACTTTATTGTGCGAACGGAACAACAAAGCCTACGTTTTCTCCTTGACCAGCAAATTTTGGCACCCACTCAACTCCGTTGGATTACAAAATTATTGGCCGATGCATTGTTTAGACGTGGAGAAGATGGTCTAGCAGCCCTTACCATTCACCGGGAACAGCCAATAGGGTGGCCGATGCATTGTTTAGACGTGGAGAAGATGGTCTAGCAGCCCTTACCATTCTAACGATAGCTAAACTTATTGACACGGAAAAACTTGCTAAGGATCAAGGATCGGACCCGGAATTGGCAGCCATCATGGAGAGTTTAGGGAGAGGAAATTGTGATAGGAAGGGGTTTTCGATACACAAACACGTTCTCTTATACAATGGGAGGTTGGTGCTGCTAAAGAATTCAACTTGGGTGGCAAAGTGCCTTCATGAGTTGCATGACACCACAATGGGAGGGCATTCCGGTTTTTTCCAAACTTACAAGAGGGTAGCAAACAATCTTTATTGGGTGGGAATGAAAAGGGATGTGCAAGATTACGTCGCCCGATGTGAGGTATGCCAAAGGTCGAAATATGAGGCATTGTCACCCGGAGGATTGTTGTAGCCCCTACCAATACCGGAACAAATATGGGAAGATATTTCAATGAACTTTATTGGGGGCTGCCCCGTTCACGAGGGATGGACACTAATGGTAGTAGTCGATCGCCTATCAAAGTACTCCCATTTTTGTGCTCTTAACCATCCTTATACGGCTAAGCAAGTGGCAGATTTGTTTGTTAGAGAAATCGTGCGGCTTCACGGGTTTTCGAAATCCATAGTTAGTGACAGAGACGTGGTTTTCATGAGCGGGTTTTGGAAAGAACTTTTCAAACGACATGGTACTAAACTTCACCATAGCACCGCATATCATCCCCTAACCGATGGCCAAACGGAAGTGGTAAATCGATGCTTGGAGACTTATTTACGGTGCTTTGTGGGAGCTAAACCCAAACAATGGCAACATTGGCTACCTTGGGCTGAATATTGGTTTAACTCCACATTCCATTCATCAACCAAGACCACTCCTTTCAGGGTTGTCTATGGGCGGGATCTACGCTTTTCCGTTACCAAGCGGAGGGCTCTCGTATGGGTGAGATTGATACCCAATTGCAACTTCAAAATGAGATGTTGGATGAGCTAAGGCACAGCTTGTGTTGCCTCAACAAAGGATGAAGTTAACAGTGGACAGTCATCGCCGGGATGTCGAATTCGAGTCGGGGGATTTGGTGTTATTAAAATTGCAGCCGTACCGTCTCCGTTCCTTGGCCAAACAAGTCAACGAAAAGCTGTCTCCTCGCTTCTACGGACCCTTTGAAGTGTTAGAAAAGATAGGAAAGGTGACTTACAAGCTGCAACTCCCCGAATATGCAAGGATCCACCCCGTTTTCCATGTTTCATTGCTCAAGCCGTTTAAAGGAAGGGAGTACAAGGGGAAGCCGTTACCTTCTCAGTTATCGGAGGATTTGGAGTTGGTCGTGGAGCCGAAGGATGTGCTACTAGTCCGTAAAGAAATGACCCAACCGACAATAGTGAAAGAAGTACTTATCAAATGGGTGGGATTGCCGGATTGTGAGGCAACATGGGAACCGGTTGAGCTCATATTGAGACAATTTCCAGATTTCGACCTTGAGGACAAGGTCTTCGAAAAGGAGGGGAGTAATGATACACACTTTGGAAAAGTTTATACACGTAGGAAGGGTAAGGGACATGTTGGAGACAATGGCACAAAAAGGATCATGCTGGCAGGAGGCAACTTGGAGGCTGAGGTGGCAGAGGTTGTTACAAAAGAATCCAAAACAAGAGGCAACTTGGAGGCTGAGGTGGCAAAGGTTGTTACAAAAGAATCCAAATTATAAAGTGGTCGAGAAAAGGAGGATATAAGGAGTAAGGAAAATGGGCAAAGGGGCATCTGAGAATTGAAATTCTTCTTGGATCATGGGGAGAGAATAGGCCACTGGAATGTCTACCTATGTTTTGTTGTTTATTTTCCATATTATTCTTTTCTTAGTCATTTCATTATTTGTGCAATTGCAACAACTGTGATTCTCAATACTATTTCATTAAATCAATATAGAAGAATTATTGTGGAAATCTGTACAAATTGGATGAATAGAGACTGTTGAGTAATTTACAGATTGTCGGAAGTGTTGTGGTGTGTTGTTTGGAGTGAGCTCTTTTGCAGGATTGTATCAGTTTATGAAGGTTCATAAAGGGAAGTATGGTCAGATTCACTTGCTTGATTCTCTCATTGTTGGTTTAAGGTTGCTATCATGACGAAATTGCAGTAGTTGTTGATGAGGTTTCCTTCTATTGCTCCAAGTGTATTTTTTGGATTTCTGATAACAAAGCCTTGATCTTGACAGAATATGTAATTGTTATTTACTGATATGCCTAAATAATTGTTTTGTTTTTATATCGGTCATGTTATGATTAGGGATGGGCATTCCCCCATGGAACCCCATCCCCACGGAGCCCACCCCCATTTGGGGGCAAATTTTGCTCCCAAATGGGGTTTGGGGTTTGGGGGTGGGGGTGGGGGTGTGGGCAAATTTTGCCCCCAAAATCTAAATGGGCATTTCTTTTAATAAGGGTAGGGGTGGGGGTGGGGGTGGGGGTGGGGGTGGGGGTAGGGGTGGAGCCTCATTTCCCCATTTCCCCATATATATTTATATATTTTTACTTTTATTTTCCTAAAAAATAATAACTTTAAATTAAATCAATTAAATATTTTAGATTATTTATTGGATTGGATATCGAAATAGGGAGAATCGAACGATTTGAATGATCAAATTCTAATTTTCGGATTTTAAATTGGAAAATATTAGGATTGAAAATGGTGGAAATGGGGTAAATAGGGGACGGGGATGGGGGCAGGGGAGCCTCCCCCTAAACACCCCTATCCCTACTTCCCCCAAATGGGGTTTGGGGGTGGGGGTGGGGAGACCCTCCCCACCCCAATGGGCCCCCACGCCCTTCTCTAGACTTATGATGCTGGTTTTAGAATTTTTGAGTGAAGCACATGATCACTAGAATGCACTAGATTTTTTTGTTTCTGAAAGTATGAAAGGAAGATTGTGATATTGCATTCTATTATAATCAATTGAGCACACTGACATCGTGAAAGTTATAAGGACAAGAAGTTATCATCGTGAAACATTCAAAATGATCATGAAGTTTCTTATGTATTATGGATGATGCCTGATAGGCTATTGGTAATGTGAAAGAGTTGGTATACTGGTTTTTTTCTCTACTGACTTGAGGTCTGAGATCTGGAATTAGAGCGTGTGTGGTTCATGTCAGCAAGTAATGGGGATTTTAAGTGTGTAATTATGGCAAGGCATGTGACTTTTTTTTTAATGCTTTTTTCATTGTGTAAACAGATCTCGTCCCAAAAATTCTCTTGGAAACTCTTGTAGGAAAAGTGTTGATTGTTTGGAGATGGCTCTATTTAGAGCTTTTGCCGAATTGTAACAGTTACATCATTTACTTTTAGGTTTTGGAGGAAATCAGGCTTGTACTAGGATTGAATGACTATGGGATGCAGCAGAGGCGCATTGCTCTTATGCGTTTCTTAGGAGGGCTATACAACTATGAACATGTGGATTCGTCTGTTATTTTTGTATGGATTTTGTTCTCGTCTATCTTATAACATCTCTGGCGTATTTGTCTTTCTAAGCCATGTTTTGGAAAAACTTATACAGCCTTAAAAGTGGAGAATCCATTATGTGAGTGCATTACACTTGTCTTATAGTTTAATCTTTGATGAAAGACGTACTCAGGATGGACTATTGGATGTTCTCATCTATTCTGTAACATTTGTGTGGTGTACTTGGCTTTTTCACCCATGTTTTGGAAAATTATATACAGCCTTAAAAGTGTAGAATCCATTATGCTTATGCTACATTTATGTCTTCTAGTTTAATCTTTGATGAAAGACTTGCTTAGGATGGACTATTGGGTGTATTGACAATTATGCATCCACTAAGAATAGATCTTATCAAACACATCTCATGCTGAATTCATCTTGGAAAATATGACTATGAACTTAACTGTTTGGTGTACTATATGTGTGACTGCTTGTATTTTGTTGCTTCTATATTATGAATTTTTGTTAGATTATGTTGTGTTGATTTAATTTTTGATTATCTAGTGCAATCATTCTTCTCTTGGATGGTGATACAATTTTGGTGTCATGTTATTAGCAAGATGTTCTGGATCCACCTGAAGATTGTTTCTACATCAGAATGGTTATTACTCTTCTTGAGACTTGTTGGCACTACTTTGACCGAGGATCTTCCCGGAGGAAACTTCGATCGATTCTTGACACATTTCCAGAGGTATATTCTCAGCAAAGGTGTGCTACCACTGGATGTCGAATTTGACTTGCAGGTCAGAAACACTGCTCTTCTGAAAGATACTAGCCATTGTATGGAATTACAAAATTTAGAGAAATCAGGCTGCATAATTTAGCATTCTTCTTTGTTATAGAATGATACAGAAAAAGATTGTTTTCTATTTGAATGAAAATGCTTAAGCCACCTTGATGAAAATGTATTACCATAGGGATATCTTAGGATCATAGATGTTGAGCTGAAACAGGTTAAGTGATAGTATAAGTAGACAATTACAACTTATTTAAAGTAAAATTTTATTACGGAATATTTTAAGTGAGTATAAAAATGAAAGTAAACCTCTAATATGCACAACTTATTTACTTGTGAATTGTAAGGAAGCTAGAGCCAGGATCTTGCAAGGATTAACAACCCTTCTATGATCAGCCTCTCTCTCTTAGGATTGGTATCATAGCCTAGTTACATTTAAATTTAATAATTTGGTCTAATGAGTAGTTACAGAAAAACAGACTTCTAATTACATCCTTTGAATGTTTTGTTGGATAATAATATCTTGTGTTTTGTATAACGAATGAGCTCATAAAATTAAGCATTTGTAGGATTTATTTGCGGACTTACGTCGCAACATGACCCGATACTCTTCCATTGAAGAAGTTGATGCTGTAGAACTTGAGGATCATTATCGTAATGTTTCAACTGGGATCATTATCGTAATGTTTCAACTGAAAAGGCTCATAGTGACAAGCAACCTGACGCTGAAAAGTTGTCAGGCCGGACTACTGCCAACGATGATGTTGATGAACGTGGTGGGCCTGCTTCTGACGAGGATGATGAAGTTCATTTCAGACAGCAGCTGGCAGAGGTTGACCCTGAGGAAGTACCAAATTTTGACCTAGCATGATGAAGTGAAAATATTCTGATTCGGAAAAATTTAGAATGACATCTTTTCGCATGAACTTGCACTCTTTAGTTAGATTATTATGTCGTCATATGAATTTGATGCAGCAAAGAAGTCATCATATCTTCCCGCTCCACAGCTGCGAGCCATGCGTTCTTGCTCGAGGACTTCTTATTACTTTGACGCTTGATAATTTGGCAAGGTAAATATATCTGATTCTTCTCTTGTTGGGAGAATCTATCTTGTTAGAAAAATGGTAATGGGGAGTGATACAAATACAAAGTTTTTTTATGTACGATTTTACAAGACGGTGATTTCCAAATACGACTGGGGTTGTGTAATTAGATGATAATCATCTTTAACTAAGTATTTTTATGTATTCAGATATATCTGTGAATACAAAGAATCGGGATTGATAAACAAATTCCCAGCCACTTTAGTTTATATATCTTAGGTTTTTGGCTAGTACTGTTATATGTTGTTTTGATTAGAAGTTGCTGCTTTATTTAATGTGTTCCTCTTTATGTACATTAGTGGTTTTCAAGAATTTCGATGTTGTCTACCATTGTTGGATTTGATTGTAAATAGAAGTCTTGTGCTGTTTTAGGTCAGATGTGATCAAAAACACCAAATTTGATTGCAGGTTTAGTAAAAAAAAAATTATGAATTTTTTATTATTATTTTATTAACAAATAACTTTTGTCCCGTTGTTTTCTTAGAATTGTTGAAAATCATGGATATATTTTTAAGTTTTATCATTCATAAATCATGATTATGAGTTAAAATCTATGTTTTTGTATCTCGTTGAATCGAGCATGAAACATTTGAATCTACAGGTCTCTCTCGTCTTCACTCATATATTAATGAATCATGACTATCCATTGTTGAGTCTCTAATTCAATTCTGTCAATTTTTTCTTTATAAAAAATTGTAGCATTTGAAGTCTTTAGATATCTGTTTAACATATAAACAGTAGCATTTACCTAGCCTTTGCAAAGGGATGATGATGCCACCACCACTACCATCCTATATGACTATATCTCTGTGATAATTTGTAAAATAAAAAACATTATCCAATTTATTTTCATTTTTTGATATGCTACATACTAAATGTCGACTCAAAGGTATTGTCAAACTGGAATTGTGCAGCGGTTAATGTCCAATTTAAGTGGTGATATCTAGTCTAGTCTTTCAAAAAGCTCAAAATATTCCCATCATTGCCTTCATTCAAACCCTTACCCACCATTTGAGGATTGACATAACCTTTTGGTTTGCAGGTGTCATTTCCCAACCCATACAAAGAGAGAAAAGGCAGAGACACCAGACAAGACTTTTTTACCGCTTGGAATTTGGTTCTCCATAAACAACATTTATACTATACCATTTTCAGCTAATTTTGTCAATCAAAGTTGTTTGCCATAAACGGTACATGTGGCCATGTGGGTCCTAAAGAATTCCATTTTTAGTATTAAGTACAGTTGGGGGTGACCCTTTTCTTAGGACATGGTGGCCTTTTTCTACGTTTATTACTTCCTTTAAAAGGAGAAAGCAAAAGTTTATTCATCTACAATTATATTTTATAGAAGCAAATTCAGCTGTATTTCAGTTTGCCCGATGCATCCTTTCATTAAAAATATGACATGTATAAATTATGATAATTTTTTTGTAAAATAAACCTAAAAACAAAGTGAATGAATGAGGTGTTGCTTGTCCATGGTTGACGAAGGATTCTCCATTCATATAATACAGGTAATACTTAAAAAGAATTCTATCATTTACCAAATAAATAATAATAATAATAATACGGCTCACAACTTATGTTAAATTTTGTGCGAAACTTCAATATGGTGTTGCTTATATAACTCTTGAATCTTGATATTAACTCAATCATATATTAGTATATATAATAAAGTGAATAAACCTAAAAATGAATGTGGTGTTGCTTGTCTAGGGCTAAAGAAGGATTCTCATTTATTCATTTTGTAGGTAAATGCTCATTTGTTAATCACCGATAAGAGGAGAAAAAAATAAGTCAAAGATTTTCTTTGAATTTCTTGTTTACTTTTGAGTTTGATATAATTATTGAGTAAGACCCGATTATAACAAATATGAGTTTTGAATGAAAAAAAAAAACAGTAGAAAGTTTAGGGTCCATCCTGTAAACGTTTTGTTGGTTGGTGTTTTTCGAAAATAAAAATGAAAATGAAAACAATGTTTTTTGTTTCAGTTTCGAATTCTGAAAGCGCATCCCGTAGAATATATTGAAAGCTGTAATTTAAAAATAAAAACAGAAAAACACGTTTGGTAGGTTAATTGAACACTATCAAAAATTGTAATATCAATTTTTACATTTTGTTTAATATTATTACAATTATAAATAAATAGATTAAATAATTAACCAATATATTTTTTTTTATTGTAATTTTTAAATTAAACAAAAGTAACACGTCACAAATTACTAAAAAAAATCAATTAATCAATTAATCAAGACTAAACTCTTAAATTATAAATAAGTATTAATTTAATAAATATAAATAACAGTAATATATATATATATACACACATATATATATATATATATATATATATATATATATAATTAAAAAAGAAGAAAAAGAAAGGAAATCAAATCGGCTAAGAAGAAGAAAAGAAGAAAAAGAAAAGAAAAAGATCGAAGAAGAAGAGGAAGAAGAGGATCAAAGAAGGAGAAGGATCGGAGGAGAAGAAGAAGATTCGAAGAAGGAGAAGAAGAAAATCAGAGAAGATGAAAAAGAGGATCGAATAAGAAAAAGGTTCGGAGAAGAAGAAGAATAAAAAAAGAAAACAAAAACAAAAACAAAAACAACGAAAACATATATTTTGTGTTTTTTAAATTTTTTACTGTTAACATTGATTTTGTTTTTCATTTTTAAAAATAAAATGAAAAACGGTTAACGAACAAGAATTTGAAATCGTTTTTGAAAAAAAAAAAACGAAAACGGATTGAAAAACAATTGCAGGACGTGGCCTTATATTTCCGAGTAAAAGATTGTGTTGCAAAGTAGCTCAATATACAACATATTGAAAGAAAAAAAATCTTTAAATAATTTTATTAATAGTGTTGTTTTTATTTTAAATATTACAATTAATTTTAGGTTTAAGTGAGGGGACACTTAAACCTACAACCTCAGTAATATAGTTGTGATTATTATATCATTGTATCTAGGGATGAAAATTAAATCTGAACCCATGGGATCCGTCCGAATCCAACCCGTTTGAAGAGAGTTTGGTATGTGAAAGTCGAATCCGCGGACGAGGTTTGGATTTGAAATCTCAACCCGTCATGGGTTCGGGTTCGGAAAAAAAAACAAACCTGAACCCGCGAACCCGTTTGATTTAATAATTATTTAACAAATAATATTATATTAATTACTTTTATATTTCGTTTTTGTCTTACATCACATACAGTTAGACCCCATTATTTGTCCTTTCAGATTTTAAAATATCTTCCATTTTTTTTTTCTTTTTATCTTTAGACTTTAGCCTTCATTTTCTTTTCTTCTCCATCTTAAACCCTCACACTCTCTCTTCAAAATTAAAACTCATCTT
Source organism: Dipteronia dyeriana (assembly GCA_032871835.1). Classification (NCBI taxonomy): domain Eukaryota; kingdom Viridiplantae; phylum Streptophyta; class Magnoliopsida; order Sapindales; family Sapindaceae; genus Dipteronia; species Dipteronia dyeriana. Next base: position 19,509,548 of record CM065303.1, read on the forward strand.
TTCCATTTATTTTCCCTACAACTTTTTTTTTCCTTTTTCTTTTCAAAATTAAAACTATTCTTCTTCATATATTCTTTTTCTCAGACATTTTTAAAGCTTTTTTTGCTCTTGTTTTTTTTTTTTCATTTTCTCTAAAGTTTGAAAGAAGAAAACTAACGTAGATGGCTGCTGGCAACTGGGTTTGACTCGGACCGAGTAACTCACACAGAAGTGAGTCACTTTGAAACAACAAATTCTTAGGAGTTCACGAGTTCGTGGGCGGGTTTGAATGTTGCTAAAATCCGCAGGTAAAACCTGAACCTGAGCCTGCTATATTTCGTGGGTTCATGGGTGGGTCTGAATGATTAATTAATTTCGTGGGTTTGAGTTTAGGTTTTTTTAAATCCGTCCGAACCCGATCCATTGTCATTCTTAATTGTAACAATATCTCATCAAATTTTTCGAAAGGTATGCAAAATCTTCAAAGAAGCATTGTTTAGATACATTTTTTTTTTTAACATTTATATCAGTTTTGAAAAACATAAAATAAACAAAATGTTTTTGATTAAAGTAAATTTATCTTCGACCGGGATAGGGTTTACATACATATGTTATAAATAGTTACATCGATTCAAAACTGAGATATTATTAAGGGGAATAAAACGAACCACTCGACAATGGATGGAAGGTGGTTTTTTTAGTTTTAAATATACATTTATTGAGATTTGATATAAGATTACCCCACCAAACCAAATCAACGAAAAAAACAAATCACATAATTGATTTCTATTTTTTTTTTTAAAAACTGCATCGTTTTACACATGTTTTGGTGCCATCCAGCCACTGAATAAACAGTACTGAGAACCGTATACGTGGCATGAAATATTAAAAAAAACACGTGAATGAAAAAAGCGATATAGAGATTAGAGAGAGAGAGGAGGTGGACATTTACGTAAATAAAGTCAAAAAGAAGGGCAAAAAGAAAATAAAGCAAGAGATGACTTTGGTTCGAAAGGAGAGGAAGTGTCCACGTCACCTGGTTTGCTTTTAAACCTCGTACCCCTACCGATAAGTACACCAAATACATTCATTTCTTATCTTCCCAATTAAAAAATACATATAATTAAATTATTATTATTTGTAAGAATATCTTGATGCAATGATTAATGATAGGTCATTTGTTGGAGGAGTAACTCAAAAGGGAAGGTAGTGAAAGATTTTTAAAAGACCATTATTATATATATTATTTTTCTAATTTAGAAATTGTGATTTTTTTTTTCTCGTGTTATGAACTTATAACTGAGGAAGGATTTATCTTGGGCTGTGATTACTGGAAAATCAAGTATTTAATGCAATTTTGGCCTTTTCAAGTGGTTTGCATATACACCCATTCATGAAGGTTTAAGGTCTACAGTATGTACTTACGGTATATGTTGAGAGTTTTCTCACCATATTAGAGGATTAAATGTCTCTCGATGGTAAGATTATATAAATATTCGTTTTATATATATAGTAATTGATTTTGATAGATCCCGAAATCTTCTAACATGTTTAATATCATATTTCAATCTATATAATCAAGGAGTAATGTTAGATATCACAATTAATATTACAACTTTTCAATCAAAATACACGTGGCAGTCAAGGGACGAGGCCAGTGTGTTCTGATAGGGTGGATACCAAACTAACTGTATATATTTTAAAAAATGAACTTCAATATATGAGAAAATTATATCGATTAAAAAATTAAGATACACTTAGATAAGATGGGGCATAATGAATCGTACCCATCAAAATTCATATTCTGAACTAAATTCATAAATTAAATTGATTTAAAAGATAACGACTAGATAAAAAGAAAAAAAAATGTAATTCCAATACAATCATAAACTATCTCAATTTTAATAAATTTTGAAAGAACGTAGAACTATAGAACCGTAAAAGTGAAACTTTTCCTCTTTGTTGGAAATTGTTTAGCTTTTAGAAGTTGTATTTTGTTTGTATATGATACTCTAATGTGTTTTACCTTTTTGTGTTTAGTTATGTTAGTATGATGAATTTAAACGTAAAATGCAAGACTTTAGAAGAAATTTTAAATATGTAAAAAAAAAATCAAATTACAATAAGATCTACCTTCAACCATCTTTTATTTATTGGTCCACCTCACCTTATCCTGGTCCCGTGGCCACGTGGTAGATAATGATCTATACAAGTGTTGATTGCTTGATTGTGTGGACTAGAATCAAAAGTCAAATATACTACTATAATTTTTTTTAGAGAGAAAATCAAAGGTAGCCATTGAAAATATCAGCATTTCGTTTATAACCATATAAGAAATTTTATTCGTTTATAACCACAATTTTGAGAAATTATCTCAATGCCCCATATATAAATACCTAAAAGCCAAATAACAGTGTTAAAATGTTAGGGTTTTCTCTCAACTGAGCAAACATTAATCGTGTGAGATAGAGAAGTCTTCATTGATATTATTTCTTCATCGTTGTCGCCACAGTTCTCTCTGCTCCTCCAGCGTGCGACGGTGATCCTTCATCGTTCTCCGTCGAAGTCTTCATCGTCGTCACCACAGTGCCCCGTTGAAGTCTTCATCGTTGTCACCGAATAGAAGAGAGCCACCTCGTTGTCCTCGGTGAAGTCTTCATCGTCAGCGCTGTCGTTGTCGTGGCCAAGTAGAAGACATCGGCGTCCATCCCGTAAAAATTTCTCTGACAGTAGCAATGGTCTTCGAAGGTTGGTTTCTCATCTCAATTTTGTTTTTGCCAGTTTCTGATCTGTTGGTAACAACATTTCATTTTTTTGTATCGATTTGTTGTTAAGCAAAAATTGATTTCATTTGTTAAGGTTTGGTTTATTTAACAGTCAATTGGTGAATTGATTTCATTTGTTGTTAAGACAAATTTGATTTCATTTTTTAGTTTGTTGTGAACATTTCAATATCAATATTGATTTCTTGTGAATCGATTAAAAGTGAAGAAAATTTCTGTTTGATGGATTCGAATTGTGGGGATTTTGTGATTTTGAGGGATTCGAATTGATTTATGTTGTGTTGTTATGCTATTTGTTGTGAACGTTTTGTGATTTCCGAATTGGGCTTGAATTCCGATTATGAAATGGAATTTGTTTGTATTTGGAATTTGAATCTTTAAATCATGCTTTCATTCTCTTGCATAAACATGAAATCTTGCTTTAAATTTATAGAACATAACTTGAAATCTTGCATTCTGATTCTTGAATAAAACTTGAAATCATTGTTTGTCTCTTACAAAAAAACTTGAAATCTTCAGAAAAATTGAAATTATGAGTTAAATATGTGACATAAGACTTGAAATCATGTTTTAATTGTCTGACATAAAACTTGAAATGATACTTTAAATTTGTAGCATAAAACTTGAAATCCTGAATTATTATTTTTTAAGTAATTGGTGATAAATCGTTGTCGGAAATGAAATCCTGTAAATTAATTGTATTTCCGTGGGCATTGATGGTTAGCTATCTTGTAAATTATTTGTTTTAAATTAAATGTATTTACGTGTGTACTAATCTTAATTTGTTTCATTTCTATTGTTTCAGTATTGGGTGATGGAGGCCATCTCGGTTCTTACTGGTTTGGTTGGAAAGCTGAGAAGAGGGAGAACGGCCAGAGGTTCCTGCGATTGACGAGATGGTACTGTCGGAAGAAACCACTGCGATTGACTGTATTTTGTTTATTTTACGTCATTTACATGTTTGGTTGGCCACCACATTTTGTGTAGAGTGCTTTGTTTTGGTTGACCGAGTATTTGTTGGATGCTAATTTCCGTTATGTATTTCGGGTAGAAATAGGTAAGAGACGTAGTAAGAAATTATGAACTACTTCAAACAGGATTTGCTGATGAATTGAACAGAAGACAGGTTTTGCAGTGTTGTTGACAATGTTGTTGACAATGTTGTTGATAGTGTTGTACATTTTGAAATGGGTTTTACGAAACTTGAAATCATGCTTTAAATGTAGGCATCAAACTTGAAATCTTATTTTAAACCGTAGGAACAAACTTGAAATCATGCTTTAAACATGTTTTGTAGTGTTGACAGTGTTGGACATTTGAAATGGATTTTTCAAAACTTGAAATCACCATACACAGAAAATTTGAAATCATGTTTTAACTCACAATTCACAAATTTGAAATCATGCTATAAAACAGGCACTAGTGTGTTGACAGAGACATTTTGAATTGGATTTGTCCAAACTTGAAACCACTCTTTAAATCGTACACAGAAAACTTGAAATCTTGCTTTAACTCACAATTCATAAACTTAAAATCATGCTTTAAATAACAGAGACCCTTAAGTTTTACTTGAAATTACAACTTGTAATATTTTTAGAATTTCAAATCAGAACATTTCTAGTTATAATAATAAAACATGAAATAAACTTACAAACTAGAGTTCATATATGAAATAAACTTACAAAATATTGTTCATACATGAAATAAGTTCATACTATAACAAATCCATATTAAATGAATCGACACCACATCAACAAATGTATCACCATCCACATATTGTAAATCATCCATCTGTCCACCATAGTTGATTACCAGTCTGTAATTGGTAATCCATTCACCTGAAAAAATAAAACTATTTTACAAAATAAAATGTCATATTTTAAGTTTTACAAAACATTTCATGTTTTAAATCTTTGTAAACATCTCTACATTTCAGGTTTCATCAACATTTCAAATTTTTATAGAAAAGTTCAAGTTATGTTTTGAGTTTTGAGTTTTTATAGCATATTTCAAGTTTACGAACAACTGAAACTTGAAATGTTTTGAAAAAAAAAACGTGAAACTTAAATTCATCAAATTCTTCAACAACAAAAAAAAAAACCACACAACAGTATTGCAATAACATTAAAATCATGTTATACTAACTGTTCCGAACTCAAACTAATAGAAATGGAAGATATTTACACACTTTCAACCGATTTAGAGCAAATCGGAAAAATTGTTCAAAACCTCAAAACCCAAAACAATGGTGTGCTTCAAATCTTCAATAACGGTGTGCTTCTCGTCAATTTCCAGGATACAACAAATCCACTATCTTCGATTTGCAAAAGAAGAAGAGTGTTATTTCTGTCTAAGATGAAGATGAGAAGAGGAGGGTGGATATCGTGAAAGAGATGAGAAAAAAAAATAACACTTAGGGATATTTTGGTAGTTTCCGGATATACACTGAAATTATTTATAAAAAATGACTATTAATGAATAAATTTTCGTATGTGGTTAAAAACTAATTTTCCATGTTAGATGTGGTCATTTTTAACAATTTTCACTTTTGTTTATATATAATTATAAATTAGGTTAAAATCATTTTCATCCCTCTAGTTCCAGTATTCCTTCATTAGATCCTTCTGTTAACATCTGTTCATATTTTTAGTAAAAATACTATTTTATCCCTCTATTAAATATTTAAATAATTTAAAATTAACAAAAAAATTAAAATTTATGATGGATTTCCAAATCCAAAGAACATTTTTTTTTAGAAAAAAATAAACTTTGGAAATAGCCACCATTATCAACACTACCACAACCAAACCACAATCATTCATCAAAAACAACACACAAAACATAGAACCCATAACCCTAAAATCAACACCCATCTCCAGATATCAACACCCGCCCACACAAAATTCAACACCCACCTCCAACAACAACACCCACACTAGAAATCACCAACACCACATCACTCGAATTCACAAAAAGCACTACAAAATGATTGCACCTTAAATCAAAAGCTTCTCAGATTCTTCAATGTCTTTCACTTAAGAACCAAATCCACCATCTTCTTCATCTTCCCAACCACCTCTCCGGCGTCTATCGGTGCTCAAACTCGTCAGCACGAACACGACGATGACCACCCTCGCCAATAGCGGATCCAGAAATTTTAACGAGGTAGAGTACTTAAAAAATAATAATAATTTTATAAAAAATAACAATGAAATTTTTTTAATCATATTGAAATGAGTTTTTCTAAATATATATAAAAAATTGATTGTATAATGATTTTATTTTTTAAAGAACACTTACTTGAGATGAGTTAAATAATCTCACATAAAAAAGAACTAAAAACAAGAAACACAATATTATAAAAATAAATAATAACAACAAAAATAACATGAACCACGATAGATTATAATATTTATTCTTAAAAAAGTTTAAATATAGTTTTATAATACAAAATTTTGTTTTGTATTTATAATGAATTCACTTTAAATTTATATAAATTAATTGATTAATAAATATTACTGTAAATATTTTTTGAATATTTTATTCTTCTAATTATTGATTCAGAATAAATTAAAATAATAAAATTTTAAAAAATATAAATAATAAAATAAAATGAATCATAATAATAGGTGAAATATTTTAATACAATAAATAAAAATTTGAGATTTTAGGGTTTGTTGATTGGATGTGTTAGATATGCCAAACTAAAAATATTAGAAATAAGAAAAATTAATAATATATAATTTACTATTTAATAAAATTGAAATTAAGTAAATCATAAATTAAGGGTAGTTAAAAATTTAAAAATGACGGAAAAAAGAAAATTGATTATTTTTTTGTAAAAAAGATAGAAATTTGATAAAGGAATTGGAAAAAAAAATGTAAAATAAAAATAGATATTAAAAAAAATATTTTTTTGCTGTTACTGAGAATTGAACCAATGACTGCCATGGGCAAATTAAAAAAGCAATACCAGCTGTGCTGACTAACAATATGAGTCCAAAAAGTATTATTTGTGATATATATAAAGATATAGACATCTTTTTTTTAAAAAAAATAAATTAAGGTGGGTCACGGGCCCCACCCGGTCTACACTGTTGGGGTTTATACTCTAAAGATGTAATTTGTAAATGAATTTATAAATAAATAAAATAAAAAATTCAATTCATTCTTGTTGTTTTGTTTATTTTATAACTTGTGTATATATTTAACAACCAAGATTGCTGGATGTAATCTCGAACTGTGTATATGAGTGTCATATACGGATGGATACAGTAAGAGACGTGCAATCTAAAGAGTCCATAGATAGCAAATAAAGTTGGGTACTTTATTTGTGGTTAATCTATAATTGCGGTTAATTCCGTAATGTACGGTGATTCTATCATGAATCATTCATATGGAGATATGATAATGGAGACACCTTGTATGATGTGATCATATAGGACCGGGTCATGATCTATATGAATCTCTCACCAAGATCCGTTTACCGATGAGATTCATATATATCAACTAATGATGGCTATATATAGGTGATCTTAATCATGAGTGTCTTATCGACTCCTTCAGGTTAAATCGTGGTCTTTGATATACTATGGGTGAGGTCATATGCATTTCCTGATCAGTATACTCCGTATGTTGGAATTGTTGTTTGGTTTGTGGCTGAGGAAGGTTTGTACACAATAGTGGAATCCACTCCTTCTTGTGAGAAGTAGATGGTAGTTCCCTTAAGAGTTGATTCGGGGTTAGGATAATATGAGTGCTCTCCTAATTCCGTGAGGAAATAGGATTTATTGTTCATTATAGAATCAACGGTACTTAAAGGATATATGTAATTAAATGGGTATAACGGACATTATGACCCAACTCTAATTATGAACTACTGTGGAGGATCACACCATATGTAATAGCTATATCGATGGACATCGAGTTGTATCGGTCTGTGTAAAAGCGTCTACAGTTGAGAGAGTGCAGTTTCGGGTTTTTAGTGGAATAACACCGGAGTTAATAATCACGGAATATTAATTAAAGAGTTTAATTAATGATTCCGATGATTATTGGAGCTCAAAATACTGTGGGACCATTAGGTCTCCTTGCTAGCCCGATCGATTTAGGTAATAAGGGTCACGGTTAACTAATTAGATTGTCCAATTAATTATGTTACGAAAGTGACATGTATTTATTTGGAAATCAATTGAATAATGAGATTATTTAATTAATGAATGTTAATAGTTAAATTAATTAAATAATTAGATTATTTAATTATATTAGTAATTATGAATTATTAATTAACTATTAATTGGAGGGTGTTAGTTGATATTTGGATTTAGGTGAAGATAAAATAATAAGATTATTTTATTTTTAATAAATCATTTATCTAAGTATATGAATTTAATTTTAAATTTAAAATACTTATTATCACTTCAATATATTAGATATATTTAAAAAGGATAATTAAAATATTTTCATTTAAAATATATATGATATATCTTTTAATAACTAAAAGGATATATATAGAGTTTGCAACCGATACAATTTGTGTGCGTTTGTGAAACAATATCAGAGTTTGCATGAGATGAAATGGTGGGTGCGTGAAACAATATCAGAGTTTTGTATTTTTTACAAACCTTACCTGATAACAATATAAATAGATATAGTGTTTAAAACGCACAAACAGAAAAAGTAATGGTTTGGCTCTATGATGTGCAATAGGCAAACAACATGTGGTGTGAGGCATGAGATGCAATTGTGGTAAGTGTGAGATCAACACACGTTAGCATTTTTCATGAGATGCAAATTGATTAGGCGTGAGGCATAGATTGAAAAAAAAATAACTTTTGTTTTTTAGGTGTGTACCTGATACACATGTAACAAAAAAAAAAAAAAAGTTTTTTTTTTACCTCGGTGGCGTGAACAAGTAAAATAGCAATTGTACGTAAGGGTGTCTATAGTTCGGTTCAGTTCAGTTTTGATCAAAACCATATTGAATCAACATATATTCGGTTTTTAAAAATATGAATCCGTTTGAACCGTTTGAACTTGAAAACCGAATTGAACCGAATTGAACCGAATACTTTATCTCGGTACGGTTCGGTTCGATTCAATTCGGTTTTGGACCTAATGGGCTTTAAATGTTTTGTAATATGTTTTTTTTTTAATTTTTTAGGTTTTTAAGTTGCATTTTTGGCATTTAGCCTTAAACTTTTTAAAGAAAGTATAATATGTAAAAATTAATTTAAACAAAATACAATTCAATTTTGAATCCGAATCTAAAATTTCAATCATATTCGGTCTACATACCCAATCAAAATATAAAATCATCATAACTTCTATAAATAGAATTAAAAAAATGTAGTATATATATGTAGTCCAAAAATAAAACATCATCAACAAATAATTCATAATAAAATTGAACCTTACAAAATAATTAATTAAGACAATTCGGTTTATTCGGTTCAGTTCGGTTTTGTATGTCCAAAACCGAAACCGAATCGAATTCAATTCGGTTTTTAAATTTCAATTCGGTTTGAACCGAATAGAAACTATGAACCTAACCAAACACCTTTTTTTGGTTCGATTCGGTTTCGGTTTTTATGCCCACCCCTAATTGTATGTGTGCCTGTGAAAGAGATCAAAACAAGTGTTGCATATTGATCAAGAAGAAAGAGTTTCTTCAAGTCTTTTCTCTACATCCTCTATTCAAGTTCCTGAGATCGTGTCGTGCTCACACGCAGTTATCAGTCCAGGAAATAGCGAGGAATATCGAGTGGTGCAGACAGGAGCACATTGTAAAGTGAAGGAGCCTCCAAATGTTGGTAAGATTGGTTCAGATAGAAGCATATCGTAAAGTGAAACAGCCTCCAAACGTTGGTAAGTTTTTCCTTCCTTAATTATACTGATTACAATTTCTCGTGATTACATATTGTATGTATTAGTTCCGAAAAATAATTACGATCCCAAGTTCACTGATACCAGATACAGATTATGATATGTATAAAAAAAATTAAAACCTAGTTCCGCTGCGTCACCGGTGAACAGGGTTCCAACATACACGTGGGTCCGCCCCTGACCCTCGCCTACCCGAATCAAACGCAAAGCAAATCCATCTCTCTTCTTTCTTGATCTCTCTCTAATTCTTCTTCGCTGGTTCGGGGCCACCGGTAAAAACAAGCCTGGGTCTCTTCTCGATCTCCTCAACTGAGAGGAGATTAACACTGGTTGTGGCAGGGGTGGTTGACGGTGGGGGTTCGAGTGTTCGACTGGGTTCGGTTTTAGATTTGCCATTGGGTGTCTGGTTTGGGTTTGGGGGTGGTTGACAGTAGGTGGTAGGTGACAGTGGTGATTGTGGGTGGTTGACTGTATTGGGCGGTGATGTTTGTGGGTGGCTAGGGTTTTGGTGATTAGGGTTGTGAATGTGATGAATGATGGTGATGATGAAAATGAAGATGAACATATGTGTGGTGGTGATTTTTTCGAAAAGAGAGAGGGAGATTTTATTTAATTTGATTTTAATATTAGTTTTTTTTTATTAAGATAGAATTAGGGTTTGAATGAATTTTTAAGGAAGGGAGAGAAAGAATAGGGAGAGAGAGAGAGAGAGATAATTAGAGTTTGAATGAATTTTTGTTTGATTTTAAAAAAAAAATCTATTAATATTTATTAATTTTAATTATCCATTTACCAACATGCCCTCACTTATTTAACGAAATTCTAACGGAAGCTGACGGTTAATGGTAAACGTTTAGACCTAACAGAGGAATACATGAACTAAAGGGACCAGAACGGCTAATAGGTTTAAACGAGAGGGACAAGAATGATTTTAATCCTCGTGAATTTAGTGTTTGACTTTATTATTAAAATATGCACACAAGATTGACATGGATATGGATTTCTTACTTTATTATGGGTTGTGTTTGAATAGGGTGTTTGGTTGAATTAACAATTTTTTCTTTAAAAAATCAAAACCTCAATTCAACTTTATGAGCTTGAAGTTTTCATTCAATCTTATTCCACTATAGATTAATTTATATTGAATGATCAAATTTAGAGACAATTATGAACTTAAATTATAAAACTAAAATTATTTAATAGAAACATGGATAAAGTTATTTACAATATTATTTATTTTGGCACTAAAAATTATATATAGTTGATTAACTCAGATTTGTTTAGTAATATATATAGAGAGAGAGCAGATAATATAATTTTAACCTTAAAATTTATTATAATAATTGAAAAATAAAGTATTTATATATTGATAGTGGAGGTGTCACACTGATACCTTCCAACAAAATATCATTTTCTCCACTAGTAATAGTGGTAATTCTTTCAGGAAAAAGAATAATAAATAAATAGTAAATAGTAAATAGTAAATATGATATACGAAAAGAAGAGAAGTCAAATTTTGGTGTAGATTGATTTGTTGATTTATCATAACATGAAATTGAATATAATAAAGGAAGATTTTTTAAGGTACAAAAGAGGAAAAGTTGTATAGTTCTATGTGGGAGGAAATGAAAAGTAGAAAGAATTGAAAGATAAAGATTCTTCTCATCTCGTCTCATTTTCATATTTGTTCGGATTCTCTTAAAACGTATCTTAATAATAATATTTTTAATTATCATCTTACCGATATCTCAAATGATTGCAGGTAACCCCTACCTCAAGTCCTCAATTGGGGTAAGATTTTAGTATAAATAAAAATTTAAATTATTTTTTAAAAACAAATTATGACGTCACAATCATCCTTCCCCTTCTCTTCTCTTCTCTTCCTTTCCCTTCTCTACTGTCTTGTCTCGCCAATAGATTAATTACCTTTTTTTTTAATTATATATTATTGTTTCTACACCGGGAGGCATAAATGGACGCCTCTTATTCTCACTTCGATTTTGATTAGTGTCAGACACCTCTGACAAGACCTCCCTCTCTTCTTCTTTTTCTCTCCACTCAACGGTGGTTGGCTCTGTTGTTATAATATTATAATAATAAAACCAACAAATAATGTTTACTTGCTTGTGTGTAAATTTTATAAAATTTTAATCCCATCATAATAAAATAAAGAAAAACCTTTTTAATACACAGACAATATCTAATGAAAAAAACGTGAGACTCAAATCCACTGCATAATTACTGTACTAAAACTGGATGTGAACCCATAAAATCTAAAGAATTATGTTTTGATTTTGATCAAATTTTAAAATAAATTGAGATAAAATGTTTTGTAATAGAAAATATGAAGTTGGTCTATTGGTATATTCATATCTCAATCCATAATTAACTATAATATTAAATTAAATTCAATAAAGTTTGAGATCGATTTTAATTATATATTTCTTCGACGAGTTAAGGGTAAAATTGTAATTTCAGTAAGGGTGAATGAGTGATTATGAAGCTGCACTGTAGTGGTCCAAAGGTGCCTTTTCATACAAGAGAAAAGACGCATACGCAGCTAAAGCATATCAAACACGTGATTCTCTTCTCTCGTCTTACGAAAATCTACTATCTATTTCCTCACACCTTAACAACCATCTTCTAATGTCAAATTTACCCTTGATATTATATTGTAATTAAATAACTCGGCTTTAGCTACTGTAATAAATTAAAATAATTTTTGATTGGTTACAAAAGAGTTTTTTTTTTTTTTTTTATATTTACTATATTTTTTTAAATATTGTCTTTTAAAAACCTTGGAATTAGAATCCAATGATTAGTAACTAATCACTAACTTTAAGAATATAAAAATGCATATTGTTGTAAATGATTGATTTTTTTTTAATCTAAAACTTGACAACAATTAAAGAGAGGGTTTATTAAGATATAACGATAGTATCAAATGCTATTAAAACGATATTGAATATACACTATAAGGAGGTATTTATATTTTATGATTTAATAAATAAATATAAGACTCAAATCTCTTTTACATAGGATGAGAAGGAAATGAACACTTTTGTAACGATGGATGTTTGGTAATAATTCCTCTTGACGGGTGTATCTCTTTAGTGGGTAATATTCAATATTTGAGATTTCTAATATAGGTGATTTGTATTTGTACCATTCTTTAAATTTTGTATTGATTTTACACTTTTTTAATAATAACAATAATAATTAATTTTATAATTTATTTTTTAACAATTGGTTTAACACTATTATCTATTGATTGGATAAATTTTAGTTATGGTGATTAAAATATTGGCTCGTTATATAATAATGACCGATGAGATTCCACTTTTAATTTATTTCTTTTGGATTTATCTAAACAAGTCACAATATTATGATTAGTTCAAAATTTAGATTTTATAGATAAGAAATTGTTGTTGTTTTGAATGTGACAATACACTTACCACATTTGGTATTTTATAATATTCTAACATACATATTTTCAATAGGAGCGTTAATAATTACAAATCAAGACGTTTATCTCTATATTATAAATTTCAATAATAAGATCATAATATTTTGATTAGGTCAATCAAATTTATATAGAAAATAGTCGTATATTTGTAGCATGAAATGTGAAAATTCGGTAACACATTATCTGTCTATAATACTGAAATCTAAAATTTCAATTATAATATACAAATTTTCAATAAAAATGTTTAAATTTATACATCGAGAAATCTAGTTTGCAATATTTATAACGTGTAAAAGTGTAAAACACCCCCAAGACACCTACTCTGATACTATTATTACATATTTATGTTTATCTACTTTTTACGGATAAAATAATTCAACGTCACATAATTCTTTATATACAAACCCAATAACCAAAAAAAAAAAAAAAAAAACCAATCATTTTTACAAGAAAATTTGGATGATTGTAAGATGATATGGACCTATCAATCTATCATTATGATCATGAATACAAAACATACTATCCATACAAATGAGGCCCACATCAAGTCAAGTATGATGTTAGTACACCAGGCAATGGGTCCGAGGAATCGCACTTAATGGACTTCCGGTTTATCTAATCGTCAAGGACACGTCAGTCATAATATCGAATCGCATGACAAAATCCGTATAAAATCAGAGTGCGTAGTCTATTACTCGCAACAAAGGAAAATATCACATACAATAGAACATAAAATAGTGATACCGTGTTAAACGAATCATATGCTACTTTGCTAATTTTGGCAAATTCGTTTGATTTTATTGTAGGTCCTTTTTTTTTTCCTTTTTCTTTTCTCAAACCTTTTTACTTAGGAATTATTAGTTATTTATTTATTTATTTATTAATAAATTTAAAAATAGAATAGTATTGTTAGAGCATCTTTAATGTAAAATAGCTTTCACACTATAAATTATTTCAAAATTTAGTCACTAATACTTCTATTTAAAATATATTTATTTTTAATGGTATACCTATATTTTTTTTTTCGTACTAAAAATTGATAAAAAAAATAATATCAATTTTAAATATTTACTGAGCAAACCGAAAAAACAGTTGTATAAAAGGTCGTCTAAAAGTAAATAATCATATTAACAATGTCTAATTTTATTTTTTTTCTATATCAACATGAGGTTGAATATACACATCACTATTTTTTAATAGACTGTCTGTTTCTCCCATATGATATTTTTTTTCCCACAAACCACTGTTGCATTGAAGATGCTCTAGGACGATTATTGGTCATTAGATTCTAATAGTATATTTAAAAAAATTACAATAAAGACTAAAGTAATTAAATTTCTCTCATAACTATCCCAATAATTATATAATCTTATATTGAATCTTTTTAGAGGGTTGTTTTATGGTATGGATACGAGATATAAATTGTGAGACTTGAATTTCTCATCAACCATTGACTAATAAAAGAGAAAAATGTGCAGAACCCATATACAGTATAAAATAAAATAAAAACCTTTTTTTTTTAACTTAATTAATCATTGTTTTTGTTTTTTATTAATATAATATAACATTTGGAAAATAATTTTTTTTAAAGAAGATATTAAATTGAAATGCATTTGTTAAATTTGAAAAATATATTTCCCTTTTCAAAATACTTGTATTTTATTAAAAGATTTTGCAAGACATTCATTTATATCTGTTAATTATATATATATATATATAATATTTTTAAAATTCTTAAAAAGATACATACAATTGTTATTTTTATTCCGTCCCCACTTGCTTTTGAAACATGATTTTTTATTTTTTTTTAATGTGATCTTATTATTTATAAAACCAAATATTATTGGATGTTTTTCAAAAACAAAAACATACATTATTGAATGGACCCCAGTCTCCAGTATTATTATCCAGGGAATAAACAAATGTTAAATACGAGTTGTCAAATTTGTCCACGTTTCGAATTTTTTGGTGGGGCCCTTAATTTGTAGGTAGTGAAGTGTGATGACATATGACATACCCAACCGTTGGGTTTATTGAGACAATGTGGTCCTTATATTGTAAAAGTTCCTATTTATGGGTATAGTCAACGTTTCGACTGTCCATTTTCTATCACCCAATCATTGCACGCCACCTGTACCACCTCAACCTGACGTGGCACTGTTACTAAACCTACATACAAAATTACAAATGAAAATAAACGGAGGAAAAAGCATAACATACCTCTAATGTTTAATTTAAAAGTACGTTTGCGGTTTGCTGATTCAATCATTTTTTTCCGAATGAATTTAAATCACACTTTTGTAAATGATCAAAAATGTAAAGGTTATTGATGATGGCAACTGTGAAAAAAATATATATATATAAAGGACATACGTTAATTTAAAACACTCACATTTTCAATCAAATTACATGATTAACTCGGATTTATGAAAAAAATATACTATATACATAATACATTTGATTGATGCCTAGTACAACTTTCATCCATTTTATAGTTATGAATTTATGATATTGCTAGTCCATCATATTAACCAAGGTAAATCTAAAGTAAAACATGTGATACATGGGATTTATTACTAGTCCAACTTGAGATCTCTGTTCCATCGTTATATATATATTTATTTTTTTGTTAATAATTTTTAACCCTTTTAAGGTTGAAAATATGATTTTTGTGTGGGAAATCAGTAAAGCTATTGCTGCATCGGTGACTGACCGACTAAGTTGAATGCGGCTACCTAAATTTGATGATTCATATGAACTTACTGTTAGCTGAATTAGAAATATATATATTTTTAATAGATTTTTTGTGATTTTTATTTTTGTTTTTGATAATTTTTATTACGATGTGGTTTTTTCTTAGCATTTGTCAGATTTTTATTTTTAAAAAAAAGAGTACAAATTTATTGTATTTTTCTAGTTAATCAATTTAAAAGTCAAATACTTTTTTTTTTTGGTAAGAGAAGGGGCAAACAGCCCTAAACAAACAAACTAAAGACTAGTAATCGTTCTAGCAAAAGCAACACCCTTAAAATCTTCCTCCAAGCACTCAGAAATCAGCGAAGGAGGGTGATAAAAAACAGTGGTCCCCAACTCAAGAGAGTGACCAAGGTTTGCAAGTCTATCAGCCACTTTATTACTTTCCCTGTAAACATGTTGAATGCAGCAGCTCCAATCCATACCCATCAGCGATTTGCAGGCATGAATGATATTATAAAGAGGGTGATACAAAGGAGTATTATTGAGAATGAGAGTCACCGCAGATTGAGAATCAGATTCAACAATAACCTTTTTAAAACCATACTTCCACGTCAGTTTTAACCCCTTCAGAATACCCCACAGTTCAGCTTCAAGGATACTCCCCACACCTTTGTTCAGAGCAAAACCAACCAGCCACATCCTCCTCTGGTCCCTAACCACGCCTCCAGCAGAGATGGAACCTAGTTCAGGGATCAAACTACCATCAACATTAAGCTTTACCCAATCCAAACCAGGAGGACTCCATGAAACAAGGCAGCTGGTCAAAGCAACATCATCAACAATATCAATATTCGAATTTAACCAATCCATATATATATATATATATATATTATATAATAATATAATAAGATATTATTATTATTATTATTATTATTATTATTATTATTATTATTATATATGTAATACATGTAATATTATATATTCATTTATAATTATTTTAAATAATATATATATATATATATATATAATATAATAATATATAACATGTTATATATATAAGAGGGGTATTTTGGCCATTTGAACTTCTTGTCTCGTTTTGTCTCAGCCATAT
The DNA here is from genome assembly GCA_032871835.1 of Dipteronia dyeriana. Classification (NCBI taxonomy): domain Eukaryota; kingdom Viridiplantae; phylum Streptophyta; class Magnoliopsida; order Sapindales; family Sapindaceae; genus Dipteronia; species Dipteronia dyeriana. Next base: position 19,526,469 of record CM065303.1, read on the forward strand.
CAAACGCATAACAGTACAGTTAACAGTTCTATTCCAGGTCTTCCAAACACAATACAGAACAACATATCTTGTCATGTCTTGTCTCGCCCTGTCCCATCTTGTTCTGTCTTATCTAGGGGTGCGCAAAAAACCGCCAAACCGAACCAAACCGACCGACCCAACCCATGAAGTTTGGGTTGGTTCGATTATAATATAAAAAATGGGTGGGTTGGTTTGTCTTTTGGACAAACCGATTAAATGTGGTTTGGTTTGGGTTGGGTTGAGTGAAATAATTCACCAACCAAAACCAAACCACATATTTTAGAAAGTAAAACTAAAATATAAAATTCATTTACGTTTTCTATTCAGTCTATGTTTTATAACTTTAACCGATTACTTTAAGCTTTTATAGTATCTTTATTTGTTTTGATACAATTCTTCTGACTGATTGATGTATTAGGGTTTTAAAAGCATAGATGCTGTCAAATATGTTTTTAATTGGTAATTACTCATTTGACTTTTTTATAATATAATACCAAAAAATAAAAGATTTTTGAGTTCAAATCTAAACCGATAAACCAATCCAAACCAACCCGACCTTTTTTGGTTTGGTTTGAATCGGTTTGAAAAATCAAATTGGTTTGGGTTGGGTTGGGTTGAAATATAGCCAAACCGATCCATATTGGTTTGGTTTGACATTGAGCTTCAACCCAAACCAAACCAAACAAAAAATGCACACCCCTAGTCTTATCCCCGTGTCAAACGCACCTTTATAGACCGACTCCATGTAACACATTCAAGATTAATAATGAAGACAACAAAGTGTGTCAAAACTTTATATAAAAATCATTATATGTTCCAATTAGGTACAAAACAAAGGGGGTCGAAAAAATATTGGCACTATTTGAGGGGGAGGGGGTTTTGTGCAACTATCACCACTTTACTAATGTATGCTTGAAATGTACAATTTAACGTGATTAGACGAAAATACCCCGAATTATTGAAACACAGAGAAATGTGTCGTTTTCGAAGTCCGAGAAAAGCAAGAGTGAGACCGACGGAAAACTAATCGATGGCGAAGTGACCGGAACGAGAGTACACGAGAACATCTGCGATCGACAGAGGTAAGTTCATTTTATTTTTTCCCTCGCTTTTGTTGTTGATAACTTGCATTGCATGTTAGACTTGAGTTTGTTGAATGAAATTGTAGATTATGGTTTAAATAGAGATCTGAGAATGATTGTGGTTTAGGTTAGGGTTTAAAATTTTATTGAATATCTTTTGAGGAAGATGAAATTCTGGGTTATTGAGACTTTTTGCTAGAGAATCGAATTTTTTTTGTGGTTGAGTAGACCTTTTTTTTTTTTTTGTAAAAACTAGGTTTTGGTAATTCGAGCTTATTTTATAAGGGATCGAGTTTTTTTTTTTAAAGGGATCGACTTTTTTTTTAAAGGGATCGAGTTTTTTTTTTAAATGGTCGAGGTTTTTTTAATAAGATCGAGTTTTTTTTTACATTGGATCGAGCTTTTTTTTTACATAGAATCGAGTTTTTTTTACATTGGATCGAGTTTTTTTGTCATGTGATCGAAGTTTTTTGTCATGTGATTGAGTTTTTTTTAAAAGGGTCGAGCTTGTTTTTAATAGGATCGAGTTTTTTTTACATTTGATCGAACTTTTTTATCATAGGATCGAGCTTTTTTGTCATGGGATCGAGCTTTTTGTAATAGGATCGAGCTTTATTTATATTAGATCGAGACTTTTAATTTTGGTTTCGAGCTTTTTTCAGTTTAATGATGTTTTATTTCGGTGACATTATAGATGAGAAATAGGTTGAGGGATTTGTTTAAAACTCCACAAAGAGACTGGTACGAGGGCAAATTGACTCGACACGACCATTTTGACGCCCTTGCCTATATAGACGACGCACTGAACCAGATCCTTGCAGAATTTGTAGAAGAAGGACAACGTCGGTTAATGGCGTCGTGTTTCGGGCATTTCCTAACAATGCATCGAGAGATGCAGTTTTCGGGTGGTGTTATCCATCGGTTGCTTTTGAGGGAGCTGCATCATAACGGCCCAATAGATGAGATCCAGTTCATGTTAGGGAACCAGTCGGTGAGGTTTTCGAAGGTAGAATTTTACCTGATCACCAGATTATTGTTTGGTGTAGTACCGGACACGAGCGTGTATGTAGAAGTGGAAGGCATACATCAGCGGTTCTTTCCTGGAGCCGTTGAGGTTTCTTTGGAGAAGATAAATGCAATTGTCACCGTCGGAGAGTTTGGAGAGGCGTACGATGCTGTGATGCTCTGCCTCATATATATGCTAAACTGGATACTTATGGGGGTGGACAAGAGATTCAAGACTCCAGTTTGACAGTTTCGAATGGTAGAGGACATCGATGTGTTCCCGTGGGGTGCCCACGTGTACAGGCAGTCCATTTACTCATTCAAGCATGCGCTTGATAAGCGACGAGATGAGTTCGAGCGACGACAGCAGGAAAAGGGCGCTCACGTACATACGGTGGAGACCTAAAACATTTACCGTACTATACGGGGTTAAACACGAGGAGGGAGCCTGTATGTATAGATGATAGACTTCAGATTCCACCTCCGACCCCTGATCAGACTACCTTTGGTAGGAATAGTGGGACATAAAGTGGGGGTTTTACGGACAGGACCAGTGACAGCGAGGGATATCAGACGGACCCTCAACGAGAAAGGCATAGGCATAGACGGGTTCGGTTTACCACCCCCAGACATGCTACATATACAGGGAATTCCCGTGGGGGTGTTAGATGTGATGCAAAGGTAAGTTGAAAAGATTTTTTTTTTTTAAACCGACATGTTGATTGTTTTGTACTAACAATGTAGACATGATTTCAGGCCCATGAGAAGATCTGTTGAACAATGTGCGTGAGTCCTCCGGAAGAGTGCACGTATATCTGGTGCACTGGAACTAAATCTGTGTACACATCTTGCACGTCTTCCCGTTTGGACAGGTTCTTCATCATCCTCATTGTTCTCTACATTATCTACCGGAATTTTCCTCATTATCCACCTCATTAATCGACCCAACATTCGGTGCTGTATTTTGCTCATTGTTGATGTCATTGTAGATCTCATTGTATTGACAGTTGTACTACCTACCAGTTATCTCAATTTGACAACCAAAGACATTGTCAAATTGAAATCCCAGTTCATCAGCATGGTCACCTACTTCCGGTGGGACACCACACATGTTGTCTTGACCTTCTATCCCACTTCTTTCTGTCAACAACCGGTTGCTTCTGCTTAACGATCGAAATTGTTGAGTGTTTTCACGAAGAGGGATATCTTCCCCTATTACATCTTCTGGTGCCCTCTCAATTAGACTAACACATACTTGAGGAATCACCCTATCTTCCCCTAGCATAAACTGAACATCATCGTCGTTTCTTATAAATGTATGACATGTAGTCATAGGAATGATTGATACAGACTGTAGGTCAGCACTGTATTTGTTCTCATTATACTTCACAACGGTTTGCACGATCGACACCAGTTCATCGTATGTCATATTCTTTGACACATACAAACCTTGATTATCGGAACCTAAATTACTCTGACTTTCGTCGGCTAATTACTCTCATCGACCGTTGTAAGATATGACTATTTTCACCCTATCCATTGTCTTGTCAAAATCATCATCAAAAACCATTATTAAGAAAATAATATTTAATATTAAATTTACAATTATAAAGGATTAAAACAAATCTGAAGTGTAAATGATCGAGCTTTTTTCTTTAGGGATCGAGCTTTTTTTGTGAAGGATCGAGCTTTTTTTGTACATGATTGTGTTTTTTTGTGAATGATCGATCTTTTTTGTACTTGATCGAACTTTTTTTTTTTATGAGGGATCGAACTTTTTTAAATATGGCCTAAACTTTTTTTTTAATGGCTCGAGCTTTTTTAAAAATGGCCCAAACGTTTTATTTAATGGCTCGAGCTTTTTTAAAATGCCTTCGAGCTTTTTTGCTCAAGATTTTAAACTTGTTTGCACCACTTTAAATCAGCTCGGAAAAATGTAAAAAACACTCCGAAATATTAAAATAATGTTCGAACAATTACAAAACACGTCGTAAACATTTCAAAAAATACTCGGACCAATGGAACAAAATCCCAGACACATTTACAACTAGTAAACATATAAAAAAAACTAGATACAAAATGTTCATACATGTTCATACATTGTTAAACAACACATAAATGCATGAAAAAATAAAAATGAAGATCGGTGTAAGACCCATAATTTAATTCTAGTCTAAATGTTTCCATAGGAGTTTAAGTTTTAAGAAAAAAAATACTTATGTTTTATAAATTATGATGTTATTGTGGGTTAAAGTTTTAAAATATAGATAAGAATTGAAATGGTGCTTTATTTGTTTTTAAAATAACTCCTTATTTTGTTTAAAAAATATTATTGATAACAATAACAACAAAAGATAGAGATTTTGATTTTGATTTAAGAATCCTATTTGTTGTTAAAGACTTTGATTTAAAATACTATCACTCTCTTTTCACGATCATAAAATATATATACAGAAACCTATTTTTTTTTTTAACGTAAAGTGAGAGGAAAGAAGGAAAACAAAAATCTCCATAATTTTAACAAGAACTTGTTTTCAAGAAAGAAGAAGAAATACATCTTCAATGTGTGTTTTTCTTTCTTTTTTTTTTTTCTTTTTTGCTTTATGTGTTTTAGTTATTACTTACACGCTTAGAGAAAATATTTGGGATTTTTATTGTGTTGTAATCATGGAAACCTATTATAGTGATTTCCGAGTTCTTATCTTCCGATACCAATGTATTTAGAACTGACCATTGATTTTTACGAAATTTATAGTTAATTTATTTATGATATTTTTTTATAATTTTTTTATTTTGAACTAGACTACCTAAGGGTTTCAAATAAATTCGTTTCGATTCAAAATATTAAGTAATGTAATTGCTATGAATTTTTGGGGTTGAAACAGTATTGCTGAAAATATCAGTTTTTGTAACTTGGTCTGACTTCAAAAATATATTTTGCTTTGTAAAACTTGTTTAGAAATTCTGGAATTTAGTAAAAATGTTTATGAACATGTTAAAAAGGGTTTCAAAATTTATTTCAATATTTTTAGGGTTTTATTTAAATTAGTTATGAATTTTCAAAGACGGGTACTACAATATGCCCAGTATTAGATAGATTCTTGTAACCAAAAGTATAAATACTTTAGAAATATGTATTAGAATGATTTTGCTTTGAAAATTTTATTTTCAAATCATATATGTGTTATTTATGTTTTGTTAAAGATTTTATGTCAATTTAAGGTTTTTCATAATTTTTAAAAATTCAAATGGCGAGTAGTGTTCGAAACTGTCTATCATCAGATAGCCTTGAATACTACGAAACTTAGAATATTTTAAGGTATTTAAGGATTTTATGAAATTCTAAATTTTTTTATATCACTAGATATTTTTGTTTAAAGTACTTTAACAAAATTTTAGAATTTTTTAGTGTGTTCAAAATATATTAAAAATCATACATTGAACACTATACGGTTTTCAAATCAGCACTGGTTAGTTCTAGTACTAGGATTTCGGTTTGTGAAACGATAAATCAGATCTTTTTTTAGTCCTAGATATGAATTAGAATCTGATATATGTATGATAATATGATTTTAGGTTAAGGATTGGATTATTAGCTTCGTGGGTTACAGCTTTAATTTGATTTGCTAAGACCCATTTTCAAAATGAAATTACAATGTTATATGTATATGAATGCTTTTGAAATGTTTATGAATGTTTTTGAAATGTGCTGTGAATGATTTGAAATATGTTCAAAATAATATGAAATGTAATAAGCATGCATTTTGAAATGTGAATATATGGTACCATATAATGTGTTTTCGCTAGGCTACTTTGTTTATTATCACTAGTATGCACCTATGTGAATTTGTGTAGATCCCTATGTGATATGTGATTTGTTATATGTGTGGTATATGGGAAGTGTCTCTAGAGTACACTAGGGACTAAAGTGTCTTTACATTCGTGTGTCGACATATTAGTGCATGTGGGAGGACTCATCGATGATCACAACGAGGGTTTGGCTCTTACCTTCGGGCATGAGTGTTTTGTGTTTTAAAAAAAATTCCTCACTTACACTTTCCTTGTATATATTAGTTGCCGACGAGTGACTTTGGCTCCTCTCTGTGATATGTGAAAAAGTCCTACTATGCAATAATGGATAAAAGGAACCTAGCAAAATTCGATAAGTATTTGATTTGAATGATTTATAATCTAAGTTTGAAATTTATGACACTTCTTATTTTTGTGTTATTTTCGTATAAGTATAAAACATGTTTAGTATGCTTACTGATTTTACAAACACACTTAGTTCATTATGATTCTAAATTCCTGAGGTTGTATTTTGCACGTAGCATGAATTGGCATCTTGGAAGAGTTCAATTCTTGGTTCCTTAGGAGATAAGAGTTTATTTAGTATCATAATAAGAAAAATAAATATGAACTTTGAGAGATTTTTATTGTTTCGATTTTATTTTGAAGGTTTACTTAGATATTTAATAATAAGTAAGATCATGTCTTGGCTTTTGGGTAGGGGCGTGACAATTTTGGTATCAGAGCCTGATTACGATTTTGGATGCTTATAGTTAGAAATTTATTGTGGGAACCAAGTGAAATTCCAATTCATTTTAGTCAGTATAGTTTGCAATGCTTATTGGATTATATGTTTATGATAATTCAGCCTAGCGTGTATATAACATGTAGCCTTTTTTATTACTCTATAGTTGAGTATTATGGATGCACCTCGTAAAGCTGGTAAGAGAGTTACTGCTAGGGTACAAGAGGCGGACAAACTGGTAGGGGTGTTGGTGCGGGTCAGCAGAATGAAGCAACCAACTTCCAGAATTTTGTTCAGGTTATGTCCACTGCTATTTAAGGAGGCAACCGAACTCAATTGCAGATGGTAGAACAATTCAAAAGGCTTTATCATCCATCCTTTGAGGGAACAACAAACCCACGTGATGTAGAGGAGTGGCTCAGAGAGTTAGAGAAGGTGTTTACCTTTATTAATTGTACTGATGATCAGAAGGTCGCTTGTGCAGTGTTTTTGCTCAAGGGTGATGCTGAACATTGGTGGGAAATGATTAACCGAGCTCACATTGTACCTAACAATCCAATCACTTGGGTCAGGTTTAAGGAGCTCTTCAATCAAAAGTATTTCCCAGAGGAGTTGAGGAATGAAATGGAAGCTGAGTTTATCGGGCTGATTCAAGGCTCTATGAGTCTAGTCGAGTATGATAGGAAATTTGAACAGTTGTCTCGTTTCGCTCCATATTTGATTGACACCGAGCAACGTAAGATCAACCGTTTTGTTGAGGGGTTTGAAACCAGACATTAGAAAACATGTACGGGTTTTAGGTTGAGGACTTATGCTGAGGTGTTATAGAAAGCTCAGATTCTGGCATGGGAAGATGAAATTGCAAGCAATGCAAAGTCGAAGGAGAAAGTTCAGGGCCCTCCACAGAAAAAGCCATGGAATAAGAACTTTCAAGGCAAGAATGATAACAGAAACCGTGGCCAAAATAGGCAGAGAGAAGAGGACGTTGAAAGGAAAGATTTTCCCATCTGCGAGACTTGTAGCAAGAAGCATGGAGGAGTTTGTTTCAGAAAGATTAGGCCATGTTTCAAATGTGGAAAATCCGTTCATTTTATTCAAAATTGCCCAGAGGTGAAGAAAGATCAGAGAGCACAAAGGAAGGACCAGAAAACTCAGGGTATAGTGTATGCTTTTACCAGACAGGAAGCAGAAGCTTCGCCATCAGTGGTGACAGGTATTGCCCTATATATGGACACCTTACTTTTGTATTGTTTTATTCTGGTTCTACACATTCATTTGTATCATGCACATTTGATAAAAAGATTGATTGTGCACTTGATTTGTTAGAGCATGAGTTATGTGTTGATATCCCTTTAGGGGATTCTTTATATGCTAAAGATGTTTTGAGATTGTGTAGAGTTTAGATAGGGAGCAATGTGTTAGAGACAAATTTGATTATTTTAGACATGCGTGATTTTGACGTCATTTTTGGTATGGATTGGTTATCTGCTTATTACACTAATGTCAAATGCTTTGAGAAGGAAGTATTGTTTAACTCTCCGGGTGAACGTGAATTTAGCTTTGTTAGTACCAGTTTGTGTTCACTCATTTAAGTTATTTCTTCATTACAAGCTCGTACGGACCTTAGAAAAGGTTGTGTGGGATATTTAGCTAGTGTGGTGGATACCAAAGAGGGTGGAGTAAAACTCTCAGATGTGAGGGTGGCCAATGAGTTTCCAGATGTGTTCCTAGATGATTTATCTGGCATTCCTCCAGATAGAGAAATAGGATTTAAAATCGATCTTTTTCCTAGTACCTCTCATATATCTAAAACACCTTACCGGATGGCACCTACTGAACTTTATTAGCTTAAGCAACAATTGCAAGAGTTACTAGATAAGGGCTTTATTCGTCCTAGTGTTTCTCTGTGGGGTGCACCGATACTTTTTGTTAAGAAGAAGGATGGAAGTATGAGATTATGCATTGATTATCAGGAGTTAAATCGAGTGACTGTGAAGAATAGGTATCCTCTTCCTAGAATTGAGGACTTGTTTGATCAGCTTCAAGGTGCGAGTGTGTTTTCTAAAATTGACCTTCGGTCCGGTTATCATCAGTTGAAGGTTAAGAATGAAATGTTCCTAAAACAACTTTTCGGATCAGGTACGGACATTATGAATTCTCGGTGATGTCATTTGGGTGGACAAATGCATCTGGTGTTTTTTTATACCTCATGAATCGGGTGTTCAAAGATTTCCTGGATAAGTTCATGATTGTTTTTATTGATGACATCCTGATTTACTCTAGAAGCCAAGAAGAGCATGAGGATCACTTGCGACAAGTTTTGCATATACTCAGAGAGAAGCATTTGTTTGCAAAAATTTTAAAATGTGAGTTCTGGCTGGATTGGATTTCATTTTTAGGGCATGTAGTGTCTTCAGAAGGAATTTTGGTAGACCCAAGCAAGGTAGAGGCAGTGGTGGATTGGCCAAGACCAACCAGTGTGAAGGAAATTCGAAGCTTTATGGGTTTAGCTGGGTATTATAGACTGTTTCTATGTTAGTTATGCCTTTAACCAAGTTAACAAGGAAGGATGTAATATTTGTATGGACTGATGAATGTGAGACAAGTTTCCAAGAACTCAAGCATCGCTTGGTCACTGCTCCAGTGCTAACTATTCTTAGTGGAACATGTGGATATGTGATTTACAGTGATGCTTCTCTTAGGGGACTTGGGTATGTATTGATGCAGAATGGTAGGGTGGTGGCTTATGCTTCCCGTCAGTTGAAGCCTTATGAGTTAAACTATCATATGCATGATTTGGAGTTAGCAGCTGTAATGTTTGCTCTTAAGATTTGGAGACATTATCTGTATGGCGAAAAATGTGAGATCTTTACCGATCATAAGAGTCTCAAATACTTCTTTATCCAAAAGGAGTTAAACATAAGGCAAAGATGATGGCTTGAGTTAGTGAAGGACTATGATTGTGTAATCAGTTATCATCCAAACAAGGCGAATGTGGTGGCTGATGCACTGAGTAAAAAATCTACCGGTAGTTAACTACTCAAAATTAAATTATGTGGGATCTGGAGAACTTCAATATTGAAGTTGTGAATGCCAAAAGTGATTGCTTTTTAGGCAAGATTGTGATCCAACCTACATTAATAGAGAGAATAAAGAAAGAACAGATCGATGGTGGTAATTTAAGAAAGATCATGGGAAATGTTGTTGCGGGGAAGATAGTTGGTTTCAGTGTGTCTGATGATGGAGTTTTACGACATGGAAAAAGGCTTTGTGTTCCTAACAGTGTTGATTTGAAGAATGAGATTTTGTCGGAAGCACATAAATCTCTTTATTTGGTGCATCCTGGAAATACAAAAATGTATCGCGACTTACGTGTTCATTATTGGTGGGTTAACATGAAACGTGAGGTAGCAAAGTTTATGGAGCAATGCCTAACATGTCAACAGGTAAAAGCTGAGCATCAGAGACCGTCTGGCTTATTGAAACCTTTGCTCGTGCCCGAGTGGAAATGGTTGAATATAGCCATGGACTTTGTTGTGGGATTGTCATGAACGCATAAAGGATATAATGCCATTTGGGTAATTGTTGGTAGGTTGACATAGTCTGCACACTTTCTGTCGGTTCGTACAGGCTCTTCGATGGAGATATATGCACAGTTATATGTAGATGAGATTGTAAGAATTTATGGGTTCCTAAATCTATTGTCTCAGATAGGGATCCGAAATTCACTTCCACGTTTTGGAAAAGCTTGCACAAGGCTTTAGGTACTCAGTTGAACTTCAGCACTGCCTTTCATCCCCAGACAGATGGACAATCTGAAAGGACTATCCAAATTCTTGAGGACATGTTACGAGCTTGTGTTTTAGACTTTGGTGGTGGTTGGGATAAATATGTGTCTTTAGTGGAGTTCTCTTACAACAATAGCTATCAGTCTACTATCCGTATGGCCCCTTATGAAGCTCTGTATGAGAGGAAGTGTAGATCTCCAATTCATTGGGATGAGGTTGGTGAAAGAAAAGTATTGGGTCCTGAGATTGTTCAGCAAACTTGTGAAGTTATAGAGAAGATTAGAGAAAGAATGAAGGTGGCACATAGTAGACAGAAAAGTTATGTTGATAATCGAAGGAAACAATTAGAGATTACAGCTGGTGAGAATGTTTTTCTTAAGGTTGCCCTAATGAAAGGTGTTATGAGATTTGGTAAGAAAGGTAAGTTGAGCCCGAGATTTATGGGTCCATTTGAGATTTTGGAAAAGATCAAAGATTTGGCTTATAGATTGGCATTTCCACCATTATTAGCTAGAGTCCATAATGTGTTTTATGTATCTATGCTTCATAAATACATTCCAGATCCGTCTCATGTGATCAGTTATGAACCGCTCTAGCTAATAGATGGCCTTACCTATGATGAAGTACCGATTCAAATCTTGGATCACAAGGTTCAAGAATTGCAAACCAAGAAAATAATGTTGGTTAAGATATTATGGAGGAACTACTCTATTGAGGAGGCAAATTGAGAGCGTGAGGATGAGATACAAGTCAAGTATCCTCACTTATTCGATTGATAAAGTATGTGAAATTTCGAGGACGAAATTCTTTAAGGGGGGTAGAAGTTGTAAGACCCATAATTTAATTATAGTCTAAATGTTTCCATAGGCGTTTAAGTTTTAATAAAAAATTACATATGTTTTATAAATTATACTGTTATTGTGGGTTAAAGTTTTAAAATATAGATAAGAATTGAAAAGGTGTTTTTTTTGTTTTTAAAATAACTCCTTATTTTTTTTTAAAAATATTATTGATAACAATAACAACAAAAGATAGGGATTCTGATTTTGATTTAAGAATCCTATTTGTTATTAAAGACTTTGATTTAAAATACTATCACTCTCTTTTCACGATCATAAAATATATATACAGAAACCTAAAAATTTCTTTGAACGTAAAGTGAGAGGAAAAAAGAAGAACAAAAATCTCCATAATTTTAACAAGAACTTGTTTTCAAGAAAGAAGAAGAAATACGTCTTCAAGGTGTTTTTTTTATGTGTTTTAGTTATTACTTATACGCTTAGAGAAAACATTTGGATTTTTATTGTGTTGTAATCATAGAAACCTATTATAGTGATTTCTGAGTTCTTATTTTCCGATACCAATGTATTTAGGACTGGCCAGAGATTTTTACGAAATTTATAGTTAATTTATCTATGATATTTTTTATAATTTTTTTATTTTGAACTAGACTACCTAAGGGTACTAAATAAATTCATTTCGATTCAAAATATTAAGTAATGTAATTTCTATGAATTTTTTGGTTTGAAACAGTATTGCTGAAAATATCAGTTTTTGTAACTTAGTCTGACTTTGAAAATACGTTTTGATGTGTACAACTTGTTTAGAAATTCTGGAATTTAGTACAAATGTTTAAAAACATGTTAAAAGGGTTTTAAAATTTATTTCAATATTTTTAGGGTTTTATTTAAATTAGTTATGAATTTTCAAAAACGGGTACTACAATCTGCCCAGTATTAGATAGATCTTGTAACCAAAAGTATAAATACTTTAGAAATATGTATTAGAATGATTTTGCTTTGAAAATTTTATTTTCAAATCATATATGTGTTATTTATGTTTTGGTAAAGATTTTATGTCAATTTAAGTTTTTTATAATTTTTAAAAATTCAAATGGCAAGTAGTGTTCGGGACTGTCTATCATCAGGCAGCCCGAATACTACGAAACTTAGAATATTTTAAGGTATTTATGGATTTTATTAAACTCTGAAAAAATTTATATCACTAGACATGTTTGTTTAAAGTGGTTTTACAAAATTTTAGATTTTTTCAGTGTGTTCATAATAAAAATCGTACATTGAACAAACACTATACGGTTTTCAAATTAACACTGGTTAGTTCTAGTACTAGGATTTTGGTTTGTGAAGCGATAAATGAGATCTTTTTTTGGTCCTAGATATGAATTAGACTCTGATATTTGTATGATAATATGATTTTAGGTCAAGGATTGAATTATTAGCTTTGTGGGTTATTACTCTAGTTTGATTTGCTAATAGGTAAGTATACTAGACCAATTTTCAAAACGAAATCACAATGTTATATGTATATGAATGCTTTTGAAATGTATATGAATGTTTTTGAAATGTGTTGTGAATGATATGAAATGTGTTCAAAATGCTCTGAAATGTAATAAGTATGCATTTTGAAATGTGAATATATGGTACCATATAATATGTTTTCGCTAGACTACTTTGTTTATTATCGCTAACAGGCACCTATGTGAATTTGTATAGAGCCCTATGTGAATTTGTATAGAGCCCTAGAATATATGGTACCATATAATGTGTTTTCGCTAGACTACTTTGTTTATTATCGCTAGTAGGCACCTATGTGAATTTGTATAGAGCCCTATGTGATATGTGATTTGTTATATGCGTGGTATATGAGAAGTGTCTCTAGAGTACTCTAGAGACTAAAGAGTCTCCACATTCGTGTGTTGACGTATTAGTGCATGTGGGAGGACTCGTCGATGATTACGGTGAGGGTCCGGCTCTTACCTTCGGGCATGAGTGTTTTGTTTTGTTTTTAAAAAAAAATCCTCACTTGCACTTTCTCTGTATACATTAGTTGCCGATGGGTGACTTTGGCTCCTCTCCGTGATATGTGAAAAAGTCAAACTATGCAATAAATGGATTAAATGAACCTAGCAAAATTCGATAAGTATATGATTTGAATGGTTTATGATCTAAGTTTGAAATTTATGACACTTCTTACTTTTGTGTTATTTTCGTATAAGTATAAAACATGTTTAGTATACTTACTGAGTTTACAAACTCACTTAGTTCATCGTGATTCCAGATTCCTGAGGTTGTATTTTGCACGTAGCATGGATTGGTATCTCGGAGGAGTTCAATTCTTTGTTCCCTAGAAGATAGGAGTTTATTTAGTTTCATAATAAGGAAAAAAAAATTATGAACTTTGAGAGATTTTTATTATTTCGATTTTATTTTGAAGGTTTACTTAGATGTTTAATAATAAGTAAGATCATGTCTTGGTTTTCAGGTTAGGGCATGACAATTATAAATATTTGTTATCTTATTGTACAATATCTTGAGAGAGAGAGGAGTAGTAGATTGATTTCCAGATAACTTTTTTGGAGAGAGAGATGAGGTACCTTTTAAAGAATAAATAATCGATTATTTCAGGACAATTTGGATAGTTCACTGTAATATATATATTTTAAACTTAACTTATTGAACTGATGATATCACTACAACCCACGAAAAAAGTGACATTTTTCACAATTTCCACACAAAACAAAAGTACACACTAACACGTAGTACTCACAAATCAAAATTAATCTCAAATATAAATCGATCAACCAAACCATTCATTATTAAAACCGTCCATACTATAATACACAAGGAAGATGAAGAACATGTTGACGAGATAACGATGATTTAATGGTAAATCCTTCGTATCTTCGAGATGATTGGAATCTTTTTTCACCAAAAAAAAACAGAATTAATACAACACTTAAAAAAGAAAAATAAAAGTTTTGACTTTGATGTGAAATCATGACAGTAATTAATTAGGAAGTTAACCATAATAATAAAGTGATTTGGTTGTTAATTAACAAACAAACCTAATCTATGTAGAGAAAAAAAGAAAAGAAAAGAAAAGAAAAGAAAAAACAGTAAATAAAAAAACAAAACAAACAAAACTTGCCTCACTGTTGACATGTCCCAATCTCTTTTCCTCTTTTAGCCCATTTTTTGAGTGCCAGTTTACATTAGACAACACACCCCTGATCAAACTTCTGTTCTCTCTCTCTCTCTCTCTATACTTTCTCTCTCTACAATTTGTCCACATAACCTGACAGACGGCCGTTTTTTCACCGCTTTTAAAATCTCTCCCTCTATTCTTCTTCTTCTTCTCCTTCTCTGTGTGTTGTGTTTTGTGTGTTTCTTTTTCTTTAACAAGTGCATTTTTTTTTCTACTTTTTGTTAAGGTTTCTTCTTCATATCTTCTTCTTAAAAGCTCTCTCTTTTGTTGGAGTTTGCAAACTCTATAAGTTTTGTAAACACTGATGTTTCTTAAGATCACTCGTTAAGAACTGGAGTTGGACACACACGTGAGAGAGTACTAGATTGAATAGATATGTTGGATCTCAATCTTGATATGGTGGTTTCAAGAGAATCATCATCTTCACACTCATTTTGTGAAGATGATGATAAGAAGAAGGTGATGATGATGATAATGATGACGATGATGAAAACTGATGAGCAGCTTTCTTCATCAAAAACCCAGATGGAGGATTCAGGGACTTCGAACTCCTCCATAATCAACTGTGAAGAATCACTGGCCAATGCCGGAGATGAGAACTCCTCAAACACCACCTCAGCTTTCATTTTCGACATCATGAAGAAAGACGTCGACAAACAAGAAAACAACAAAACCCCATCAGCAGTGATCACCCAACAGCTTTTTCCGGTGGCCGGGGGGGCGACGGAGGCGGAGGTGGTGGTGGTGGTGAGGCCAGACCAGTGGTTGAATTTGTCAAACGGCGAGCCAGAGCAAGAACTGAAAGTCGTGCCGCAAAAACAACAAGTCAGGAAGAGCAGAAGAGGACCCAGGTCTAAAAGCTCACAATATAGAGGTGTCACTTTTTATAGAAGAACTAGTAGATGGGAATCACATATCTGGTAATTTTTTTATTTTTTATCATCAAAGATCAGATTTTGATTGATTTCCATTAATGGATTTGGTTTGATTTCTTCATTTATGGATCTTGGTAATTTGGCTAATGTATCTAACTGTGTTTGTTATTTTATGTGCAGGGATTGTGGAAAGCAAGTTTATTTGGGTAATTTTTTTAATGGATTGAATTAATTAAATTCTTTGACAAATTTGTGTGTTTTGAGAGATCTACGATGATATTTGGGTGAATAATTTTGTTCTATGTTCAGGTGGATTTGACACTGCTCATGCTGCTGCAAGGTAAATAATTTGTTTTTTTGGACTAGATTTGGATAATATTTGTGAGAATTTTTTTTCTGATAAATGGATCTTGAAATATCAGAGCATACGATCGAGCTGCAATCAAGTTCCGGGGTGCCGATGCGGATCTCAATTTTACTTTAGGTGATTATGATGAAGATATGAAACAGGTGATAGCAAAATTTGAACAATTAAGGACTATTCGTTGATTTATGTTGTTTTTACATGTTGATTGAGTGTAATTTGATTGATCTGCAGACAAAGAATCTGTCCAAGGAAGAATTCGTGCACATTCTTCGTCGCCAAAGCACCGGATTCTCACGTGGGAGCTCGAAATACAGAGGTGTAACTCTGCACAAATGTGGCCGGTGGGAAGCTCGGATGGGGCAGCTCCTTGGGAAGAAGTGAGAATCACTCAATCTCTTATTAGTCACTTTTAGAATTTTAGATGTTTGATTTTAGATTTTTAGTGGTTAATTGAAGAACTTGTGTGTTTAAAGATAATCAAACCATAAATGAATTTACAAGATAATTAATGAGTGGTTGGTTAGGCATCTCCTTTTGAAATTATGAAGTGTGATCGCAGGTATATTTATCTTGGATTATTCGACAACGAAATAGAAGCTGCAAGGTCCTAGTGATCTTCACGAATTCTTCTTCTCTTTTTCGACAGTAAATTTTACGTTTAGAAATTGGTTTTTGTGTGGTGCGAATATTCAATTTTGTTTTGTGTTTCTGAATCCAGGGCCTATGACAAAGCTGCAATCAAATATAATGGAAGGGAAGCTGTTACCAACTTTGAGTCAAGTGCATACGAAGGGGAGATGGTTGTAGATTCTAACGGTACTAATCGATTCTGTAAATGTTTTGTACTTGTTTTTTGAACATGTTTTTGTTGTCATTTTTGTTGACAAAACAAAGTGTCTCTACTGGTTTGAATGCAGGAGGCAGCAGTGTCCACAGTCTTGATCTGAGCCTTGGAATTTCTCAGCCTTCGAACAGTTCAATTGGAAACAACAATGGGACGGGAACTTTCCATTTTCCTTATGGCGCCGCTGAAATGCCCAACAAAGAAATGCCAGTGGTAATATTTATATCTCTAAGATGACTAATTTTCATTTTGCTTTTACTGTGCCTAGCTAGTTAAGCTTCCATTATCGTTTTATGTTTTCACTATTGATCATCAATGTCTTTTTTTTTAACAGCTTGGGATCGCTGCTTACGCCTCTGCTGGTCTACAAATACAACCTCCCCATCACGTAGCAATGGCACCCGAACACCCTCCACAATTGGTCGGGTTTCATCCAGGTTTCCTACCAAACTACGAGGTAATTGATCTCCTCCATCCAAGTACAGTGTCTTTTTCATTCTAGTTTTCACATTATCCCGAGAAACATGTATGTAACGTTGATCAACAGGCAAGGGGTTCGGAGAAGATGGTTCAATCCGTTTCTTCGTCTATGTTTACAAACTGGGCGTGGCAAGTGCACAGCAAAGGCAACGTTGCAGCAATGCCAGTGTTATCTTCTATCGCAGCATCATCAGGATTCTCTTCTTCGCCTTGTGTTTCGACTACTTCCCCAGCTACCTTTTCGGGCCAACACCAACACCAACAACTGCAGATTAATCAAGCCAGCAACATCAACATGTCTCTTCCTTCACCAACCACAAGCAAGTCACTTTACTACAACTACAACAACAGAAGCTGATCGTCAATTAACTTCATTGTTTATTGTAACACAGTTTGCCGATTATCATATGATTTTGCTCACCTTGAAAGCTAGGTGAGAAGAACACATGCAAGTGTATCCTCCACAATTATATATATAATATATATATAGTTTGTAGAGTTGTATTTATTTATGAGTGTAAGCAAAGATTGTTGGAAATGCTTTTACAAACTTACTTCCATGAGTACTGTTGTTATAAGCCTTTGCCACCATAAATTTATGTCGTTAATCAAGTAGAAAATCCTCCTTCCAAGCATGTAGCTACCCCTTTGAATGTTTAACAATCAAGGCATGTTATAGAGATAACTTCCGAGGGCAAATTCTAGTAAACTAATAGGAATTCATTGGGTAGAAATTATCTTTAGACTTTAATAACCAATTTGTAAAGAAAGGGTGACTAATCAATAATGCAGTATACTCGTGACCAATATCATACTTTTAGCCGATTTATGAATCATGATCCCAATCAACTAATATCATACCTAGTATACTTAGTATCTATCAAGGCATGTTTAACTTCCGAGGGCAAATTTTAGTAAACAAATAGGAATTCATTGGGTATAAATTATCTTTAATAACCGATTTGTAAAGAAAGAGTGTCTAATCACTAATGTAGTATACTCATGACCAATATCATACTTTTACCCGATTTATGAGTCATACATACTTAGTATACTTGGTTGATGTGCGACTCCATTAGGCACCATAAACTTATGTCAATTTGCAATATGTTGAGTGACCATAGAACCACCTCTTTGATAAAAAAGAGAGTATGAAATCGAGATACAACTTATTTCTTCGTGTTATATTATTCTTTCAATATATTAGTACACAAATTTACATCTTAAAGAAAAGACATATTAAATAATTAACTAAAATTTTAGTTGTTATCACCGCACACAATATGAGATGGTGTGGTTAATGAAAAAACCACTTACCACATCATTTAGACTAAAATTTTGTATTGTCTAGCATTAGTGCTATTTTTATTTACTTTAACATATGTCCTTAAAATATATATTAACATTTTCATTAGAAATGTTAATTTGTATAACATGTTGATACACCGTATTTATCATAAAATGTTTTAGTATTTATTTCTAAATTAGCACAGTAAGATTGAAATATCATCACCCCTGAATAATGATAATTTTTACCGGTTCTCTAACAAAACGGAAGGTTGTTTGAATGAAGGGCTATAAGTTCGAGTTCTTTCTCTAATCTCAATTTCTAAATTTATTGTAATATATAAAAAAACAGACTTGTTTGTCTTCATTAGGATCAACTTTAAGAGAAGATCTTATACATTCGATATATCATGTATTGTCCATCCAGATAATGTCATGTCAGCTAGATGTGGTTAGCTGGTGCCACATCATTAAGTTATTGATGTGGCAGTATTAGGGTGGGACGATCCGCATCATGCTGCAGCCAAGTTCTAGCCCAACTTCTCGCCTCACAAGTTGCAGCTACTAGTTGTTATCACAACTTCCAAAATTTTTATGAGCATTTATCACATTTAGAAATATGATTATATGAGGAGAATGCAGTCATGGAGCCTTTCCAGAAAAGGAAGAGCTGCCAGGTTTCTCTCCGGTCCCAATCAGTTGATGCTTTGCTTTTATATATATTTTGTCTACTAGTTCTACTGTTTTCTCACCACAAAAATGACCAAACATTGATGAGATAAGTGAGGGAATACAGGATATCAAATCAAATCATGCTTAATCAGGAACTTTATATATCCCCCAGTTAATCACTATAAGTTGTCGGACACCTCCTCTTTCACATTACTAACGGGATCGGGTCCCTAATCGTATTAATGCTGTAATTATGGAGTGGTTCGGTCCATTAGACACGGCATGTCGATGTCTGTTTTTAAAAACGGGTCGGGTTTGGTCCAGTCCTACACGTTGTACGCACAAGTGTACGTGCAGGACTAGACCCGACCTGTTTTCGAAAACGGAGGCACGGCACGGCACGCTGGTCTGACTAAGGCGGGCCATGACGGGCCATTCAGCGGGCCTGATCCATAATCATTTTTAAATTCGATTTTTTCAAATTAAGTTTGTTTGGATTTAGGGTTTAGAGTTTAGGGTTTAGGGTTTAGGATTTCAATTCCAAAAATGAATAAAGAAAATGAACAATTATTTATTTATTTAATTATTTTTCACTTATGAAATTCAGTATTATATATTTACATGGTTGCCTCATTAAAAACTTTACCAAGAAAAATCCAGTAGGATAAAAACTTGGTAAGGGAAAAAGAGTGCAATCGTATTACAACTTACAAGTAAATACTAAATACATATATAAAACTATAACCTAGTTCTGGTCCTGGTCACTACCTGCAGGTTCATCAATATATAGATTGTTGAAATTTAGAATAAGCTCTTTATCTACAGTTTGATTTTGCAACCTTTTTTTAGCATGATCCCAATCCCGAAGGCATGTTAATACCTCCACCATCTCTGGAGATAAACAGTTTCTTCTTGGTTCAATTATACGTTCACTAGTGTTGAAAGCTTGTTCTGAAGGCACCGTTGACACGGGAATAACCATTACGCCACGTGCTAAGTGTGACAGAACTGGATACCTATACGTATAGGTCTTCCACCATAACAACAAATCAAATTCTTCCTTGTCTTTAACAACATCGAATTGTGCTTTAAGGTACCTAATCAGTTCGGTACAAGAAGATCGGTCAGATCTTTGCCCTGAAGAAGTACTTGCTAATTTGTTCTTTTTTCACTGTTTCAGAAGGCTCCAACTTGTATGTTTTGGTTCCGTCTCCGGTTGTATTAATTGGGGGGTGTCAATGTTGCCAAACCTGCTATCATAAATACGAAAAATCTCGAACAACTTAGTTCGAATGTCAGTAATTTGTTCTGAATAATCTATTGACAAATTAGTACCAATAAACTCAAGCAAAACTTCTAAACATGATAATATAACTCTAGAATCTACTATAACACTTAAGGCATAAAGTAGATGAATGTTAGCCCAATATTTTTTCAACTTTGTCTCCATGGCAACAACTGCAGCGCTTAGATGTTCATCTTCTCTATAACTGTTTAACACTTCAGACATTTCTACTATCTGATGGATTGCTTGGGAAGATGTGGGGTAATAGACCCCGAAAAGAGTTACAGTGGCATTGTAAAAAATCTTTAAAAATTGAACAAAAACCCTTGCCACATACCAATCGTCTGTGGTAAGTGTTTTTGCTTCAGGACAACCTGTTTCGGCCAATTTTATGTTATAAAAACATGTAATCGTTGTAACATATTCCAAATAATTTTTCAACATTAAATAAGTAGAGTTCCACCTTACCGGCATATCAGTTTGGAATCGCCGGGGTTTGAGACCGTTTAATTTACAGTGTCTCTTGAATTCACTGAATCTAGGATTAGAACTGCAAATCCAAGAAATGGCATCTCTGATGCTATCTATTTGGTCGTTTACCTGCTTTAAATCAGTCTGTACAACTAAATTTATAATATGACATGCACACCGTTGATGGAAGAAATAACCTCCATCTTGCGGGACATTTCTTGCAACAAATAATGCAATATAGCTAGTATTTGCAGATGCATTATCTAATGTGATAGAAAGGATGTGATGCGTGATTTCATAAGTTTCTAAAACAGAAATAATGACATTAAAAATGTTTTCTACAGTATGTGCAAAATCCATAGGACGAAAACCAAGAATTTTTTTGGTTATCCTCCATTCAGAATCTAAATAGTGTCCCGTGACACATATATTGTCCTGTTTGGAACATACATTCCAAATATCCAGTAGTTAATGCAACAGCGACACTTAGATGTTGTATATCAGCAATCAAGTCATCTATTTGGGTTTCAAACAATCTTATCAAATCATTTTTAGTGGTGGTTCTAGAAACAGGTTCAAGTTGGGGGTTGTATACATATGTGATTAATTCTTTAAAAAATGGACTGTCACCAACACTAATATGTTGATCAGTTTGTGCAATGTATCGTGCCAAGCAATCTCTAGCGTGTATGGTGTCAAACTGCCACGTCGTAACAGACTCGTCTGGGTGCCGTTGTAGTTGTGTCTGGGTTGTATTGTCTACCTGTCCATGTGCAGACATATATTTGTACATATGCCGTCTCAAATGTCTGATTCCCTTCCTACTTGTGGCATAATCCTTATGACAAAACTTACATTTAGCTCTGGGTCCGGACGTCCCGTCTGGGAGTGTCATTTGGACTATGTTGAAACACTGTCACACGTCTGATGTTAATTTTCTGGGACATGATGTTGGTGTAACGGCAGAACCAGAAGGTCCCGCTTGAGTATGGGTCGGCTTCGAAATATCAAATTCATCGTTGAGCATGTTCAAACCTTTCGGAAAATAAGGATGCTGGTTATGATCCATTTCCTGAAATAAAAATATGAACACTATAGTCATTAATAGTCACTAATAGTCACATTAAAAATCAATATTTAGTAACAAAATAATTTTAAATTAATTACTACACCTTAACAATCTTAATTTACTAACAATAATTTAAAAAATAATACGACACCTAAAAATATTATTTTACTTCTTTAAAAAAATTAAATAAACAACTACACTAAAAATTCATAATTTACTAACAAAAAATTATTAAATTAACTACTACAAATTAAATTGATAAATTTACTAACAACAAATATTAGATTAAATATTACACTTAAAAATCTTAATTTACTGATAAAACTTATTAAAATTAACCACTACACTTAAAATTCATAATATATTCATACAAAATATTAAAATAAACAACTACACTAAAAATTCATAATCTACTAACAAAAAATATAAAATTCACTGCTATAAATTAAATTGATAAATTTACTAACAACAAATATTAAATTAAATACTACACTTGAAAATCTTAATTTACTAATAAAAATTATTAAAATTAACCACTACACTTAAAATTCATAATATACTCACACAAAATATTAAAATAAACAACTACACTAAAAATTCATAATTTATTAACAAAAAATATTAAACTTAACTACCACACTTAACATTCATAATTTACTTATTAAAAAAAATCAATAATACAAATTAAATTTCTAAATTTACTAATAACAAATATTAAAATTACTGCTAAACTTAAAAATCTTAATACACTAAACAATAATATTAACGTTAATGCACAAAATTTGATAAACTAACTAATTAAATAAAAATATTTTCATTTAATAACTAAAGTCTAAACATAAAATTATAAATTTACTATCAAAAAAATGTTTCAACAAAAGCAATAAGAAAATTGTACCTTTAAACTTTGGTGTGTTGGTGGAAAATTTAGAGAATTTTGTAGAGAGAGTAATAATGAAATTGAATGAAAAAGTGTAGAGAATTAGAGAATGTAGAGATTGAGATTTGAGAGGATGAGAGATTGAAAGAATGATAGAGATAGTGAATGGAAAATGAAATGGATGAGAGTATTTATAGAAAAATTTGATTTGTGGGTCAAAATTAAATTTGGAAGACTTCAGGGATTTTTTTTGTAAATTTTAAAGCCTCCAACAGCTGGAATTCAAAATCCAGTCGTTGGCTGACGTCAGCCAACCATTGGAGGGAATATTTTAAAAAACAAACAAACGGTCCAACTGACCGACCGGCGTGCCGGTCCAGGGGCCTAGCACGCCGGCTAGGCGTGCCATGGTGGGTTGGCCCGCCGAACCTGGCACCAACGGCCCGGCACACGACCTGTACGTGCTTCGGCCTATCCTGCCTCATCCACGGGGCCATGCTTAGCACGACCCTTTTGCTTCGCGGACCACACGGACCAGCCTGTCTCGGGCCGGTCCATATTTACAACACTAAATCATATATGTTTTTGATGTAGGACCAACACAAGAAATAAAGACTAGATAGAGAATTTAAAGAGAAATAGAGAGAACATAGAGAAATAGATATTGGAAACAGACATAATTAGAGATTGGAAACTGAAAGGGGGGAACTCAAAAGAAAAGGAGATTGGAAAACTAATCAATCAATTTATTTCATTTATCAAATCTGATTACAATAGGCTCTGAAGGGGCCTATTCATAGCTAACAAAAATATAACAACTAAATCTTGATAATGATAAATAAATCCTAAACTTATCTCTGAAGGAGATAATTTATAAATATGTGTGAGATTGATGAACTATTTTCTCCGGTTTTATAGGAATACATATTTTGGCCACGTAAAATATTATGCTTGATCTTGACAATTCTGACAGACCAGGTTCGAGGATAGATATTTATATCACATATGTAATGTTTGATATCGATAAGTTTGATAGTATCCTGATCGGTTCGGTCTGTATTTATTCTTTTAACAAAATTTGAAATGTAGTTCTCATTTGGTTTTTATCTATCAATCCCATCAAACCCTTAGGGCATCTCCAAAGGAGTGCCAATCTCTATTATGGAGCAAACTTTTGCTCTCCAACCTAACTGCATTTCTCGCACTATTTTGCCTCCATCAAAAGTATTGCGCCAGATCTGGCGCTACTTTTCCCATTTTTTTAGTTGTTTTATTTGTTTTGATTGATTGGAAGGGAATATTTAAAATAATATTCTTTTTAGAGTAAGATTTAATGCAATGGGTTGGAGATGGTGGATTGAAAGTTATTGCATTTTACTGTAAAGTTACAACAAATCGATGCAATGGGTTGGAGATGGTCTTATAATTTAGTTGAAGGTAGTGATAAATTACTCATTAATTAAGGAACTAGTTCTTTAACCCTATTCAACTCTTCCCTTTCTATATTCGTACTTTCATTTTTATATTCGTACTCTTTCTGATTCAACTAGTTCAGTATAATTTCTTCGTACTCATCTTGTACAGATAGTTTGGAATAGGAATAGTGTGATATATATATATATATATATATATATATTTACTTAGATATCTTATCTTAGTATTTGTTTATTTTTTTTCTTTTTAATTATTGGATGAGATTTTTCTCAATCCAGCCGGTTGTGTCTAATTTATAAAAGGGTTGGTATATCGACCAATACCAACCATTTTCTCTGTGTACCTCACCTAATGAGATTGTAAATTCAAGTCAGAGCCCTCATCTCAGCTCTAATGCATATTTATAATCATTTAAATAAAAAGGGTGGAGTTTATGACATAACAATATCACCTAGAAATTTGCTAGGGTCCATGCTTACAATTAATGATTAATGTAAACTTCAGTTTAAGAAGTATGCACATCCTCTTCCAGATTTATGGTAAGGGATTCAGGTTTCACCGTATGTGTTTACCAATATATGTAGTTTGTGTGGAGAGTTGATGTCTCTTGGTCCATAATGTAGTGTTTTGATGTAGAGTGTTTTCTCCACAGTTATTGGAGTAGATGCCGATCATTTAGTGCTTGATCTCGGTTGTTAATATTTTTTTAAAAAAACCGAACTTATAGAAAGAAGTTTAACTCTTATTTGGATTTTTAATTTGAACTACAAGACTGATATACATTGCAACACATAAGGCTAAGTTCAACATCCCTAGATTTGAAAAGGGAAAATTTAAAGTTTGATTTCTTGCTGGATTCAAATTGTGTAATGAAAATTGTTTTCATTGACAAAATTATTGTTTGGATTCTTCGAACAATTAATCACTATAAGTTATGTATTTATTGATGGGCTAATACCGATAGTCCAGTCCATATCCAAGTTCAACCCAAATAACTGCATTTTCTTTTATGCACCTCAGCTAGTTCGGTATTTCCTTAGTTTTTAAAAAATACATGATTGGTTGTTGTGTTGATAACATAATAGTGGAAAACAGTCGTATCATAATCGTCCATTCATCGTAGCAACCAAATCACATGATTTATAAAATGAAAAGAAGGTGAGGAGATGAGTCTAGTCCGTCGTAGCAATGTCTCAACTAAGTTAATTTACATAAAGAAATCAGACTCTTTATTACTCTAATAGACTATATGTTTGGCTTGTATATATAGATGTATCATCTCTTGAATTATTGGGCTTTCTCAAAGGCAAGGCTCCTTCTTTAATGAAGACCCTTTCCTTCGAAAGGAGAAGCCCACATCTCCTCTCAACCGTAGAGGAGTCTTCGTCATCTTTTATAACAGGGTCAAGGTTTAATAGTAACGATACACCCTGAACTTAAAGCTTCGTAGCAAAGTGACTATTGAATTTGTTTTCTTGGAGTTAAATTCTCTGAACTTTCATTTATCGGAAATGGTTGACAGAAATAAAACGGACGTAAAAAAAAATTACATTTACCCACCTCGATTATATGAATAATTGTATTAAAATTGAAAAAATATAATAATATCACACGAACACCGTTGTTGGACTGATGTCAAAAAATAAAAAAATTATTAAATAATAAACTTTAAAAATAAATAATAATATGAATATAATTAAACAAATTAAAAATAAAAAACCAAAATTTGAAAACAAAAATTAAAACTGGCTAGAATAGGATCTGGAATTCATCATCACCAGATCGTGTTTTGCTTTATCTCTCACGCGATTTACGAATCCTTCTCTCTCTCTCTAAACACTCTCTCGTGAATCTCTCTTTCTAATCTCGTGGGTATGATTTGGTTACGATGGGGGCAGTTTCTGGTGCGTGTTGATTTGGCTGCGGGAGTAATTTGATTCGGGCGCTTGCTAATCCTCATTTGGTGTTGATTTTTTGTTTTTGTTCTTTGGAAGAGACTCTTTCACTCTGTTGTTGCCAAAGCTCTCCTGATTCAGTGGAGAATAAACCATAGATTTTCAAGACAACCGTTGATGAGAGAGATGGGGTTCTAGAGATGTCTTTGAATTTGGGCAAGGAAGTGCAGGAAGCTAACAGTTCTGTTGGTGGTGGCAACAGAAGTGGGCACAACAACAAAAGTGGATCTCCTTCCTAGTGGAGTCCTCCATTGCGATGGAGCTCTTGTTCATTTTTTTTTTTAATAATTTGAAAAATAGATGGGAGAGGATTTGTATTGATGATGTTGTGTTTTTTTTCCAGATTATTTTGTTTCTTTCGATTGCTTGAAGAAATTATTAGATGAGATTTGCTTTTTTTTTTTGGATTGATTTGTGATTTTGTTTTCGTGATTGGGATCTACATTGATGTTTATCTTCCTTTTTTTTTTCTTTTTTTTCCTTAAATTTGATTTCTCTATTAAAGAGAAGCAATTTCAAATCAGATAAGAGCTTCAGCAGATAAAGAAAAGCAAACATTTCTCTATTAATTTTAATATTAACTTTAAGAGATTTGGCAGATAAAGAGAATCAAACATTTCTCCATTAATTTTAATAATAAAAATAATTTCAAAATAACTTCTCTTCATCTGGTCGATAAATAATTTTAATTTCTCTGTTAAAGTTTATCACTATTATTATTATTATTGTTATTTTTTTTTTTTTTTTGATATTAGTCAATCAAGTAAAAAGATATTTATGTGATATCATTATATTTTTTTAATTTTAATATAATTATTTATATAATTAGGGTGTATAAATATAATTTTTACTTAATGTTTGTTTTGCT
Source organism: Dipteronia dyeriana (assembly GCA_032871835.1). NCBI lineage: Eukaryota > Viridiplantae > Streptophyta > Magnoliopsida > Sapindales > Sapindaceae > Dipteronia > Dipteronia dyeriana. The sequence goes on from CM065303.1 coordinate 19,553,391, forward strand.
TCTATTAATTATTATCTATAAATAAAAATTTAGAGATTAAATGTAAAAAAAAAAAATTCAATGGGTACTTTACTCCTACGGTATAAGCTCAGGGGCATGGTGCTTTTAACCCTTTATAATAAAGAAAAGGAGAATGAAGCATTATAGAGGAGGTCAATGTCTCATCTATCAATAGTCTCTATCTATCTCCAAGCATAAAGGTCGTGGAAGAAGGCAAGTTTTATTATTATTATTATTATTAAATTTTATTTTGATTGAATATTTGAAATGTTCTTATAAAATAATTTAACTTACATTTTAAATGAATTTTCTAATTAGATAATTCTAATTCTTTGTATAACTCAATACCAAACGACATATAATCTAACAATACAATTACAATTGAGATATTATTGATTTAGTCCCTACGTTTTTTTCGATTGTTTTTTTTTACTCACTTATCTTATTTTCACTTGATTGAGCCTTATGTTTTTCAAAACCATTCATTTTGATCCCTTTGACCAGAAATTAGACGGTCAACCATAACAGAAAATGCGAAATGACTAAGTTACCCATGATATCTGCTTCACTATACAGAATTACCGTTCTGCCCCTGACCATTTAATTTCTTTTAAAAAATAATAATAAATTAATTTATTTTTGAGAATTTTGTTTAACAAATATCTATATTATATTGAATCAGGTATCGCGCATCATAAATCAAAGACACCCAAAACCAAAACCACCTATCATCATCATCAGTTCATTACCAACGCATCGTGCATCATCATCATCTTCCACGATTAAATTAAAACCACCTCCCCCTCCATGAATCAATTCCAAATCAAATCTAAACCAGTTCAAACCAAAACCAAAACCAAAACCAAAACCAAAACCAAACCCAAATCGGGTACCGATCTCTTCTTTCTCATTTTATCTCATCATCATCTTCGTCTTCTTTCTTGGGTTCAACATGGTTGACAGTGGGTGGTTGATGGTGGTGGCGGAGTGTTTGGATGTCGATCTGGGTTCGATCGTGATCGGTAATGGTTCTGGGTTTTGGTGGATGATGGTTATGGGTTCGATTCGATTGAAGATTCGATTCGATGGTGGTTTTATAGTGAAGGTTTGTTTCTGGGTTTTGGTGATTCTGAGTTTTGGTCGGTGATGGACAGATGGTTCTGGGTTTCAATCTGGTTCACCAGATCAACAATTTATTTTTTTTAAATGTTAATTGATCTCTATAGAGGTGTGTTGATGATGATTTGTGTGTTTGTGTGGTTATCAGGAAGATTTGTTTGTTAATAAATGTGTTTGGGACCTGAGAAAATGAAAGAAAAAGGAAATTCGAAGAAGAAGAGGGATCGAAGCAAGGGCGATGGTGGATCTGGGTTTGGTTTGGTTGTTTTGAATTGACAGTGGACGATGGTGATGATTTCTGGAAAAAAAAAAATTGACAGTGGTTTTTTGAAAGTTTTGTTGAAGGTTGAAGAATATGTGTTTTGGCGATGGTGATGATTTACGATTAATTAAACTAATATGTTTTCCTAATTTTAATTTTAAATTTATTTGTAATTTTTTTAATATCTATTTATATTATTAATTTATAAGTATTACATAAAAAAATAATTTTTTCCATTGATTTCTTTGTTGACATGTGGCATGACTAGCAGAAGGATAAAAATACCCCTGAAATCGTTAAAGTTGAGTAACAGATGACTAACAGAAGGACCAAATTGAGTGGTTTTGAAAAATATAGGGCCCAAACCAGTGAAAATTGAATAAGTGAGTAAAAAAAAACAAAAAAAAAACATAGGGACTAAATCAATAATACCCCAATTATAATTAGTGTGTTTGAAAGGTTTGAAGACACGTTGCAAACCTCAATACCAAACAATATATGAAAGTGCCTTAACGGGTATTTCCTTTGACAATATCATACATTAAAATACAAAAACTAAATTAAATTGTTTTGATAATTAAAAGTACTAATATATTTATATATCAGTTGGGGTGACATGCGCTTCCATCAAAATCGGTGCACTTTAAATCAAGCGTAGGAAAAAAACATACTGTGGAAACGAAAAGTTTGATTGGTATTTTCATTTAAAAGAGAGAATCTTAACCCTTGATTGATTAAGATATATTTAAAGGTATCGTACTTTTTTCACGTGACGATTGATGTTGAGTCAAATTGAATCCACAAGATCTTCCAATCCAACCACGAACGTGAATCACCTAGGAGTGTGAGCTTCCTTTATTAGAATTGTGTACCTAAGGATGGAAAATAAGAAACTTTTTCTTTTGTTAGTCACAATAACCCTCCTAGAGAAAACAAAGAACGTTTGATCGCTTATAAATTCTCAATCTTTTGATCGAAAACTCGCGTGAACCTAATTCGATGTTGTGCACAAAGTCTTTTTATATAAAAGCTACGAGTGCACTATCGAAAATAACAACGTTCCCTTTTACTTGATGGATATATATATATATATATATATATATATATATATATATATATATATATGTTTGTGTGTGTGTGTGTGTGGCCGAAAATCCTCACACAAGGAGGATTTTGATTCCATCAAAAACTCTTATCAATTTTTGAATTCAACCCTATCCCAACTCATTAGGTGTATTATCCAATAACTGTTGAAACCCCGATAACTGGTAATCCAGCGGAAAGAGGTTTTTAAATTTTTATACAGATTGTAAACGATCCGGGACCGGTGAACTTGAGATCGTAATGTTTTAGAACTTATAAATAATAAATTATTAAAATAATAATAATAATAAATTATTAAAATAATAATAATAATAAATTATTACAATAATAATAATAATAATAATAATAATAATAATAAGAATATATGCACACACACACACACACATACACACACACACAAGAAATTGAAATCAATAATCAGAAGAAGAGAAGAAATCTATTTTTCATACCTACGTAGGAGGCTCCTTCATTTTACGATATGCTCTTGGTCTATACCACCGATCTTCCTAGCTATTCCCGGATTTTGCTAAAAATGAGATATCTCTCACTAGAAGCACAAAATCACGAGCCGTTAATTTTGCTATAAAATAGACGCATAGAGCTTTCCAAAGATGCATGATTCATAATGCAATTCATCCCGAGTAATATTTGCGATCTCCAGAATGTTGTGGTTCAGTGTAAATAAAGGTCCGAGGACAAATTTACCTTGACATATGTCAGAAATCGAGTCCATCTTGGTATAGAACACCCAATGTCAATTTAACTACGAAGAATCCGAGAATAAAACGACTAGACTCTAAGTTCGGTAAGTAGCCGAGGTAAGTTGATTTATAAATGTTTAATCTATGGTTTTATCAATATATTTCGTAGAGAGTATATATGTGTGTTATCGATTTATATGTTATCTATGCATGTTTCTCTCATACACAATACATAATATGTGTGCACAAGTCTATGAAAATGTACAACTTTTATGGCTCTTACACGCATGTTGTGTATCATAGATTTATAAGTGGCAAATTTTAACAATAATTATTAATAGTACCATGCATGAGTTAAGCGCTTCTAAATATTTGGTCTTATTAAATACATTGTTGACGATGACTTTTGGATCGCGTAGGATTGATCACGCGTCTAACAGGTTTTTATAAATTGACAATGATGTTATGAAGAAAATAGAAAAAAGAGAAGAAAACATGAAGTTTACGTGGTAAAACCCCATTGTAGGGAAACATCCACGGTTGTCGGGGACAGAGAGAAGAATTCACTATGAATAGAATGATTACACACACTGTTCCCCTCTTATTTTTTGGTCTCTCTCTCTCTCTCTCTCTTTCTATGTATCTTTTTTATGTGTTGTTATATATATATATATATATATATATATATATATATATATATATATATATATATTACAATGAGATTAGGGGTCTATTTATATATGTATAGAACCCTATCCTTGTTATACAAATAAGGAAATGTGGTAGTATTTAATCATGATTTGTTACTTATTGAATCCGTCTTTGTCTTCTTTCCTGTTTCGGAGATCTTGTGCATTAAATTAGAATCTTCGTAGGATTCTAGTTGAATTGTCCATTTATGACTTATTTTTTGATTGGTGTGCAATCTTCTAGAAGAACAGGACTCGTTTCCTGTTTGGTGTTTATCATACTGAAAACTTTGAGTTCTATCCTGAATAGAATTCTCTGACACTTGAGAGAAAATATGGATATTTCCTTTTTGGAATATGATTCTAGATTTATTGTTTAAGTAAGATCATTCTTCTTCGTATTTGAGACGTATTGCTTTTAATGTCTCACACGTGTTGTCCAACTGATTAATTGTCTAATCTCGACCAAACTTCTTTTACCCCGATCGGGTGGCCCCGACCAAGTTGTCTTTAACCAATCGGCTAATTTCCCTAACCAGGTTATTTATGCCCCGATCAGATAGTTTTTCCTACCATCTTGGGTAATCTTGATTAGGCCTTGAGATCATATATTAATTGCCTTGGATTAATCTTTCCTGACTGACTTTTGTGACATGGCTTATCTAATCACCGTGTTTTCAGGTGATCATGCTGACTTGTCGTGCTATCAAAAAATCCCTATAACAATACCCCCTCAAATCTGCGAGATGAGCTCTTGACGGCTCAATGAAGGGGACTTGAATAGTTTTGATTTTTTGACACTTCTGAACTTATCTCTTTAACCCGATCAAGTATCTTATTAAACTGATAGTTTTTTTTTTGCTAAACTGATCAAGTATCCTATTAAACTGATCAGTCTTGGATTCCATGATTTTTTACTCGCTCCCTTATAGCTGGACCGGTTGGTGTCCCGACTCTCTGCTTAGGATAATTCTCGACCGTCATGAGTTTTCTATCAAGAGGTGTTTTGGGAACCTTGCTCCATTTTTCCCTATTTTTTCCATGTAAACAAGTCACTAAGGACGTCTCCCAGTTTTGTATGTTTACAAGGGTTTGGCTGAATCGTTAGTGCAATACTAACACAACCGAACATAGCTCACCAGGTTTTCCCCGATGGTGTACCCGAGTTTTTTTTCTCAGTAAAATCTACATCTCGGGGTGACCGGATTGCTAACAGTACTTTATATGGACTCAATCAGTTCGACAGGCGTGCCAGATCTCTAACACACGATTTCTCAACCTCTCGGGCACGTTCACCCACCATGGCAGGTGTCGGCGTTACGAGTTTATCTTTGATAACAAAAATGATTATTATAAAAAATTCGAACACCATTCTTAGCTTATTTATTAATTGATCTGAAAATTAACAACATCAAAATGTCAAAAATAATTAGAAAAACTAAAAATATAAAACAAATAAAAATATCTTAAAAATTGAAAGCAATTAAGCCATCTCTCCTAAGAGAAGGTTTTTTTTAAAGACTAAGTTCCGGCATCCATGAGCTTGTGTAGGGTTCTCAAAAGATAATGTTGACCATCCCTTCGCAACTGTCGGGCTTTGCTTCTTTTCCTGATTTCCCATTGGTTGATCGCTCCAATGGGGACTTTTTGCTAATCGTCTGACATTTTAAGAATTAGATATTTAAGGTGACCCTCTTTGATTAGTGTCTCGATGTGGTATCTTAGTTGGTAGCACTTTTATGTGTCGTGACCACTTTCTGTGTGGGACCTATAACATTTTATCGTGTCTCTTGGGGCGTAGGTTGACTGTCTAGGAAGATATTTGACTAGCTTCTGGACTTCTACGATCGCTAGTATTTCCTCTTGTCTCTTGTTGAGGGGAGTATAGTTGGTGTACTGACCATGGAACTTTTTGTCATTCCAACTATTTCTACGATTGTCGACTCGATGACTATCGTGGTTCCCGTCTCTCTCTTAGTGATCAACCTTATGGTTCTTTACATAGCCATCACTTGTTTTGGCATTCTCCCAAGGGCGACTCCTATGCACATAACTACCCCCTTGAGCCAGCTTCTCTTCTTCAACCATTGTGTAACTGTCTGCCATATCCATCAGGTCGACATATGTATTTGGACATTCCCTCCTCAAATCGAAGGAAATTTGGCCCTTCTATAGGTTGTTGCTAAAGGCGGGCACTACAACCTCATCATTGAAATTATGGATCCCTAACACTTCTTGAGAGAACCTTTTCATATAATCTTTTAATGACTCGTTTTTTCCCTGTTTGAGGGTGGCGATGTGAGCTATTGATTTCCTTCTTTGTATATTTTCCAAGAATTGTAGTGAAAAAGTGTGGGTCAACTCTAAAAAATTCTTAATCGTTCCCTGAAGAAGCCTTCCAAACCACTTAGACCCTAAGTCCCCGAGCGTTTGTGGGAATGTTAAGCACAATAATGGGTTATTATAATTGTATTACGCCATTGCACTTTGGAAACACCTCACATGTTCTTTTGGATCCGTGCTTGCTTTAAATTGCTCAACCTAAGGCATTCTGAATCTTTTCGGAAAATGGTTTTGGAGAATATTGTTCACGAAGGGGCTTTTGGAATCGTCGTCCATTAAATCTTTAAGCCCCTAGCGACGTTCTAATGCTTCTACCTTATGGGATAATTTCTGTATCAGGATATCTCGCTTATCTTCTGGCTCGTTATCCATTTCTAATCGCTATCGGTCGATGGGCCTTTGTTGGAATATTAGCTGGGATTTTCCCCTTCGGCGTATTCTACGGGATGGTTGGTCGCTGTCATCTGACGAGCTAGATCGATCCCACCTATGAACACCTCTGTGGATTTCTTCTAGCTCAAAGTCTACTTGATACCGATCTGGCCTACCTTGTCCGCTAATTCCTTCATCTCTCATCTCTCATCTCTCATTTGGGGTTGTTCCCCATTTCCATGGTGATCCGATCTTTCTCTACTAGTCTTACGGGGAGTGTCCGGGGTCACGTCAACTATTTCAGAACGTAACTTGGGGTCTTGGGACACCATAGGTGCAGACAATTGGTATGGCGAGGTCAGATCAGCAGTTGCTGTTATATTGATTCCTTATCTAGCGGCGTCTTTAATGACTCTCCGTAGGGACTCTTGGATCTGCTGGAATACATCTTGGGAAATCTATGGGGGAGCATTTGTGAAGGTTATCGCAGCTTGACCAGTTGAGGTCAGAGTTAGTGAGGGCAATCTTGTTCCAACAATATTGGCTTTCATTGGGTAAGAGTTGTTACCAGCACGTAGGGTGTCAACATCATTCGGAGACTGACTTTCATCTCTATTGTTTGCCAAGTTGTCACTTCACGAGTTCTTTTTTTTTAGATCTCTGTTTGTGAATTTGCTCACTTGCGTATATTCCGACGTTGATAAAATAAATAATCCACCCTTTAACACCTTTTTTTAGGGCTTGCTAGAGTATCTCGGTGTTTCGTATGTTTATGTTGCTTTCTCAGAGTTGAGTTCTACACTGCCTCTTCTTCTAGCACCAGTTGTTGACCATGACTTTTAGATCACGTATGATTGATCACACGTCTAAAAGGTTTTTGTAAATTAACAATGATGTTATGAAGAAAATACAAAAAATAGAAGAAAACATGTAGTTTATGTTGGGGTTTATGCCCTAAAGATGTAATTTGTAAATGGATTTATAAAATAAATAAAAGGCAATACGTTCTTGTTGTGTTGTTTATTATATTACTTGCGCATAAATTTAACATTCAAGATTGCCGGATGTAATCTCAAACTGTGTATATGAGTGTCATATACGAATGGATACAGTAAGAGACGTGCAATCTAAAGAGTCCATAGATAGCAAATAAAGCTGGGTACTTTATTTGTGGTTAATCTATAGTTGCAGTCCATTCCGTAATGTACGGTTATTCTATCCTGAATCATTCATATGGAGATATGAGAATGGAGACACCTTGTATGATGTGATCATATAGGACTGGGGCATGATCTATATGAATCTCTCACCAATATCCGTTTACCGATGAGATTCATATATATCAACTAATGATGGCTATATGTGGGTGATCTTAATCCTGAGTTTCTTATCGATTCCTTCAGGTTAGATCGTGGTCTTTGATATATCATGGGTGAGGTCAGATGCATTTCCTGATCAATATGCTCCGTATGTTGGGATTGCAGTTTGGCTTGTGGCTGGGAAGGTTTGTACACAATAGTGGAATCCACTCCTTCTTATGAGAAGTAGACGGTAGTCCCCTTAATGGTTGATTCGGGGGTTGGACAATATGAGCGCTTTCCTAATTCCGTAAGGAAATGATATTTATTGTCCATTAGAGAATCAATGGTACTTAAAGGATATATGTAATTAGAGGTGTATAACGGACATTATGACCCATCTCTAATTATGAACTATTGTGGAGGATCACACCATATGTAATAGCTATATCGATGGACACCGAGTTGTATCGGTCTGTGTAAAAGCGACTACAGTTGAAAAAGTGTAACTTCAGGTTTTTAGTGGAATAACACCGGAGTTAATAATCAAATAATATCAATTAAAGAGTTTAATTAATGATTTCGAGGATTATTGGAGCTCAAAATACTGTGAGTCAATTATGTCTCCTTGCTAGCCCGATCGATTTAGGTAACAAGGGTCACTGTTAATTAATTGGATTGTCCAATTAATTGTGTTACAAAAGTGACACGTGTTTATTCAGGAATTAATTGAATAATGAGATTATTTAATTAATGAATTTTAATAGTTAAATTAAGTAAATAATTAGATTATTTAATTACATTGATAATTATGAATTATGAATTAACTATTAATTGGAGGATGTTAGTTGATATATGGATTTAGGTGAAGATAAAATAATAGGATTATTTTATTTTTACTAAATCATTTATCTAAGTATTTGAATTTAAGTTTAAATTTAAAATACTAATTATCAATTTTTATATATTAGATATATTTGAAAATGATAATTAAAAGATATATATCAATTAATAACACAAGATATTACATTGGATGCATATTGATGTGCACATGAAATAATAGTCAAAAGAAAAATTTATATACAAATATTTAATAAATATATTATATATATTTATATAGCAGAGACCATATAAATATAAAAAGGTCGGTGAAAAACGAAGTAGACAAAAGATATATGTTTTTTTTTTGAGTAGCGGTGATTATATATATTGTGAAGCAGGGCGTAGATATATATATATATATATATATATATATATATATATATATATATATATATATATATTCTGTGTGCAACAATAATAGATATATATATATATATATTTGTGATAAAAAGTGAGCAGATTTTTTGGTTTTTGCTCTGAGAATTGAATTGGCAAGCAAAGTGCAAGGCGTGAGAATCGAAGAAGAAGAAGAAAAAAAGTCAAAAAGGAGTTTTTGAAAAATAAACACACATATATATATATATATATATATACATATATAATCTTGTTTCATGCTTTTATGTTTTTGAAACACATAGAAGAAAGAGTTTCTTCAATTCTCTCTACATCCTCCATTCAAGTTTCTGAGACCGTAACGTGTCCACACACAGTTATCAATCCCGGAAGATAGCGAGGAAGATCAAGTGGTTCAGACAGCAGCATATCGTAAAGTGAATGAGCCTCCAAAAGTTGGTATGTTTTTCTTCTCTTTATATCGATTTCAATTTTCTGTGTTTACATATTGTATGTATTAGTTCCGAAAAATAATTAAGATCCAAAGTTTACTAGTCCTAGATACAGATTATGATCTGAATAAAAATTTTAAAACCTAGTTCCGTTGCGTAACCGGTGAACGTGGTTCCAACAATTGGTATCAGATGCAAGTTTATTTTCGGAACAGGAAATTATTTTCGATGCTTCTGAATATATGATTGTGTAAGCACGATTTAAATTGATTGTATGTATTTTTTTATTTTATTTACAAAAACATGATTGATCGTTAATTATATGGTACTGTGGATTTATGATTTAGGGTTTATGAGTTGTATTATTATTATTTTACTGTTATTGTATTGTAAAAAAAAAAAATTGTAACCTATATTGAAGTCATGGAAAAATCGCGAAGAAGGATTCATGAGATGAATCAGAGTGACCTGAAGAGATAGGAAGACTCGGAAATTACAAGAAGACCAAGGAATGCCTTGGGATTTTTTTTATAATTTTAGATTCCAATTTTTTTAGGTTAAATAATCCACAATACTCGGTCAATTCATGTATGTTTTATATTATGTGATTATAAAAGCATTGTCATGCATACGTAAGTCATTTAGATTAGATGTGTCTACACAAATATATTTGATATGCCATAAATGCGTCATAGCCTAATATATATTTTTTTTTCAATGTGATTAAAATGGGTAATATACATAATTGGCTATGAATAATGAGATTAGTTTTTAATGGTTGTAAAACTTGGTAATTTTCATTAATATTAATCTAGTTATTAAAGAGTTTAATAAGTTAGATTAATAGGGTCATTTATTGTAATTATGATTAATATGATTAATTACCTAATAATAAATTATCCAAATAAAGTGTTATGGTTTTAATAGTTAAAAATTTGTAAACACTAACATAATAATCTAACCCCAGTAAATAGTTTACAAAGGCTTAGATTATTCACTAATAGATTATATTTTTTATTGTTAAAAATCATTAATAATTTATTAGTTAATTAGAATTTGGTTCTAATTAGTTAATGCGCTAGATAACTTGATTAAAGTTAGTCGTTTAATCCTGTAGAGTATAGGTGCATTAACGGTTAATAGAAAACCCTAATTTTAAAATAGTGAGTGGGAGAGGGATATATGATAAATATATCCCGCGGTCTCTATCATTAGTTCAACACCGTGAGATCCGAGTGGGGCCTCGTGACGACTTTGCTTTCGTCCTCCCTAAGGAGGGTTTCCACAAAGGTCAATAACAAGGTTGACTTCCTAACGGATAGGATTTCTGAGGGTATTTCGAGATTGACCGACCCTAATGCGGCAATTCTCGAGTTAAGCTCGTAAGATCTGAAATGGTGGGTTACACTCATGAAGGTTTTGATTCAGCTTTTTAATTAAAAACCTGACTGAATGAACGATGGTTGAATGATATGGAATAAGAGTTATTCTAGAATATCATTTGATTGATAATGTCTGGGTCCAACATGCAAAGACTTGACCGACCCTAAGGCAATACTTCTTTATGGTATGTTGGATTGTCGTGGTATAGCAACTAGTTTTAGGGTAGTTCTAGTTCGTTAAACATGTTCATGCATCATGTTTAAATTTATGCCAAAGCACTCACACTTGTTTTAAATAAATGACTGAATGAATGTTTTATTTATTTCAGCAATAATGTCTTCTGCATTACTTCAAATTCTTACAAACGACAAATTAACTGGTGATAACTACACTAAGTGGAAACTTAACATTAATGCAATATTGGTCACTAAAGACCTCAAGTTTGTGCTTACGGAGGAATGTCCTCCAGCGCCTACTGCCAATGCCACACGAACTGTTCGTGAGGTATACTAGCGATGGGTCTCATATGATGAGTGTTGAGGTTTATGCCCTAAAGATGTAATTTGTAAATGGATTTATTAAATAAATAAAAGGAAAAGTTCAATACATTCATGTTATGTTGTTTATTATATAATTTGCGCATAAATTTAACATCCAAGATTGCCGGATGTAATCTCAAATTGTGTTTATGAGTGTCATATACGAATGGATACAGTAAGAGACGTGCAATCTAAAGAGTCCATAGATAGCAAATAAAGCTGGGTACTTTATTTGTGGGTAATCTATAGTTGCGGTCCATTCCGTAATGTACGGTTATTCTATTCTGAATCATTCATATGGAGATATGAGAATGGAGACACCTTGTATGATGTGATCATATAGTTCTGGGGCATGATCTATATGAATCTCTCACCAAAATCCGTTTACCGATGAGATTCATATATATCAACTAATGATGGCTATATGTGGGTGATCTTAATCCTGAGTTTCTTAACGACTCATTCAGGTTAGATCGTGGTCTTTGATATATCATGGGTGAGGTCAAATGCATTTCCTGATCAATATGCTCCGTATGTTGGGATTGCGGTTTGGCTTGTGGCTGAGAAGGTTTGTACACAATAGTGGAATCCACTCATTCTTGTGAGAAGTATACGGTAGTTCCCTTAAGGGTTGATTTGGGGCTTGGACAATATGAGCGCTCTTATAATTCCTTAAGAAAATATGATTTATTGTTCATTAGAGAATCAACGGTACTTAATGGATATATGTAATTAGAGGGGTATAACGGACATTATGATCATGCTCTAATTATGAACTACTGTGGAGGATCACACCATATGTAATAGCTATATCGATGGACACTGAGTTGTATCGGTCTGTGTAAAAACGTCTACAGTTGAAAAAGTGTAACTTCAGGTTTTTAGTGGAATAACACCGGAGTTAATAATCAAATAATATCAATTAAAGAGTTTAATTAATGATTCCGAGGATTATTGGAGCTCAAAATACTGTGGATTCATTATGTCCCCTTGCTAGCCTGATTGATTTAGGTAACAAGAGTCACGGTTAATTAATTGGATTGTCCAATTAATTGTGTTACAAAAGTGACACGTATATATTAGGGAATTAATTGAATAATGAGATTATTTAATTATTGAATATTAATAATTAAATTAATTAAATAATTAGATTATTTAATTATATTGATAATTATGAATTATTAATTAACTATTAAATGAAGGGTGTTAGTTGATATATAGATTTAGGTGAAGATAAAATAATAGGATTATTTTATTTTACTAAATCATTTATCTAAGTATTTGAATTTAAGTTTAAATTTAAAATACTTATTATCACTTTTAATATATTAGATGTATTTGAAAAGGATAATTAAAAGAAATATATCAATTAATAACACAAGAGATTGCATTGGATGTAAATTGGTGTGTACATGAAACTATAGTAAAAAGAAGAATTTACATAGGATGCAAATACTTAATACATATATGATATATATTCGTAAAAGCGAATAAAAAAAAGATACATGGTGAAGCAAGTTTTTGGCGTGTAACAGAGATATATATTTGTGTAAAAGAAAGAAGCAGCAGTGATATATTTATATATATAATTGTGAGCAGCAGCGTGATATATATTTATATTTTTTTTTTGTTTCATGTTTTATGTGTTTTTGAAACACATAGAAGAAAGAGTTTATTCAATTCTCTCTACATCCTTCATTCAAGTTCCTGAGACCGTGACGCGCCCACACGCAGTTACCAGTTCCGGGAGATAGCGAGGTAGATCGAGTGGTTCAGACAGGAGCATATCGAAAAGTGAAGGAGCCTCGAAACGTTGGTAAGTATATCTTCTTCTGATTATATTGATTACAATTTTTTGTGATTACATATTGTATGTATTAATTCCGAAAAATAATTACGATCCCAAGTTCACTAGTCATAGATACAGGTTATGACCTGTATTAAAAAAATTAAAACCTAGTTCCGCTGCGTAACCGGTGAACGGGGTTCCAACAATGAGAAGGCCCGAACATATATGTTGGCTTCTATAACAGACTTGCTTGTCACAAAGCATGAAGCAATGACTTCAGCATTCGAAATCATGGAGTCATTGCAAGCTATGTTCGGGAAGCCCTTCGAGCAAAAGCGACATGAAGTTGTTCGTTTCGCTATGCTCACTCGTATGAAGGAAGGTATGTCAGTTCAGGAACATGTCCTGAGCATGATGTCCTACTTCAACAAGGCAGAAGTCAATGGCGGGGCCATTGACGAACCCAGTCAAGTGAGCATCATACTGACGACTCTTTCAAAGAGTTTCGATCAGTTTAAGAGCAACTATAGGATGAGCAAGTTAAGGTTCAATCTCACACAGCTGCTTAATGAGCTCACTACCTTTGAGTCCTTGACTAAGGACAACAAGGGTAAGACCAGTGAGGCAAATGTTGCCAAACCATCTTTTTACTCTAATAATAAGAAGAGAAAGAGGTCTACTGTGAAAGCGAAGGGTAAGCCCAAACCCAAGAAAGCCCAAAGCAAGAAGAAGTCCAATAAAAGTAAATATGATTTACTTGTTCTTGAGTCGTGTTTAGTGGAAGATGATTCTTCACCCTGGATAGTTGATTCGGGGGCCACTAGCTATATTTGTTCTTCTTTACAATGGATTGATTATTGGACACAACTAGAGGAACAAGCCTTCTCAATGTGTGTGGGGTCAGGGGATGTCGTGTCGGCACCAGCAGTGGGCGTAATTAGATTACATTTTTGTAATAATTATATATTGTTGGACAATGTATTTTATATTCCTGGATTTACACGGAATTTGATTTCCGTTTCTAAGTTGTTAGAACAAAAATATTCTGTTTCTTTTAATAATAAGTCTGTTATTATTGGAAAGAATGGTTTGAATATTTGTTCAGGAATTAATGAAAACAATTTGTATGTGTTAAGACCGTTAATACATACTACACTGCTCAACACCGAAATGTTTAAGGTTGAAAAACCAAAAACTAAACGACATAAGATTTCTCCAGATAATGACACGTATCTTTGGCATCTAAGGCTTGGTCATATCAACCTTAACAGGATAAACAGACTAGTAAAAAGTGGACCTTTAAGTGAGTTAAATGTTGTTACCTTACCTATCTGCGAATCTTGTTTGTAAGGTAAGATGACTAAGAGACCTTTTACTAGAAAAAAGGCTTAGAGCTAAAGAACCGTTAGAGCTTATACATACAGACGTCTGCGGACCGATGAATGTTAAAGCTAGGGGTGGTTATGAGTATTATGTCATATTTATAGATGACTACTCAAGATACGGATACGTCTACCTAATGCAAAGAAAATCGAAAACATTTGAAATGTTCAAAGAATTCTGAGCTGAAGTTGAGAATTAATTAGGTAGGACTATCAAATCACTATGATCGGATCGTGGAGGTGAGCACATTGACCAAGAGTTTAAAGACTTCTTGGTCGAGCATGAGATAGTTTCCCAACTCACAACTCCCGGTATACCTCAGTAAAATGGTGTAGCGGATAGGAGAAATAGAACCCTGATGGAAATGGTGAGATCTATGATTAGTTTCTCATCATTACCAAATTCTTTTTGGAGATATGCGTTACAAACAGCGGCATACATTTTGAATGTAGTGCCATCCAAATCTGTTTCTAAGACTCTCATAGAGTTGTGGAATGGTCGTAAAGCTAGTTTACGACATTTTTACATATGGGGGTGTCCAGCACACGTGCTGAAGAACAGAATTGGAAAGCTAGACTCCAAGTCTGTTGTCTGCCTATTTGTAGGATACTCCAAGGAGACCAAAGGTGGACACTTATATAGTCTTGAAGACAACAAAGTATTTGTATCGACAAATGCAACGTTTATTGAGGACAGTTACATTAGTGATCATAAATATCGTTCTAAGATTGTATTGAATGAGTTGGAGCCTGGTGAGACTGGTGTTTCATCAATAAGAGTTATTGATCCACAAACATCTGAGAGTCAGATGGTTCCTGATCAGGATACACTACCACCTAGATGTAGTGAGAGGGTTGTGAGACAACCTGAACGTTATTTAGGTATAGGTGAGGGATAATGTGTTGTCTCTGCTGATAGTGTGGATGATCCATTGACATTTAAGAATGTAATGGAAGATCCTGATAAAGAGGAATGGCTTAAAGCCATGAATCTCAAGATGAATTCCATGTACTCTAACTCAGTCTGGGATCTTGTAGACTTACCGGATGGGATAAAACCAATAGGGTGTAAGTAGATCTACAAGAGAAAAAGAGGAGTAGACGGGAAGGTAGAGACCTTCAAGGCAAGGCTAGTGGCCAAGGGTTATACCTAGAAAGAGGGGGTCAATTATAAAGAGACCTTCTCGCCAGTAGCCATGTTTAAGTCTATTAGGATTCTCTTATCCATTGTTGCCTATTTTGATTACGAAATTTGGCAAATGGACGTTAAGACTGCATTCTTGAATGACAATCTTGATGATAGCATCTATATGATGCAACCAGAGGGATTTGTGTCTCCAGATCAAGAGCAAAAGGTTTGCAAGCTGCAAAGGTCTGCAAGCTGCAAAGGTCTGCAAGCTGCAAAAGTCCATCTATGAACTTAAGCAAGCATCTAGATCTTAGAACATTAGGTTTGATGATGTGATCAAAACCTATGGCTTCGAGCAGAACGTCGATGAGCCTTGTGTCTACAAGCGCATCATTGATAAGAAAGTAGTTTTCTTGGTCCTATAAGTAGATGATATCCTACTAATTGGGAATGATATATGAGTGTTGTCTGATGTAAAGGGTTGACTGGCTAGCCAATTCCAAATGAAAGATTTGGGAGAGGCAAGTTATGTTCTGGGGATCCAATTTCATAACACTGTCTCAGGCATCATATGTCGATAAGATTCTTGTGCGATTTTCGATGCAGAACTCCAAGAAAGGTAATTGACCTTCCAGGCATAGAGTTCCCTTGTCTAAGGAACAGTGTCCTAAGACACCTCAAGAATTTAAGGATATGAGAGGTGTACCATATGCATCGGTAGTAGGTAGTCTCATGTGTGCTATGTTATGCACGAGACCGGACATCTGCTATGCAGTGGGAGTAGTCAGCATATACCAGTCCAACCCAGGATTGGATCACTGGGTTGCTGTCAAGACTATTCTCAAGTATCTTCGAAGAATGAGAAGTTATATGCCAGTGTATTCCGGACAGAATTTGATCTCTTTAGGATACGCGGATTCTGATTTTCAATCAGACAATGATTCTAGGAAATCCACGTCTGGATCAATATTCATCCTGGGTGGTGGAGCCATTGTGTGGAGAAGTATCAAGCAATCCTGCATTGCTGACTCTACCATGGAAGCCGAATATGTAGCCGCTTGTAAAGCTGCTAAAGAGGCTGTTTGGCTCCGTAAGTTCTTGAGTGATCTGGAAGTTGTTCCAGATCTTGATAGGCCCATCACACTTTATTATGATAACAGTGGTGTTGTGGCTAATTCCAAAGAATCAGGAAGCCACAAGAGAGGGAAGCATATAGAGAGAAAGTATCATCTCATTAGAGAGATAATGTAGAGAGGAGATGTGATCGTCACAAAAATAGCCTTATAAGACAATCATACTGACCCATTTACAAAGACCTTATCGGTTAAAGTGTTTTTAGGTCACCTAGATGGTCTAGGGTTACAAGACATGCCTCACATGCTTTAGTGTAAGTGGGAGATTGTTGGGGCTTATGCCCTAAAGATGTAATTTGTAAATGGATTTATGAAATAAATAAAAGGAAAAGTTCAATTCATTCATGTTGTGTGTTTGTTTTATAACTTGTGCATATATTTAACATCCAAGATTGCCAGATGTAATCTCGAACTGTGTATATGAGTGTCATATACGGATGGATACAGTAAGATACGTGCAATCTAAAGAGTCCATAGATAGCAAATAAAGTTGGGTACTTTATTTGTGGTTAATCTATAGCTGTGGTCCATTCCGTAATGTACGATGATTATATCCTGAATCATTCATATGAGATATGGGAATGGAGGCACCTTGTATGATGTGATCATATAGGACTAGGCCATGAGCTATATGAATCTCTCACCAAGATCCATTTACCGATGAGATTCATATATATCAACTAATGATGACTATATGTGGGTGATCTTAATCCTGAGTGTCTTATCGACTCCTTCAAGTTAGATCGTGGTTTTTAATATACCATGGGTGAGGTCGGATGCAGTTCCCGGTCAATATGCTCCGTATGTTGGGATTACGGTTTGGCTTATGACTGGGAAGGTTTGTACATAGTAGTGGAATCCACTCCTTCTTGTGAGAAGTAGACGGTAGTTCCCTTAATGGTTGATTCGGGGCTTGGACAATATGAGCGCTCTCCTAATTTCGTAAGGAAATGAGATTTATTGTCCATTAGAGAATCCATGGTACTTAAAGGATATATGTAATTAGTGGGGTATAACAGACATTATGACCCAGCTTTAATTATGAACTATTGTGGAGGATCACACCATGTGTAATATCTATATAAATGGACACCGAGTTGTATCGGTCTGTATTAAAGCGTCTACAGTTAAGAGAATGCATCTTCGGGTTTTTAGTGGAATAACACCGGAGTTAATAATCAAGGAATATTAATTAAAGAGTTTAATTAATGATTCCGAGGATTATTGGAGCTCAAAATACTGTGGGTCCATTAGGTCCCCTTGCTAGCCCGATCGATTTAGGTAACAAGGGTTATAGTTAATTAATTGGATTGTCCAATTAATTGTGTTACAAAAGTGACACGTGTTTATTCAGGAATTAATTGAATAATGAGATTATTTAATTAATGAATGTTAATAGTTAAATTAATTAAATAATTAGATTATTTAATTATATTGATAATTATGAATTATTAATTAACTATTAATTGGAGGATGTTAGTTGATATATGGATTTAGGTGAAGATAAAATAATAGGATTATTTTATTTTTACTAAATCATTTATCTAAGTATTTGAATTTAAGTTTAAATTTAAAATACTAATTATCACTTTTAATATATTAGATATATTTGAAAATGATAATTAAAAAATATATATAAATTAATAACACAAGACATTGTATTGAATGTAAATTGGTGTGTACATGAAACAATAGTCAAAAGAAGAATTCGTATAGGATGTAAATACTTAATACATATATAGCAGAGACGATTTAAATATAAAAAGGTCGGTGAAAAACGAAGTAGAAAAAAGATAAATGTTTTTTATGAGTAGCAGTGATATATATACGAAGTAGAAAAAAGATAAATATTGTGAAGCAATGCGTAGATATATACATTCTGTGTGCAGCAATAATAGATAGATAGATATATATATATATATTTGTGATAAAAAGTGAGCAGATTTTTTGGTTTTTGCTCTGAGAATTGAATTGGTAAACAAAGTGCAGAAAAAAGATAAATATTGTGAAGTAGTGCGTAGATATATATATTCTGTGTGCAGCAATAATATATATATATATATATATATATATATATATATATATATATATATATATATATATATATATATATATATATTTGTGATAAAAAGTGAGCAGATTTTTTGGTTTTGCTCTGACAATTGAATTGGCAAACAAAGTGCAGAAAAAAGATAAATATTGTGAAGCAGTGCGTAGATATATATATTCTGTGTGCAGCAATAATATATATATATATATATATTTGTGATAAAAAGTGAGTAGATTTTTTGGTTTTTGCTCTGAGAATTGAATCGGCAAACAAAGCGCAGGGCGTGAGAAACAAAGAAGAAGAAAAAAAAGTCAAAAAGGAGTTTTTGAAAAAAAAAAAAAAATATATATATATATATACATATATAATCTTGTTTCATACTTTTGTGTTTTTAAAACACATAGATAGAAGAAAGAGTTTCTTCAATTCTCTCTACATCCCCCATTCAAGTTCCTGAGACCGTGACGCGCCCACACACAGTTATCAATCTCGGGAGATAGCGAGGAAGATCAAGTGGTTCAGACAGGAGCATATCGTAAAGTGAAGGAACCTCCAAACGTTGGTATGTTTTTCTTCTCTTTTCATCGATTTCAATTTCCTGTGTTTACATATTGTATGTATTAGTTCCGAAAAATAATTAATATCCAAAGTTCACTAGTCCTAGATACAGATTATGATCTGTATAAAAAATTTAAAACCTAGTTCCGTTGCGTAACCGGTGAACAGGGTTCCAACAGTTTACGTGGTAAAATCTCAAGGTGAGGAAACATCCACGGTTGCAGGTGACGGCGAGAAGAATTCACTATAAATAGAATGATTACACACGTTGTTCCCCTTTTATTTTTTCGTCTCTCTCTCTATTCCTTTCTATGTATCTTTATTATGTGTATATATATTACAATGAGATTATGGATCTATTTTGGAACTCTAATCTTTGTTATACAAATAAGGAAATGTGATAGTATTTAATCAGGACTTGTTACTTGTTGAAGTCATCTTTATCTTCTTTCTTGTTTCGGAGATCTTGTGCATTGAATTATAATCTTCATAGGATTCTAGTTGAATAGTCCATTTAGAACTTATTTCCTGATTGGTGCGTAATTTTCTAGAAGAGAGGAGTTATTGCTTGATCTGGACTCGTTTTCTGTTTGGTGTTTATCATATTGGAAACTTTGAGTTCTTTCATGGATAGAATTCTTTGACACTTGAGAGAAAATAGGGATATTTCCTTATTGAAATATGATTCTAGATTTATTATTTAAGTAAGATCATTATTCTTCGTATTTGAGTTGTAGTTGCCTTTAATGTCTCTCACGTGTTGTCTAACTGACCAATTGTCTAATCCGGACCAGACTTCTTTTATCCTGATCGAGTGGTTCCGACCATGTTGTCTCTACCTGATCGATTAATTTCCCCGACCAGGTTATTTGTGCCTGAGCAGTTAGTTTTTCCGACCATCTTAGGTAATTTTGACTAGGCCTTGAGACCATATATTAATTGTCTTGGATTATTCTTTCTCAGCTGACTTTTGTGACATGGCTTATCTAATCACCATGTTTTCAGGTGATCATGCTGACTTATCGGGCTATCAAAAAATCCCTATAACATACATGATTATTATCACTTAGGTTAACACTACTCACATGCTTGGTTCATCAGATTTAACTCATAAATGGTAGCTCCCCAAAGGCTTTTCGGGCTTAACATATCGATGAATAATCCAAACTCTGATCACATCAAATAAAACATCAACTAAACAGTGAGCAATCAATCGTAAAAAGCATAAAATGACTTTACAGAACCTCACACTGGCTCCAGGTTGCTCAAATGGGTGGTAATATGGTCAGTCGATCAAAACCATATGTAAGAAGATTAAAAGTTGATTGTATTTCACTTCCACAATCTTACCAAGTTTATTTAGAAGGTTCTCTACCACTGACAATCGGCAAACGGAGCAACAAAACCTGAGTGTTAGCTTATTTGGTTGCCATAGTTGTTCAGTTTGGTGTAACTACTCAGCTCATCAAAACTACTAGGTTCACCAGAGGTATTCAACCATTGCAGATATTTCAGCTCACTGTTCTGTCAGATACCCCAACCGGCTACTCAGCAAAGCATTTAAAAAAAAATATGAGGAAAAAAATACGATGCTAAAAGTACTCTGTTCGAATAAAACCTACTTTAACAACTGCTATGGGGCTAGGGGGTAGCACAACACGGTAAAGGAGCATGCTATGTCAAAAAAAATATCACAGTTGCAAAGCAGCTTTTAGCAAAGTCTCTTCTGCAACCCAGTGATTCGGCTGATGGAATATATATATATATATATATATATATATATATATATATATATATATATAACTTATCGGTCCAACATTGATCAGTGTAATAAGATACTTGATCAGGCAAAAGTTGATCAACTAATAAGATAGTTTATCAAGATCAGTCTAAAGCTGATTGGTGTTATAAGATAACTGATCATGCCAAAGTTGATCAGCTAAGAAGATAGTTGATTAAGATCAAAGATAACTTATCAGTGTAATACGATAATTGATCAGTCACAAAGTCATCAGTGTAATAAGATAACTAATATATGTATAAAAAAAAGATGGACTAGAACAGAAGTGAGAGTATTAGACAAAAACTTGTGGATCAATCACCACCTCTCAACACATGTAAAAATTCGAGTAGCAGCAAACCATCTCAATCTCGACGGTTTAATCAAAGGATTGCTCGTGGCCAAAAATCCATTCATTCCTTGTAAAAAAAAAAAGAATTAGATAAATCGTTGCAGTTCGTGGAAAGTCCTAAAGATCGTTGCCTTATGGAATGATTGTCAATATTTGTCAAGATTCTCTAGACACATGACCGAATAACAACAACGGGGAGGTAAAAGATTGTGAAACACTTTCTTCACCCTTATTCATATATACTATGCTTCTATTATGATATGCAACGCATATATTTTCATATTTCTCCTAACGTTAGACCATGTATACATATGCTGTCATAGTGAGATTATCAATTATATGATAGATATTACAAACACATATATTTTGCAAAATGCATACCGTATGTTTTTCATACAAATCACCCATTATGAAGAATTCATGGGTAATGTATCATGAACAACAATCGTAGACGGTATGAGACATGGATCTAACTATTCATGTTCAATATTTATATATGTGTATTATTTGTGCAAATGTTACTAACATACTCAACACAAAGAACTAGAGTCAGGCCAAACATGCATCTACACTCAAAGACGCGTTAAAGATCGGACTAAGTCCGGCTAAACGTCCAAAAACTCAAAAGACCATTAAAAGAGAAATTCTCCAGATAAAATTTGTATCCACCACACATAGACATGCCTGAACACCCGAGTTTGCTTAGGTAAAGGGTGCTCGAGGGGCCTAGTGAAGAGGTCGAAAGAGAAAGTCGCAAAGGCAACGCATACTCACCGAAACTAACTGAGTGCATTAAAAATACTGTTAGAGCGCCTTCTGGTCACATGTACCTGATGGGATACGCTAAGAGTTGAATGAGGGAAAAATATTTATACTTGAAACAGTTGCCAATGCAAACTTCGGTATTTTTCGTAAAGTTAGTAAAATATAAGCTACCCTCTTTACAACGAATCTTGAACAATAGGCTACTGGAAGACGTCTCAGCGACTTAGTTGATAGATAAAAGACAAGAATTTATAAATTAGATACCATGAAAATGGTCCCGAAGAACACTACTTGTTAAATATCAAGATTGATCATGAGCAAACCAAGCAAGCGATGTCAAAGATTGTTCACACATCCAATCAGAGATAATCGGTTAATAAGAAAACCGATCAGGTCAGACCAAGTTCGGTCAATTATTGAGGTAACTGATCAGGTCAAAAATGATCAGTTAATAAGAAAACCGATCTCATCAGAGATGGTCAGCTAATAAGATAGTTGATCAAGATAAAAAATGATCTGCCAATAAGATAGATGATCAGATAGAAAACGATCAGCCAATAAGATAACTGATAGAATCAAAACGATCAGTTTAACAATATAACCGATCGACCACAAAACTGATTAGTGTAATAAAATGTATGATTAGACTGAGGTAATTAGATACTCGGTATAAAACCAATATAAAAAAAGTACTTGGTTAAGAACACTGTTTGCTACCGGGTAATCAGGTACTCGAGCAAACCAGTTAACTATACCAATGGGTTCCTCAGACTTAAAACCAGTCAAAGTGACACTTGGTTCAATTAAGTCAAATGAGATACCCAACTTAGGTAAAAAAAAAGACTACTTTGTAAATGACGAGACTAATCGAGAGTGACCCGAGTGAATCAACGCAAAAGCCAATTAGAACCACCGACCAGAACAGAGATAACTGATCAGTTTAATAAGATAACTGATCAGTCAAAGAGTGGTCAGTATAATGAGATAGCTGACTGGTTCGAAGGTAATCAATGATAAAGATAACTGATCAGATCCAAACTGATAAGCTCAACAAGGTAACTGATCAGATCTAAAAATGACCAGTTTAATAAAGATACTTGGTTAGACTGGATAATGAGATGCTCAATATAAAATCAATTGGAGAGATTATTATCTCAGAATCCGGTTGTTACAAAGTAACTGAATGCCAGTACATTGCCAAGGAAGGATCCGAACGTTAGTAAGAACCACTCAAAGATGGATCAAAGCGAAGCTAAACGGTGCTAAAAAAGGGTCTTAGATTCACCCTAATAGGAGAGAAGATCCGAGTGTTAGATTTTTTTTTTTTAAAATAAAAATAAATGCCAAGTTCATCTTGTTGCATGATGGAATAAAAAAAAGAAAAAGAAAAGAG
The DNA here is from genome assembly GCA_032871835.1 of Dipteronia dyeriana. Classification (NCBI taxonomy): domain Eukaryota; kingdom Viridiplantae; phylum Streptophyta; class Magnoliopsida; order Sapindales; family Sapindaceae; genus Dipteronia; species Dipteronia dyeriana. The sequence continues at coordinate 19,577,199 of CM065303.1, forward strand.
AACTCAAATGTAAAGATTGATCAAATTCGATGAGACACTTGATTAGACTGGGGTAATGAAATACTCAGTGGGGGATTATTGAAGATATACTAGCTTGAAAATTCAGTTTGTCACAAGGTAACGAGATACTTGGGCAAATCGATCAGATATAGTAAAGCGTATAAATTGACTAAGCCAATGGACTACTCAGACTTAAGAATAGTTAATCACTTGGTCCAATTAAGTTAAGTGAGCTGCTCTGCTTAAGTCGATAATATGCTCAACAACTTGCTGAGCAGATCCTTTGAGAAAGTAGATCAAGATGCTCAGCTCTTGTAATTAAGAATGTATCGTTATTGGTAAAGATTGGTCGGTTGACAAACCAACATTGTTATTGAAGTACTAGTAACTAAAGGGGTGTATTCTAATGGGATTTCAAAAGAATTTTAAAGACTTTTTAAGTGGATGACTTTTGTAAATTTCATGGACTTTTATGGATTTCTATAGACTTTAAAGAATTATGAAAAACTTTCATAGACTTTTATTTCAAAAGAATTTCATAGACTTTTATTCTAAAAGACTTTTATAGACTTTTATTTTAAAAGACTTTCATAGGCATTTATAGACTCTCATTGACTTTTAAATATATTATGTACTTTGTTTTAAAAATTATATATATTTATCATGTCAATAAAATATTGTTCCATAAGAATATAAAACAAAATCATCGTTAATTAAACTTGACAAAAGCATTCATGTCTATATACTAGATTTAAAAATTTTGATTTTTGTTAATTATATTTTACAACATAAAGACAATTATGTATTAATGTTTACATGTCTCCATGAAAGTATGACAATGAATATAAAAAATCGACACAATGTTAATTCAAGTTTCTAAAGATAAAACATAAAAACCGCACATAGTTGCTGAACAAGACTCATGCCTAAAATGAGTAGTTGATATTAATCGTAATTATATGGAGCTAAGGTCATACACAACTTTGATCATGACATATTGTCATGGCTGAGAGTGATTTTTGTCTTTTATTATTTTTAATTAACACAAATGAAGTTCGTTTAATTTGTTTCGATGTTGTTTAGTTACTTTAAAAGTAGAGGTAAAAAAAAATTGAAATCTCCATCTTTAATTACATAGCTGATGAAATGTTTTTTTATATTATTTTATATTAATTGTTTTTTTGTTATAGATCGTTACTGTTTGAATATTTTTTATGATAATAATTAATTCTTTTAAAAAATTATTCATTTTATTTTAATTGTGAATTTTTTTAAGAATGAGTCTGCTCTTATTTGAAAATAGAATATATACTTGGCGGTTGGTGTTTTCAAAGAGTTTTATGTTTTTCTTCTAAAATGAAATTCTAAAGAAAAAAAAAAGGCCATTAAAAGTTTTTGGCATAAATAAAAGACAATTTGTAAGATTTGATATAACTAAAAGTCATTGACATTTTAAAGTCATTAAAAGTCATTGATATTTTGAATACCTCCTAACTTTCATATACTTTTAAAAAGTCTTGGTTAAATACCTTATAACTTTTAATGATTTTTTAAAAGTCATTAAAAGTCAGTATTGAATACCTCATGACTTTTAATATTTTTTTAAAAGTTTATTAAAGTCTGTATTGAATACCCCCATGAATTTTAATGAGTCTTTAGAAGTCTAATTGAATACACCCAAACTTTTAAATTTCATAAAAGTCTTTTAAATTATCAATTGAATACACCCTCTAAGTATGATAACTTACCAGTCTCATATGATCAGGTTTAATAAGATATCTAGTCAAATGATCGAGTCTGATGAGATACTTGATCAGAATGAGGTAATCAGATACTTAATGAAAAACTAGTCAAGCAAAAAAAAAAGACCCAATTAAGCCAATGGATTATTCAAACTTAATGCCAGTTGTTGAGATACTTTGCTAAATTAAGTTAAATGAGGTATTCAGTTTAAACAAGGAAACCAATGATACACTCGGTAAGAATAAAATAATTAAATATTTTTATTATTTACACGTTTATGAGTGTGTAGGTATACAAAACTGGTCAGAAAGATTGACCAAAAAGGAAACTGACTGAATACAAATAAAGCACTGCCAACGATCTAGCTATCTGAAAAGAAAAGGGGGTAAAGACTTTTCTGCTTAAGTTGTGTTTATGTTAAGTTTAATATGTGCAGGTTCAAGGCTCCAATGGACAAGCGTACAAAAAGAAAGACAGTCAAGAGGCTTTCAAACACAAGATCTGGGCCACCTGAGCTGAAAGGCTTGAGGTTGGCTTGGCTTGCTAAAAATCAAGTAAAAACCCCGCAAAGTGGCAGAAAACTTAGATATGCCGAGCGAGCCTCTCGAACAATTTGTGAGAAGAGCTAATAATGGTCGAAATCGAATACAAGTAAATCAAAAGTCTAATTTGTATTTATACATATAAGATATCTTTTTCTTCTGCAGAAATAATAACTGGAATGTCTAAAAAAAACGAAGACTAACCTATAAGAAAGAACCACCAAAATGAAGAATCTGGTCTGTGAAAGATAGAGTTTGTTCGACCAAAAGATAGAGCTTGTTCGACCAAAGATTCTGGTTGGCCAAAATTATGGTCCGTCAAAGATAGAATCTGGTCGGTTAGAGTTTTTGGTCAGCAAAAGACAGAATTTGATTTAAAAAAGTTCAAAAATCATCCAAAAAAAGTTTAAAGGGCAATAAAGATCCATGTCGAATGCTTGAAATGTATCGTAAAAAAAACCTTACTCAGGCCAACAAACAAGAAAAAAAAAAGAGCTAATGTGCCTAAAGTATGGTTCTTACTCTGCACATCGACATCAACCCCTGAATGACAAACGATGTTATGAGTAGATTTCGAGCAACATGAACACCCAGAGAACAAGAGCCCCCAACTCGCCATGAACATGTATATATATATGATAGTGGCCTTAGGAGGTGGATGCTAAGAAACACAATCTTGATGAAGCGCCATCTTACTTTTATGAGATCAACGAAATCTACTACATTTTTCTCAGCTTGTGAGGAAAGACGCTACTAAGTGAAACCTTAATCAGTTTCTCTTGTGGTTTTCAAATTTGAAAATTTCAAGCTATCCCGAGCACCAAGACTTTGAAAGATCGTCAGAACTTCCTTTAAAGGATACCTTGGTGTGGCATAAAAGCGTTAGGTGGCAGAGTATGATGAAAAAAAAGAGAGAATGTTTCGGGTAGTAGAGTGCAACGAAGACAAGATCAGGCTAAGATATCCCGCCTGGAAAGGATCTGAGCGTTATTAAGATCCGCTTAAAGATGGATCCAGGCAAAGCTGAACTAGGATGAAAGAGAATCCGAGCGCTAGTAAGACCCGCTCAAAAATGGATTCAAGTAAAGTTGAATAACGCTAAAAATGGGTCTCAGATTCTACCAAATGAGGGAGAGGATCTAAGCGTTAATAAAAAAAAAAGTCAAGCTTAGTCAAATATCATGAAATCGAAGTTTGTTGAATAGAAATGTGTTCGTTCCATACAGGGCAGCGAGACATAACCCAACTCAGAATAAAAATACCCTGTCTAAAAAAAAAGGGGAATCAAAAGATGATTACGTAACAATGTGACTATGATCATTTGGAGATTAGCCATGGACAAACCAAACCAAGAGCAAGTTCATCTCACAATAAAGTATCCAAAGGCATCTTAGTGACCTGATTTGTGTTCTGAAGACACTTATAGAAATAGGTCCAAAGATGTATCTGAACTACATAATTGTCTTGAAGATTATTAGTCTACAAAGAAAAAAAATGATGTGGTCAGAGCATCAAAAATCAAAGGAAAAACTATTCAAATTCCCCTCGTCGAGTCGTTAAGAACTCATCTCGCGGATTTGAGGGGGTATTGTTTTTTTTTTGTTAGAATGACATGTCAGCAATGATAGTGGATAACTCGGAATATATGACAAACCACGTCATCAGATAAGAAAAACAGTCCCTAGTAATTAGCGAGCGGTCGGGTGAACCAATCGGGTAAAATAAACACAGTCGGGAAAGTCAATTGGTCAACATTCGTCCAAGTCAAAGTTGATGTTACTGGACGGGGTGGTCAAACTAAACCGATATAGCAAAACCGATTGAGGAAAGGGGGCCCGATCATGTTAGAAAATGATCGGCCAAGAGATACTCGGTCAAGATAGTAACACAAGTTCAACTACGACTTAAATACGAAGAAGAATAATTTTACACGAGCAAGGAATCTAGAACAACATTCCAATAAGGAAATATTATTATTTCCTCCTACATATTAGAGAGTCCAGATCAAGTAATAACTCTACTATCCTAGAAGATTGCACATCAATCAGGAAATAAGTCTTAAATGAACTATTCAATTAGAATCCTACGAAGAATCTAATTAAATGCACAAGATCTCCGAAACAAGAAAGAAGTTAAATACGACTTCATCAAGTAACAAGTCCTAATTAAACACCACCACCTTTCCTTACTTGTACAACAAAGATTAGGGTTCTATGCACATATAAATAGACCTATGTCTCATTGTGTAAAGGGGGTTCAATCTCATCCACCTATGAAGAGATCTAGATATCGAGGGATCTTAGGATCGATCGATCTATCTATCTATCTGTTTATATATATACGAAAAAAGCATAACAACAGTAAGAGAGAATGAGAGATTGAGTGTGTAATCATTCTATTCATAGTGAATTTCTTCTCGCTGTCACCGGTAACCGTAGATGTTTCCCCACCTTGGGGGTTTATCATGTAAAACATGTGTTATGTGTTACTCATCTTTTATTTCATACTTTTATACATTATCAATCACATATACAAACAAATCGTATTACATCCACGTGGAGAAATGGGCTTTGATTATTCAACCCTAGACTAGTTAAAGCTTCGATCTACCTACGTGTTAATGTTTGGCGGTTGACTTTTTAACGATCCAAAAATCACTGTTAACAAAACTAATTATCAAATTATGAGGAAAAGAAACAAAGAACGAGCCCTTACCGGAAACCGGAATATGGTAGGAAAACTAGTCTCTAATTGTTTGAGTTTTGAAGTAATTATGTTTTGTGATGTTGTAATTGTTTATGGTGAGAAGAAATAAAAATTAATATGAATAAAAGTTTGACAGAAAATAAAATTGGAAATTAGTTAGATTGGTGAGGATAGTTTTGAAAGTAAAACATGACATTAAATTTTAGTGGATTTTTGTTAAATGAAAGTGATTTTTTTTCACTTTTCTAAAAAATTGATTTTAAGAGTTCTTTTAGTTATTTTATCACTTAAAAAAACAGACAAATAAAATAGCTTAACGAAGTATATTAATTGTCATTAAATATTAATCGTAAAAATCAATCAGGTTACTTCATCACTTGCTTTATCACTAAATTCACTAACACCCAAAACGACACCCTCCTACCATTACTCTCGTCAAGTACTCAAATCTCTCTAAAACCCCAAAACGTAATATCAGAACAAAAAAAAAATGTGGCGCACCATGGACGCCCACTTGCGGACTATTCGGGTCCAACCCGTCCGGACAATCTTCACCCGAATCTCAAAGCCACCGCCGCACCACCACCACCACCACCGGCCACCTCTCACGCTATGTGTCGCCGAAACCCTGACTATGTCAACTAGAGAGTCGAATACTTATTGCCATTCGATTCTCAATCCACGGAGCTCCGAGTTCAACTGCAGCTCCGATTTCAGCAATTCGCTTGTCGTTAGGTGCATTTCCTCGGCTTCCTCGGCCGAGCGTCAGACCGCTGTTGACTGGAACGAACCTGTTTCCTGCTCTGAGGTTGGAGATGGCGGGAACGGGAACGAGAACGGGAGCTTGGAGGAGGACACTAAAACGTCGATTCCTGTTAGGGCTTATTTTAACTCCACTAGGTTCGATTTTTGTTCAATGTTTTCATAAAACAATTTTTCTGTTTCTACTTTCTAGAATAAGAAAATTCTTGTCTTTCTTATAAAGAAAAAAAAAACTTTAAAATTAATTTTTAAATTCACTATCTAATATCTCACTAACCAATGCTATCAAATGGGGGCTTGTATGTGAAGTATAATGTGTTATCTAATTTTTGTAATTGTTGTCTTTCTGTAGTGTGGATTTGAGAAGTTTAGTGGAGCAGAACAAACAGAATTTTATCCCGCCATCATCGCGTATGACTAATTATGTTGTTTTAAAATTCGGCAATTTTTCCAATCACAATGTAAGATGTGTATCTTTTGAATTGGGTTTGAGTTGGCAATGTTAATTCTTAAAAACTGATCCGTTTAACTATATTGTAATCTTGTTATTGCTTGGCTATTGATTCTTTGTCTATTGTTTTTAATTCTATGTTAGCGGATGATTATTTTTATACAATATTAGGATATGTTTAGATTATAGCCTTATAGGGGATTGAAGGGAAGGACAAAAAAAATACCATCTTTTCGGTGATGCAGGGTTCATGGGAGGGAAACATGCTATAATTCAGTCAGCTGTCCTTACTGAAGTCCTTTGCATACTGTTATGGATGATCGAGGATGACAATGACTTTACATGCATGTCTATCATCTTATTCAAGAATGAGATTATGAATATGGTGTAGGTTCAGTTACATTTCCCATGATGTCAGCAACTTTATGCCCTATTGCAATTATCCGTCTTCCCCATCTCCACCTCACCCCTGCCAACCCCACTCCACAGGGGTTATACACTTACACATATATTTCTATATGGCAACCTTGAGTATTGATTTTTTTTTTCTTATCGTGGTTTACTTATGAATGCATAGCATTATCCAAGCACAGCATTTGATAGCGTCTATGAACATTTGATCGTTTAATTTAGTTAGAAATGTCCGAGTCTTGCTGAACTTAGATATAGTTGTATTTATTACTAAAGAGAGCGTTATTTTTTCAGGGCTCGGGTGCTTGCTTAAGTGGAAGTGACTGCTGTTTCATGGTAGTTTTCCAGTATGGCTCCATTGTTTTGTTTAATGTTTGTGAACGTGAGGTTGATGGGTACCTTAAAATTGTGGAAAGACACGCATCAGGTTTACTTCCAGAAATGAGAAAAGATGGTAATCTATTAATCTCTTCTGTCCTCATTTAACATAGTTTTCATAATAACCATTTTATCTATCTTTAGACACCATGCACCAGTTTGGCTTCCAGACAGTTGAAATTCTATAATTTTATCTCATACACAAATATTGCTACAATTGTGATGGAGTTAAGATAAATGTGAAAGTAGTAAATATGTTTCATTTATATTAATTTTGAGTGGAAGAAAGTGATTTTGCATCTTGCTAAAGAAATTATGCATTAATTGTTGGTAAGTAATTGGTAAAACCAAGAAAACCACTCAGACTCAGCTGCAAGAACCTTGTCAACATTCATCTAAAGCTTTGTTATTTTATTGTGTTTCTATTTTACCTGGGTGCTTTAATCTTATTTAGAGTTGAGATTGATCCATATAGATGCAGGCTGTCACTGGTGACCCATGTGCATTATTAGGATTGCCTGGGTTAGTGGAGCTTTTTTCTTTTAGGAGACAATAGTGGAACCCGAGATGTCTAGTTCCTGGTCCATCATGCATGGGACTTTAGTTGGGTGATTTTGAAGAGGTTAAGTTAACCATCTGTAACCATCTCCTCCCCTCGTCCCCTGTCCAACCTAAAGTATTTTATGAACCCCATAGAATTATGTAATTTAAAGAATTCCTAGTTTGAAAGGTATTGCATCAAAAAAGCAGAAATTCTAGTTTGTTAGTTGTCATTCACATTTTGCACTTTTTTGGAACATTATAGATGGTTATGTCTCAATAGATATTGTTTTACAGCCTACTGAAGTATATATCAGTGTATTTACCACAGAGAGCTCTTTTTTCTTCCCTTTTTAATGATTTTAGTTAGAGAAATATGTGAAGTTGTTTCTCTTCACTTTTTCATGTTGTTAACATCTATAATTTTGCTTCGGTGGTTAGACTTTCTTCCTGAAAGTAGTGGAAGTTATGTAAGATGACTCATATTAGGAGTTTCCTTTTTATTTGGACTTGAAAAAATGGTTCATTTTGACCGGATTATGACTCCAAAACTTTGTTCATTTGACCATTTATGCTATATCAAATGCAGAGTATGAGGTGATAGAGAAGGCAACTTTAAGTACGTGGATGCAAGGAGGATTGGATCACATTATGTTACAATTCTTGAATGTTGATGGAATCCGTATAATTGGTAGTGTTCTAGGTCAAAGTATTGCTCTTGACTACTATGTGCGCCAGGTATGTGCCATGTCATATTAGAAGGGTCTGTAAAGTAAAAATGTTATTTGATAATATTGCTTAGTTTTTTTTTCTTCTATCAGGTTGATGGAATGGTTGCGGAATTCACTGACATAAACCGTGGGATGGAAAAAACTGGAACATTTACCATGGAGAGCAAAAAACTTTTTCAGCTGGTGGGGAAGGCAAATTCTAACCTAGCTGATGTGATTCTTAAGCTAGGACTTTTTGAGAGGTAACGATTTTAAAGCCTATTTTGAAGGAACTTTCAGTAACTACAATCTGTAATGTGTCTATTAAGTTTGAGAAAATAAATTTATAGTCTGTGACGGGAGATATGTGATAAAAGCTATGTTCTAAAATTCTGTGAAATTTAAAGTTTTAACTATCCCTAACAATCTCTTTTTCTTTCACTTTCTCTTGTACCCCTCTTTGATTGTAATGGTTGACTGTCTCCTTTGCTACGTGCGCAATATAACTAATAAAATTTTGTCGGGTCTTACAGATCAGACATTGCCTGGAAGGATGCAAAATATTCTCAGATATGGGAATATCTTAGAGATGAATTTGAGTTAACGCAGAGATTTGCAAGTCTTGATTTTAAGTTGAAGTTTGTAGAGGTATGGTATTTTCCTCGGCAGTTTATCAACTCTAAATATGAATAATATTTGTGTAGTGACTGACATTTTGCTGGCTGTCTGCAGCACAACATTCGCTTTCTTCAGGAAATTCTTCAAAATCGGAAATCAGACTTTTTGGAGTGGCTCATCATCATATTGATAAGTGCTGAAATTCTTATATCGCTCTACGATCTATTCCAAAGGACAGCAAATACACTGCATTAGCACTAACTTCCCAATAATTCCCCGCCCGAAATCAGAACTCAAGAACTACAGGTGAAAGTGTACATTTACTTTACTGCTATTAGTTTTGCTGCTGCTCACGACTCATCAAACATGTCCACTTTGTTTGGCGTAAATAGCGATATGGAATGTATACAAATTCGGTGATCATTTATTATATAGTCGAATAGTTTGAATTTGATCTTCTGTTGTCTAGACTGTAATTCATTGTTGATGATAGAGTTTTGTATTCATTTCACTAGCATTAGCTCCCAGTTATTATCACTCTTATTGTTTCTTTTCCCATGTATACAGATTTTACACTTAAACGAGCAAACGTATAGGGACGGCTGGCATGTATTTGATTTTCGTTTTATTGATAGCAAATTTACTTATGTATTTGTTTTTCGATTTGTCGATATCAAATTTTAACATGGTCCATCATTGCTTGATTCACATTTCACACTTAAAAGAAGTGGAAGATCTGAAAACCCAAATCGAGATGATCTCATTTCAAAATCCCAGCTGCCTCATTTTCGGTCTTCTTCAACCAGTTAGCTGTAGTCCTCTAAATCTGTGTCATCGACCGTTTTCTACTTTGCATGTGGCAGAATTTCACCCGTCCATCTTAATGGATATAAATTATATATTCACCGCCTCATATGAGATCACTATTGTAGGTGTTGATGGGAACTGGGAAGGGTCAAGAATTTCCAACATGATCCTAAGAAGCACTTCAAATGGCATTATTATCAAATCAAAAGTAATCGGTCAAGTGGCTGAGTAGCCATTGGAAGAGGGTGGTGGTTCAACGTGCAAGTGTGAAGGACAGTCTGTCGAGATCAACGACTCATCAATTTTGAGAGTGTTAAGTTTTAATCTTTATTTTTAGTCTATGTTTAAATTTAAATATTTTTGAATTCAAGTGTAATTTTAAATTTAATTGAATCTTAAAATTTAATGATTTCTTAAAATTCAGATGTGTGAAAAAAATTGTATATTTAACAATTTGAGGATTTTTTTCTTTAAAAAAAATTGAAAAGGGTTAGTTCAAACTCTGCCCCCAACGGGTGCTGATATGGGGCGGAAATCGAAAACCCATTCAAAGTACGGGTCAGGTATGGGACGCCTCGCTCCCAACTGAATTTTGGGTACAGAGCATGTCGATTTGGATTCAAATCACCTGTCAAAAAATGGTGTCCCAATTTATGTCTAATCAATAAAATTCAGACATATCGACCACTATCATATATTAAATGTAAACGTTTTTTATTTAAATAATAATAAAATGTACATGATAGTGGTTGATATGATTGAATTTAGTTGGTTAAATACAAATTGAGACACCGTTTTTTTAGTTTTAACAGGTGATTTGAATCTTGTCCATCCGGCCCCAATCATATTTGTTGCCATCCCTAGTCTATTTCTAACCACCGAAGTAACTGCAGTAAACTAATATTGTAGCATAATCCTTCTTTTTGACTCGTATTCCCCTATGTATTCGAGTTTGGTGGTTTTCACCGCATGTCTAAGGTTGAACCGTGGAATTTGACGATGGACTTAAAAAGCCATCTACATACGGTTTACATCTAATCATTTTGGGTAACGTTTGCCTCCTCCGCATTATCCTAATCATTTTGGGTAACTTTTGCATCCTGTGCATTATCGCAACTGTTAGTACAGAGTTAGCTGATGCTTATTTCCAAATACTATCATTGCTTGTTCTTCAAAAAAAGAAGTTCACGACTCTTGGGCCTTCTACCTCCCCGCGACGTTGCTCTGTCAGGCTTTCACACCCATTGCAGAAAATTCTCCATTGCTGCCTCCTATTACTTTAACAATGGATGTTTTGGGTATATTTATGGACTACAATACAATAATCGTTGCCGGAGTGAATACTAGATATTGGTATTTCAAAATATATATATATATATATATATATATACATAGATGTTGGAATTTTAAAAAATAAAAACAATAAAAACTAAACATTGGATTTTAATCGGAGTTCTACAAAATTCTTTTTGATAACTATCCAGCAATAATCACCCAGTAACTAATAACTATACTGAACCACCAGTACAGTAGTACAATCCATTCATTTTATATTGCACAAACTTGCTTCCCAGGTTCTTCTGTCTATTAAATATTTATTTTGAAGGTAATAAATCCTTTTTTTTTTGAAAGATTTTTAAGGTAATAAATCTAAGAGCAGATAAGAATGAAATGATCATGTGATTCACTGTTATCCAATTATATTGGGTAATGAAAACTACTATAATAGTAGCAAATAAGTGTTTTTTAATTCATTTTGATGCCCTATAATTAAAAAGTAACGTTGGACCTTTTAATTTTTTTTCTTAAATGTATGCGGTACATGATATGTCAATATCTTATAAATTATGATATTATGTGGTGACAGATGTGATGTTGACACCTCACGTGCTGCATTCATTTGGAAAACCTAGCATTATTTATAAGTCATAATTAAAAGGTTTTATATTTTTAGTCGGCATTAGTTTTTTTATTGTTTTTAGCAAACAGTTTAGAGTAATATTACTTTTCCTAAATCTGGTGCCTAACTGATGTGACATCACTGATTAACTTATTTAAATCAAGTAAATCTAATAAATCTAAATGAATGGATCAAAGTGATGCCACAACATTTATACATCAAATTTAAACAAAGTAGCATTACTCGATAATTTATTGAAGAGATAAAATTATTCATGTTTTTCCTATTTACTTTTATTTTTTAAAACTATTTTTTTTAATTATTAATATTTTTAATTACAGACTGAGGTCTGTGGACCTCCATTTTTTATATATAAAAAATAAATAAATATGAGAAGAAGAAGAAAAAGGGGGAAAAAAGTAATATAGTATTTAGTTTTTTTTTTGGGATTAAACACGCTTGAGGCGTTTGTTGTTGGGATTAGATACGCTAGGAATTTTGTCTAAAGAGTTTTTATTTTTAGAAACTCACCGAATTCCTAAACAGATTAGGTTTTTTTTTTTTTTAGGATTAATCATACAAAACATTTTTTTACTAAACATGCTAGAAAAAAAAAACTTGTTTTCTCATCGTCCTCCTTTTTCTCAATGGAGGTTTGCACCTCCATTAATAGAGGTTGTAACCTCCAGAGACCTCCGATGGATGTCAGTGAGAGCTTTAATATTTTTAAGTGTTTGAGAAGTCAGCCGTCTACACTGATTAAACACTAATGCTCACTAAATATAATAACTCCTCTAATTTTATGACTAGATATGATTTATACCCTAAATATTTCAATTTAAAGATTTGTGTCTTATTTCGATCAAATATTCAATTAAAATTTTAAGACACGTACGTTCTTCAATATAGGCCATTAGAGAATTTATATATATTACATTATTGAAATCTAATCATTCATATTATTCAAATTTAAGACGCCCCATTCTTCGAATGTAGATCATCAGAGAAAATTTATATATATTACATATTTACATTATTGAAATCTTCATATTATTCAAATTTAAGACAACCGGAGAAGTTATAACTTCTCGTACAACAACAATTTATTCACAATATCAACAAAACTTGACAATGCCAAAAACATCCAAGAGAACAACTCCATAGTATGTCGTCTAATTCTGTGAAGACGATGGTGATGGCGCTTCGTTGTTTCTACGCACATATTTTCTGGCCCAAACATGTTTTCCATTGATGTTGAACTTTGCTTTGCTCTTCCCACCCAGAATCGCTTCAATGCTCGAACATGATAAATCCAGCACAAGCCGTGCATACAGTGCCTGCTCTCCTGCTGCCCTTTCTTGCATGATTATTGCTTCTATGCAGTCCCCATGCTTACTGTCCAGTTATAATAATAAAAACCACCCTTCAAGCATATATATATGTCTGTGTTTGAATAACAATTAAAATAACGGAACGTGGTATAGTTAAAACGGTTAATAATAAATTAGGGTTTGCCAGAGGTGACATGTCTCGAAATGGGCAAAATACTACGGAATCAACTACAATAACGGAACATAGTATAATTAAGGTAGTTAATAATTAAATTGGGGTTTGCGTGAGAGAGAGACAAGTCTCAAAGAGTCTATTTTTACTCACCCTTTGAGGGTGAGTGAGTATTACCTCTTCTAATATAGATGATATGTGTTTATAGAGTGGGTAAATTTATCAAAACACTATCATCTTTTGGGATAAATTTTCTCCTTTATAGACACTTGCCATCCATACTGGATGAAAGTAATACTCACCCACCTCAAAGGGGTGAGCAAAAGTGAACCAAGTCTAAAATGGGCAATACCATTAGGTATTAGGACCATATTAAACAATCAATGAAACGAACCATTTTAAATATGATTTTATGTGCAAAATTAACGAAACCAATATACCGTTTAAATATATAGTTTTACGTGCAAGATTAATTTATAATTGAGAGGGAAATTGAGATACACACCTACTGATGAAGTCTCTGATTTCAGTTTCAGAAATAGGGTATCCCTTTGAAAATGTCAAGAAAATAGTCCTCTGATCTTGTGGGATAATCTCTGGCTGCTGCTGCTGCTGCTGATTTTGATTAGCACTGATTTTTATACCACTAATAAACATGTTTCCTCCCGCAATTTCATTGTTGAAAATCTGTCTCTGAACCTCAACATCATAAACATCGTAACCCTGATATTTATTATGATCACCTTGATAATCAAAATATTGTGGAATATCACCACCCTGCAACATTTGATTTTGATTATAATGATCATAATAATATTGATGCCCACCAACTCCAATATTATTATGGTACATATTTGGAGAATAAACAGGACTGTAATTATTATTATTCTTATTGTTATGATCATGAAAAACTGCACTATTTTTTTCCATTTCCTGCAATTGTTGAAGAATTATATCTTCGAAAGCTCTAGCGCAGACTTCATTAATGATCTTCATGATCCCAGGGACGATATCCAAGCGGTTATCGTGGAAGAACTGCAGAGAAACCTTACTCTTGGTGACGAAATGAGTGTAAGGGATGTCGAAAGAATGGGGAGATGAAGACGAAGGCGGGATTTCGAGGCAGTTCAAGCAGAGAACAGCCTCGTCGGCGAGAAAAGTGACGAGGGTATCGGGCCATTTCAACATGCAGTCGACCAGTTGGCGACTCTCTCCGGTCTTTTCAAACCACAGCCATAAGGCCATGACTTGCATGGACTGGCCCGTATCACGACGGAGGCTCTGGACCAGCCGGGTGAATAGGCGGCGATCAATGTTGTGGAACGATGTGAACTCCTGTTGGGTGACAGTGGATTTACTGTTCCAAATGGAGTTACTACACCAAGATGCCGTCTCAGGAGCAGCAGTGCTCCAAGATGATCCAGAAGGAGGATGAGGAGAAGAAGCCATTGTTATTGTTGTTGTTGGGGGTGCGGTGATAATGATGAAGAGTTATTTTAATTTATAGAAAGGGTGTGAGTAGTAACTAGTAAACAAATAGGGTTTGGATTTGAAAAGGCGCCATTTCTGTGCAGAAATAGAATATGTGTTGGGCCTTCGCTGTTGGGTTTTTTTTCAAAGGCAACGGTCAAATCATTGAATGAATGTTTTGCCATATTAGGTTTTCCATATTTGGTTACAAAATCTGAATTTTTCTGTGTCGAGTCCAGGTGAGTTTCATCTCTACGTGTGATTAAAAACTCTTACTATAAATTGGATAATCTGAATATTTGAGGAAAGTCATTGACACTCGCGGCTGTGGTGTTGACACGTGTCGGTTTTACTCGTGAGTATGGTGTCGACATGTGTCCAATTTTAAGATTGTTTTTTGATTATTAACCAAACTGTCATTTAGATAGCGACTGTTGCACTCGCGGACTTAAGCGAGTGTATGGAATACTGCTCTCAGTTATACATATACTCATGTTTCATACCGATAAGATGAGATTGGTTTAATCGTGTCCCCCACCCTCGAACACAGGATTTATTAAATTAAATGGTTGATTTTGGAAGTTTATAATAATCAAAACAACATGCATGGGACTTGAATAGGGGATGACAAACTTACTCAAAACCGACATTCATGTATGTGTTTTGTTAATCGGGTTCGTGGGTATTGGCCAAGTTTGGATGTTAAATTCAAATTTAAAACATGTTTATATTTGAGTTTAAGAATATGAACCCGTTTGATTTAAAAAATAATATATTAAATATTATTTTAAAAGAAATGCATAACTTTAAAATCACTTAGTTTTGAGTTAAGAATTTGATATTATTTTTAGTTATTTTTTAAAAAAAGATTAGGTTTGCAAGTCCACAGGTTTAGGCTGGCAAATTAAACTCTCGAACCCACTTAATTTCACGGGTTCAATTTGGATAACGGAAAATACCTAACTAGTGATTACTTTGGTTTAAAAAAGATTCGATCCTAAGAATTCTTACTAGATTATATGAATTCTTATTAAATAAGTAACTAGTGATACGTGTAACCATATCCAAATTGCAGTGCATCAGTTTAATAGCTTCTTGGTTCTTATTTTCAAATATATTGCTTAATTAAGTGACAATAATTGAATAGTTAAAAGTTATTTTGAGTGCATAATTTGGTTAGTTTGAGAAAATGTTTTAATGTTTTTTGAAATTGAAAAAATCTTCAAAAGTAATGAAAAATACTTATAAATTAAATGTATACATAATAAACGAAAACAAAAATAGATAGAATGTTGTGAATTACTTATATGTAATGTACCATATATAACAGAGTTATAGTCACAAATTTTGAAATTTACCCCCATAAAAAAAAAATCACATTCTTAGAATTTTTTAATTTTTTATGGCAGATGAAGATCAAAAAATTACATTCACGCATAATGATACACACCAATACACAAAAGCTTCTTCTTTTTTTTTTAATTTTTTCGGCTAGTGACGATCCTGATATTTTCGAGGTCCCTGGACGAAATCTTAAAAATGGGTCTTTTGTCTATATTCATAGTTTTTTCAATACCAAAGGAACGATTGATACTTACGATTACCTACATCAACATGTGAGAATTGCTTCAACATTTATTTTTTTCACCCATAAAGAAATTACTCAATAAAACAGAAAATTGAGGGAAATAAACATTATCCAACAAAAAATGTATATCTACAAGACTACGATTGCTTTGACATTTTTAAAGTACAAAATCATTAGTGCAGAAATAATAGAATTTGCAAAAATGATCAACCCACTAAATTGTGAAATAAATCATTGATTACATCGAATGGAGAACACAAATTGACAAGCACATGAGCAAATGTTTAATCATCTCAATTACTAATCTACACAGAAACAAAACAATCCTAAAAGGATACCTAAAAATATCTATAGTTATAATCACAAATCACAAATCACAATCATGTCTAATATAAACACAACAATATATACCATGATTATATGTATAATTATATTAAAACTGAAAAAATATAATAATAACACCACACACCCTTTGACCAATTGTTAATGTCCATAAATAAATAAATAAATAATAATTAATAAAATAAAATAATAATGACAATAATAAATAAATAATTATAATGGATGGTAGATCCAATCTAAACATTTGGGAATATAATTTTAATTATTATTATTTATTATTTATTATTTATTATTACTATTATTATTATTTATTATTTATTATTTATTATTACTATTATTATTATTTATTATTACTATTATTATTATTTATTATTTATTATTTATTATTACTATTATTATTATACTTATTATTATTATTATTATTATTATTATTATTATTATTTAATTTTTCAATTTTTTAATTTTTTAATTTTTTAATTTTTAATTTTTTTTCAGACATCAGTCAACTAGTCAAAGGATATGTGGTGTTATTATCATTTTTTTTTCAGTTTTAATACAATTATACGTATAATCAGGGTATGTAAGTGTAATTTTTTCTAGATGTCCATCACCCATTCTGTCATTATTTACCAATTTCAAAGAGTTCAGAGGGTTTAGTAACCATTTAAAGAATTCAAGTGGTACATCAGTAATTCGCGAACAATTCAAAGGGTAATGGTACCATTTACTCTATATTATTTTAGTTATAATTTGAGTCATAGGGGAGATAAAATGGATTAGTTCTTTTAAAAGGGTTTCAATTATATATATATAATTGTGGTATATTTTGTTCTCCTTTAGGGCTTTAAAATCGGTTGAGTTGCCCCTGCTCTAGCATTAGCGGTGTTAATCCCTTCAAATTAAAAGTCATGGATACATGTAAAAGTTAGTAACTTTACTGAGAAAGTGATGAAAAATGAAGGAAATACTCTGAATATTTTTTTATGAATTTAAGAGAATTCTGAACGAAAATTATTGATCAGACATCTTTACAAATATTCAAATCAAGTCAAATGCGTAATAGTGTTGAACTGAATTATTCTATATACTTATGAAAGTGTTTGTTTGGTTAGAAAAATACAGTGAAAGATATGAACTGGTTTCATAGTGAGAAAATATAGAGAATGATGGAAAATTTACAGATATTTTTTTAAAAAATACCTAGATGTGTTAATATGTATATGAAAATCCTTGATCTAAATTTCGTTCATTCATTTTGTTTATTGTGTTAGTCGTACTGTTTGAAGCTTTACATGTAATCACTATTCTATTTAAAAATGTACGGTTTTAACCAGTTTCATTATTTGGAGGCTTTACATGTTAGAAGTTTTAGGTTTGTTTAAAATAAATGTTCAATGGTCATTCAATTTCTAGGCCGCTGGATAAAAAGTACATAGAGACAGATTTGTGGTTTATTTTTGAGTATTTGGACTCGAATTTAGAGAAGCACATGGAATCAATCTCAGGTTTTGAAAATGATTGCTTATAATAACGTGAGTGGCATATTTATGTTTTTAGATGTTCATATTTATCTCTTCCCAGATTTAGTATCCAACATCCAATGTAAAACAGAGTATTACAAATAATTTTCAAGCAAAATAGTCCTTTTTTTAGGAGTTTTATTTATTGTTCAAAGATATATCAAGCAAATAACTCTCTCACAAGCCAAAACTACAAATCCAAAAAATGAAGAACTAAAAGTTACGGCATTGAACATCAATTACAAAGTGAAGTTCATTTTACTCTAGTCTGTGCCTTTCGTGCATCAAATAGGGGAATGAAACATTATGGATGGGTTTGATGAATATAAAACATAACCAAGATATAAAATATATCATTTCCAAAAAAGTATATTTATGATGAATATTCCGGTATAAGAGACATGAGATGATTGGTCAAGGATCTTATGGTGAGGTTTATAAGGGTTATGACCTGTCAACAATAATATTGTAGCTATTAAAAAGATGAATAAGGATGTGCCTATATGTGTATGCATGCAACTA
The DNA here is from genome assembly GCA_032871835.1 of Dipteronia dyeriana. Classification (NCBI taxonomy): domain Eukaryota; kingdom Viridiplantae; phylum Streptophyta; class Magnoliopsida; order Sapindales; family Sapindaceae; genus Dipteronia; species Dipteronia dyeriana. Next base: position 19,595,712 of record CM065303.1, read on the forward strand.
ACCAACTATATTTATTGTTGGTGAATAATTTGTATGTGGTTACTAAATGAACAATATGGTTATCCAATCATCCAAGATGTTATATGTATAATAAATTGAGATGAAAATGAAGATGGACTTGTATTTGATTTTTGAGTATGGACAAGATTTAAATCGTTTGTGAAACTCTATCTTACAAATGATCTACTCAAAATAAAAGTGAGTTGTGTGTTTCTAATTTTTAGTGTTCTATGTAGATTAGGAATATTAATTTAACTGTATGGTTATGTACAGTTAAAAACAAAAATCATTGACATAAGAATATCCAAAATGAATGTCTGTAAAGTTCATAATAAGCTGATAAATGTATGGGCTCCAGAGGGTCACATGTGAGGGAAGGAAGAAATTGAAAACTGAAAATAAAAACAATGGATAAAACACTCACCCTTATTTGATTTTGATCATTTTCCAAATGAGGATTTGATTCCATGTTATTTTTCAGGTTGGTGTTTATATGGTCTAAAAGCAGATACCAGTGCATGTCCGTTTGTTGCAATCTGACAATCGGAGAACCAAAATTTAGTATGTCCAGGATATGTGGCATTTAAAAAAAAATGTTGGTTTTCATACGGATGATATTACTATGACTCATTCTTTGTAGGAGATCTATTTATCTTGTTTTGTTTACAACCCCCTGAACATTCTTCTTAATCTTCTTTACCGCAACTATTTCATTATTGGTAAGGTCAAAATATTCTTACACCTATGAATATGTTTGTCGACCAAATATCCAAATTTTCTGGTACTGTAGCATTTTACAATGTTTGACAGTGGCAACAAACAGTTAAAAGGAAAACATGTATAAGACAAACATTAACGGTTTGTGCACTTACATGTTCTAACAAAACCATCTTAAAGGTCAAAATCTGAAATCAAATGTACATAGGAGGATTAAGCTACCATAATCCTATGCCAAGTTCAGGTAGAGTTCTACACAAAAGATATTCAATAAAATTATCAATCAAACACCAAAGAATAGACATGCATACCCATGGTGCCCACTATTGGGCAAAGCAACCAAAACATGAGCTTAGGGCGTAAAAAAAGTAAAAAATTAGAGGCCTCATTTATCATATATTTTGATGATATTAAAAAAATTCCTGATCAGGATTATTTATTAAATACGTAACCTTTGAAAATCATTATTCAATATCAGAGTATACATAATCCATTTTTCAAGTATTTTTGTTATTAAAAAACTCTAATGTATCAAAATGATTGTGATATACCTCAAATTTTCAATCAGGAACTTCCCAAATTTGAACAAAAATGAAAACAACAAAACAAAACAATGATCTGGCTTCATTTTACATCCAAATCATAGGTCTTCATATCAAAAAAATATTATAACAACCCATTAGTTTCTCAAATAAAAAATCCCAAATCCCACCAACACATAACAAACTCAATGAATCAATAAGCATTAAACAATTATAATGACCCATCATTTCCAATAATTATAGGTTTTCTTTTTAATTTGTGATTTATAAGATTGACTTGTAATTGACTCTTAATTTGGTAAGAATACCAAAAATAAAAACAATTATTCCATTAAAAAAACATTTATTAATAAAAATATATTTTATTTTATATTAAATTAAGGACTATAAAAACGTTGAGGTTCATTATATATAATGATAAGAATAGGAATACTAATAATAATAAAGGGTAGTGTTAACCTAACCATTTTACTTCCATTAAAAGAAATAAAAGCATAGATCAATTAGTGCATTTATTGTCTTGGTACAATAAATGCAATATTTTTATTTCCTTTAATAGAAATACATGGGTTGTTATCCACTGTCTTAAGAGTATATGTTAACACTTTTCTATAATAAAAGCCAAAGGTCGAAAACAATTTATTAATGATTTTAAATTTAGCTGGAAGAACACTAAACGAACAATATTTATTTATAAGAATATATTTAATTTTATATTAAATTAAGGAGTCAATTAGGCTAGAGTGTAAATTCATCCGATTTTGTTAATACATATTGAAATTAATACATTGAAATTAATACATTTAAACTAAGGATTTGGATCCTTTACTGATTTATCTTTTTTCTGATCTTTTTAAAACATGTGATTGATTATTAGTAAAAGTGGTTATGGAAATCAATCACATCTTAACCACACATTCATTATAATGTTTATGTGTCATGAGATTAAATGAGTTCAGAAAAAAGATCAGATTAGTAGAGGATCCAAAATTTTAAACTAAAGCTCCCTACACAGAAGTGTTTAATTATGTGATTGCATCTTAATTTGTGATTTATGGGATTGTCTTTTAATTGATTTTTGATTTGTGATTTGTGATTTATGATCAAAACTTTATCACTTATTATAAATTTTCAATTAATTATGAAGCCTATTCAGATTTTGGAGATCTTATTTATATATATATATATATATATATAATTTGATTTTGCATTTATAAAATTATTAATTAATTTGATTAATCAATTAGAATTAGTGTATTTTTTTAATTATTAATGTAAAAAATAATAATACAGATCATTTAAAAGAACTTAAAAGTAAGGAAAGGTAGAATAGGAAAAGTTTTTACACTCTTTAATTTGTTTTTATGAGATTGATTAAGAGAATATAACAATTATGAGATTGCTTCTAAATTTGTGATTTATGGGACAGTCTCTTAATTGACTATTGATTTGGGAAAAATACCAAAAGAAAAACAATTATTCCATTAAAGAAACATTTATTAATAATAATGTATTTAATTTTATATTAAATTAATGAGTATAAAAATGTTCAGGTTCATTATATATAATGATAAAAATAAGAATACTAATAATAATAAAAGCCAAAAGTTCATAAAAACTCATTAATGGTTAAAGTTAAAAAAAACTAATTAATGGTTAAAGCTATATCTAATCGTAAAAATACCAAAAAAAAACATTTATTAATGGGAATATATTTAATTTTATATTAAATTAAGGAGCCAATTATACCGGAATGCATATTCATCCGGTTTGTAATGCATTTAAACTTAAGCTTCTTCATGACAACAAATGGCATTATGAGGGTCGGCTGTTATATTTTATTTTCTTGAGAAAATCATGATCTCAATACCAAACAACACATATAGATACATTTCAAAGAATAAACTTACATATATACATATAAATAATAATAATTCTTATATAGATAAAGTACAACTTTAGAGATAATTAAATATATTTCAAGGAAGAAACTTGAAAAATTATAAAGCTATAATACAAAATATAAGAAAGAAATACAAATGAAATCTTCATCGATCCATTTGAAAATAATTCATATATGCAACTTCCCATCACGTGTGTGCCTCTACTGATCTGGGTTTCTACTTGGATCGGGCATGAGGCCTTGTGTAACTTGGTTGCACAACAAAAAGAAAAAACAATTGTGGCAACAATTATAAATATATACATGTTTGGTTTGCGAAAAGAAAATATCGAAATCAGGATTCTCCACTATATATGAATTAATTAGAGTACTCACATACTAAGTGTCGAAGTCTTTATTGAAGCAATTGGTGTTACACTTCATTTTACATTTGGTGTAACCGTTAATTCTTGCACCCCTTCAAGTAATTAGGTAAGAAGTTGATCAAGCAAAATTTGAGCAATAGGAATAAAAAGAAGAACTAACATAAAGATAATAATAAGAAAATGAGAGATTTTAGGTGGCTTTTATAGAGAAAATTGAGGAGAGAAAAGGGTTTTTGAGTTTTGAGGAGAAAATTTATTCATTGTAATTAGTTAATTCAAGTAATTACTGAAAAAAAAAAGTTATATATATATGTTCTCTCATAAGGGATCTCTTATTTTAATTTCGGTAAGGACCACCATGAACTCACATCTACTTTTATGAATTTTGATCTGAATTTTTTGTGTGGACGATATATTCAATGAAATCTATTTATGAATAAAATTTGAGAATTTTTCAAGCACTACAACTATTTTTCTTGAATTTTCCTATATTTAACCATTTGTCTTTATATTTAATAAAATCGGGATAAATAATTGTGGTACTTGAAAAATTCTTAAATTTTATTCATAGGTAGATTTCACTGAAAATATCATCCACAAAAAAGTTCAGATAAAAATTCATAAAAATGGATGTGATTTCATGGTAGTCCTTACCGATTAAAATAAGATATCCCTTATGAGAAATAACCACTATATATATATATATATGTATTGATGTTCATAACCTTAGAAATGAATAAAAAAATATAAATATTATATATAATTTAATGTCAAAGCTACCTCACAGCGACACGTGACGCTGTGATGGTAAACTTTTATATATTATATAGACATAGAAAAATTTCTCCTCTGCACTCTAATAAAATTTAATGTCGAAGCAACCTCACAGCGACACGTGACGCTGTGAGGGTAAACTTTTATATATTATATAGATATAGAAAAATTTTATCCGCAGTGTACACTAATAAACATTATGTATTTAGTGTATATATATATATATATTTTATAATATGTATGATATGCACAATCAAAACCCATTTACCTTTTATTATTTAATATAAATAAATAAATAAATATATATATATTATCTACTCCTAAAAAATAGGTTTTAATTAATTAATTTTTTCCATCCCTAATAAAATTATATATTTTTTAATTTCAATTAATTTTTTAAAATTTATAGGTTGCTAATATAAGTTATTTTTGATGATATTGTGATGATAAATATAAATTATAAGAAAAATATGTGAATAACTATATTTTGACTTATTATTTTCCTGTTGATAAGTGTAATCAATCTTTTATTTATTTCACTTTCATGATCGGGTATAAACACCCAAAAAGTGGAAACATAAAATCAGTTAATAAAATTTATAACTTCGGATGAATGAAACTTAAGTTCAACCACAAAATAATTGATGAAACTTAATAACTATTTTCATTTGGTCCCTCCATAACTAAAATCCTAGCTTCACCTGTGCTAATAAATATATATTTGTATATGGACCATTAGATTCAATTGTTTGACCTAATCTGCAAGCACTTGTCAATATTTATCTATAATTTATGACCCACATGCAATTCATTGATGTATTTTATATCCATGTGTATTGGAAAGAAAAAGAGAGAGAGAGAGAGAGAGAGAGAGAGAGAGAGAGAGAGTATATATATATATATATATATGGAATTGCAGGAAATGATCAAAAAATATATTGAGTTATTGTTTTTAGCAAAAACTTTATTTTTGTTTATAGTTAGCATCTTTAACCATGAACTTTCAAATATGCTTTCATTTTTGTTTTAGGTGACCCAATTTTTCCCACCCAAACTTTTCACTTATCAGTGGCCTTCACCTCCAATTTTTTTGAAACCAGATATCTCACGCTCTCTCTCTCTATGTATTCTCTGATTTTTTATCTTCATCTCTCTCAAACCGTGTTCTCTCTCTCAAAACAGATTTGCTTCTTCTCTATCTAAACCGAGTATGCAAATAAGCTCTGAAACTTGTGGGTCTTCATCTCTACAGGACAATCGTGTCTCTCAACTGATTTCTATCACCATATTCTTAAAGGTAAATCCAGATTCGAAATCTAGCATTCAGCTTTGTCTTAAAGTAGTTGAAGGTATGTAACCATTTCCCACTCGTTTTTTACAAGAATGAACAAGTTTAATTTGAAGAAAAAGTGGATGGTTTCGATTTTGAGTCAAACCCATGTACTGTCAATTTTTGTTCCCAGATTACATGCCAGACCATTTTAATGTTACATGCCAGTTCAATTTAATGTTACATGTCAATTCAATTTAATACATGTCAGTTTATTTCTAAGTACCATGTGTTTCTGTAATTTCGATTTGGAGTGAAACCCAACTATTGTAAGTTTTTGTACCCAAGTTACATGCTAGTATTTTTTAAAGTTACATGCATGTTTATTTTTTGTACCCAAGTTACATGCTAGGTAATTTTTGAAGTTACATTCTAGGTTTTTTTGAAGTTACATGCTAGGTTATTTTTGAAGTTACATGCTAGGTAAATTTTGAAGTTACATGCTAGGTTATTTTTGAAGTCACGTGTTTTTTTATTTATGAAGTTATATGCTCGGTTATTTGTAAAGTTACATGTTAGGTGATTTGTGAAGTTACATGCTAGGGGATTTGTGAAATCACATTCCATCCAAGTCTTATTTTATTACATGTAAGTTCATTTTAAAGTTACATGTTAAATACTTTAAATGTCAATTACTTGACTTGTAGGAATATTGATGCAACGAAATTGGTCATCTATCACGGTGGAAGTTGGGTGGACAATTGTTATGAGGTTGGTATGACGAAGTGGGTCAATGTTCCTAGATGAGTGAGTTATGATACCTTGGTGAAGTTGGTAGAAGATATTGCTAGGTACAACTTACAATTATGGTCATTGGCCTTTACAATTAGTGGTACTGCTCGTTCGAGAATTAAGAATGACAATGACGTGTCATGCATGATGAATGTAGACAAGTTATTACCTGAGGTTTTTGTCTTTGTTTTTGCGAAGGAAACAACAGATTGTGTGCAAGATGGCAACTTATGTAACCTACCTACTTCATAACCCGTGTGTGGCCGATTTTTTTCGGCAACTGACAGGATGTGGGTCCATTCCAATTGTAGACCTAAGTGTATGTAACGATAAAACCATTGACGATGAAGAGAACAGTCAGTGGTCAGACACCGATAACAGTGATGATAGCTTGATACCCGACGTTGACAGAGGTAGTCACGACGATGAAGATTGCCATGATGGAGTGGGTTGTGGTTCTGGCAGTGTTAGAGGACATAGATGTACTGGTCCATCGGGTTTTGCTACATTTAGCGGTGTTTCCTTTCGAGAGAATGGTTTGGGTGACGATGTTGATCAAACTTTGGATCATGCTTCCCCACGAGCTTGGATTATTCCTGGAGCCGAAAGGTATTCTTTTGAACCCATAAGCACGAAGGAAACATGTTCAGATGATGGCCAGTTATACAAGGGTAGAATATTTCAATGCAAGAAAGATATGAAGCGAACGTTGAATATGTATGCTTTAAAGGAGGGATTTGAAGTCCAGATTAGAATGTCTAGCAAATCACGTTATGAGGCTGGATGTAAGGATGACGAGTGTGAATTCCAATTATGTGGAATTAAGATGCAAAAGGAGAATATTGGGTGGTTCAAATGTTCGTAAAGGATCATACGTACAATATCGATGGTTTCCATGCACATCTTCGACAAGCAAATTCCTGGACCGTCGATGAACTATTAGCACCAAAGTTGCAAGTACACGGGCACTCTCTAAAACCCAAAGAAATCATGGTCGAAATGCAAGTAAAACATGGACTACATTTGTTGTATTTAAAGGCTTGGAAGGCAAAGGATCATGCAGAGGCATCTGTTTTTGGTCCTTCCGAAGAATCATTCAAACTGTTGTCTGCTTACTGTCATTGATTGGAAGAAGTAAATCCAGGAACTATTACAACGTTGCAAACAAATGTTACAAATCAGTTTGAATATATGTTCATCGCTCATGCGGCATCACTTCATGGATTTCGTACCATGATTCGACCAGTTATTGCCATTTACGGTACTCATTTAAAGGGTAAATTTTCTGGTATTATGTTTGTAACTATATGTTTGAATGCAGACAACCAGACTTTTCCTTTGGCATATGGCTTTGGCGATGTTAAAGATGAAATGTCATGGACATAGTTTTTAAATGATCTTAAAAATGATATTGGTAGTCCCCCGAGGATTGCATGATCATATCCGACTGTCACCTCGGTATCAAGGCTGCAATGGAGAAAGTGTACCCTAACGTACCACATGGATATTGTGTGTTTCACATGGCCAAACACATCAAAAAAGATTACAAAAAGAAAGATGTGAGCCTTCTTTTCAAACAAGCATGGAAGGCATACCGAAAATCTGAATTCAAGGAAGCGATGTTGGAGATGATGAAGGTTAATAGGGTAGCATTCGAAGAATTAATGAATGTTGGTCCCGAAAGGTGGTCTCGTGCTTACTCTCCTGTTAGGCATTATAGGTTAATGATCTCTAGCATTGTCGAGTTGATGAATTCATGTTTTGTACATGCTTGCAAAATGCCAATAACAACCATGATTGAGTTTATAGAGACATGTTCCATAAGCGGTTTTAAAAGCATCGGACCAAGGCTGAAAAAACTCAAACACAATTGACTTCATGGGCCACTGAATTCATAAAAGAAAGAAACATTGATTCAGAAAAGTACACGGTTCATCCAATTGATTATATTAACTTAAATGTTAAGGATGGAAATAAAAATGGTTTGGTGAACCTTTCTTAAAAGACTTGTAGTTGTTCGAAATTTGAAGTTGATAAACTCCCATGTCGACATGCATTAGCTGCAATAAGGTTAATATCCTCTTCTTCCATTGTATTTTACCTTCTTACCTATTTTGATTCAATTAATTACTCATAATCTTTTCCTTTGTAGGTATGCAAAGAAACCTTTACCCGATTATTGTGGGGATTACTACAAAACCACAAGTTGGGTTGAAGCATATACTGGGAGCATTTTCCCGGTTAGGCATCCTAGTGATTGGAATATTCCTGAAAATGTACGATCAAAGTTTGTTCTTCCGCCTCTTTTTTGTGCGCAAGTTGGAAGACCAAGAAAGGAGAGATTTAAATCTGCCGAAAAACATAGTAATGAAAAGACCAGAAATTGTACGATTTGTAAAAAATCGGGTCACAACCGACAGAATTACAGGAATGCACATCCTTGTCAAGCTCCGCCACCATGCCCATCCGTATCATCTGTAACATCCGTGACATTGTAGTGACCACATAGACCTTATAGGTGCAGAAAGTGTGGAGATCAAGGCCACAATTCAAAAAAGTGTCAATTGGCACCGGAAAAAGTTGGTACAACCTAGATTTTACCGTATCAGTAATGATGTTATAATTCTAATATGTATGATTGAAATACTTTTTTGCATAATGTAGACTTTATTACGTTCTTATTGAATTTGACAGTTGAAATACATTGACTCCAGTAATGTTACATGTTAGAAGTTACATGCCAGTTGGAAATGAAGTTACATGCCAGTGCAATACAAAGTTACATACTTGTTCAAAAATAATTTAGTTTCAGAATAGAACTCCAGTAATGTTGTATTTTAGAAGTTACATGGCAGTGCAAAATGAAGTTGCATGACAGTTCAAACATAATTTAATTTCAGAATAGAACTCCAGTAATGTTACATGTTAGAAGTTACATGCCAGTTGGAAATGAAGTTACATGCTAGTTGGAAATGAAGTTACATGCTAGTTCGAAATGAAGTTACATGCTAGTTCGAAATGAAGTTACATCCTTGTTAATCAATAATTTCATTTCAGAAGGGGACTCCAGTAATGTTACATGTTAGAAGTTACATGCCATTTGGAAATGAAGTTACATGCCAGTGCAATACAAAGTTACATGTTTGTTCAAACATAATTTAGTTTCATAATAGAACTCCAGTAATGTTGCATTTTAAAAGTTACATGGCAGTGGAAAATGAAGTTACATGGAAGTTCAAACATAATTTAATTTCAGAATAGAACTCCAGTATTGTTACATTTTAGAAGTTACATGCCAGTACAAAAAGAAGTTACATCCTTGTTCATAAATAATTTCATTTCAGAATGGGACTCCAGTACTGTTACATGTTAAAAGTTACATCCTAGTTCATAATGAAGTTACATGCCTATTCAAAACAAATTTCATTCGTAAAGTTCCAGTAATGTACATCGTCAAGTCAAGAAACCTATGAATCTGTCGGTACACTGTTAACATAAATTCCTAGTGTCATTTCCTCCCTAAACTCGAGGATGTTTTTGGTTCCCCACCCCTAAAAACATTTATGACGCATCAACATGTCTGCGTATTGGCATGTGAAGACACCACAACTATCGTTGTCCAGTTGTGCTGGTAGCTTCTTTGGAATTGATTGTTCAACAACAAACACCATCCCATCAGGTGTTATGCTTCTCTTGTCAAAATATCTGGATGCTTGCAAAATTACTGAAATTAAACGCAAGAGTGGGGTGATCTGCTTCACACGTTTCTCAATATTGGATGTCCGGTGCAATGGATCATACATACAGACACTGCATTTTTCCAAATCAACATCGAACAATATCCAATGTCCTGCTAGATCACCAACAGCACATGGAACAAACAACTGTAAAAAAGGAGTAACAAATTACGATTAGTAACTTCAACAGTATGTTACATGATAGTAAGTTCAAGTTACATGCTAGTTCAGAACCAAGTTACATGCTAGTACGAAAAAATGTTACATGCTAGTACAATAGTAAGTTACATGCTAGTTCAAAAAATAGTTACATACTAGTAGAAAATAAAGTGACATGTTAGTACAAAACCATGTTACATATTAGTACAAAACCATATCTGGTTTTCAAATATGAGTAACCTTATTTACATGTTTAACAATGGACCAAGCAGTTCCCCACCAAGGTTTGTCTCCAGCAGCTTACAATATCCAATTCGTCGAACATTTATATTTTAGTGCATCAATTTCATAACTCAAGGGTGCATCCTCTGACAGTTGGATTTTTTTCCATTCTTTTGATAACTTTGCCTACAAAGTATAAATTTCTTAGGAATATATGTACGTCTTTACGTCAACTAAACATTTTTTTTTTAAAGAAAGTTTTCTTACAAAAAAGTCTGACCATAGCACTGCAACATCTGATTTGTAATCTTCCGGTTTCAGTTGGCGTTGCTCACATAGTTGACTCATATATGCATCAATATGCTAGTTCAAAATGAAGTAAAATTAAATTGAGTATTTTTCAATATGCTACATCAATATTTAAATAAATTAGCAATTGTGACCAATCTCATTGGACAACCAACAGGTTATAGATTCCAACTCGATAAAGAATTCCTTAGTTATGAAGTAGTCGGATCCGACATTCAATCTGTGAAGAAAAGTTGGAATATTTCACTTATAAGTTACTAATAACAAAATATTATATGAAAACAAGAAACAACGAACATGTTACAAAATCTTACACTGTCACTATTTTGCTTTTCTTAAAACGTACATACTTTGTTTTCAAAAAAATTTCTCTCTCTCAACCTCTTGGAATGGGTCAATGTATGGTGAAGTCATACTACGAGATTTAATCTTCAACCGCTACTCCCGTTCATTCCGTACAACCAGGTACTCTAGAGTAGTTGCATCCCCTAGTGTTCTATCAATTACCAACGAGGGAGGGGTATGCACCTTTAATCCCTCTTAGACCAAAATGTTTTAGAGCAAAAGCTCAAGGCTCTCACCAATAGTTTCATCATCTGCAACACTCCCCTTATCTCGGGCACGATCCGACCCAAAAACCTTCATTCTAAGGGCTGTATCATCCCCCCCCCCCCCCCCCCCCCCCCCCCCCCCCCCCCCCCCCCCAAGCATCTCCTTCACCATCCCCATTACCAGAAGTAATGTCACCCCCACCATGGCTACCATTACCCTCAACATTATGACTGCCCATGTTTTCCCTTTGCACTTCATCTGAATTCTCCGGTCTACGTGATTCAAAATATTGATGAACTGACGTTGAATAGTTAGGGTCAAACTGAGGTGGCTCAGAATGAGGCGTCCTGTCAGGAGTAGTCTGTGTTTTTTTTTTTTTTTAAAGAGCAGAAATTAAAGTTACATGTCAGTAAGTTCAAGTTACATGCCAGTACAATACAAAGTTACATGCTAGTTCAAATCAAGTTACATGCCAGTAGAAAACAGTAATCAAGTTACATGCCAGTAGAAAACAGTTACATGCTAGTACAAAACTAAGTTACATGCTACTACACAATCAAGTTACATGCTAGTAAAAAACCAATGAAGGGAATTGAAAACCAAGTTACATGCCAATAAGGTAAAGTTACTTGATGACGTGGCTGAACAAGATCACTCGGCCTTTTGTCCACCCAGTCAAGCTGTTTGTTTAGGCGTCTCTCCATTGCCGAAACCTCTTTCTATATATCCTTCTTCACAATGTCTTCAAAGCGCTTTGACATTGCAGTCATTAGTTCCCCTTATTGTTCTCAAAGAGTTTATCGAGTCATCACCACCTAAAGTGTATAAAGGAAAAAGCTTGAGTATAAATTTCTAGTTTACTTTATGAAATGATTTTATCGACTAGTAATCAAATTACCGGTGACATGACTGGAGATGTACGTGTCCTTTTTGTCCTTCCTCCCCTTTTTCCTTTATGAGGAGACATCTTCCTCTTCATCTATTTAGATCGTGATTGACCTCCATCATTAGCATCGTCATCATCATTACCCTCATCATTAGCATCATCATTAAGTCGTTACTCATCATTATCATAATTGAGTGGAACAAACTGTGGACCCTCAGACAAATTCGTGTCTACATAAGGATGTAACTTTTCATCGTCGGTTGGATTTAATACCTCCAACACAACATGTTGTATAATTAACAGAAGTGTCGTGATTTTTAAAAGTACTAATATAAAGAAAACTGAATTTTAGGTTAGGAAAGAAAAAAAATAAACATTTCCATCATTCACTTCTTGTTCATACTTTACAAATTTGGCAAAGAAATTGTGAGGCCTCTTTAAAATCCTTTAGTTCTTCAAACGGGGATGTCTGTGACATAAGTTCATCCCCACCAATTCAACTAATGAGTTGCAGGCTTCTATCGTCCAGAACTGACATTTCACAAAATGAAGTTATATGCTAGTTGAAAATGAAGTTATATGCTAGTTGAAAATGAAGTTGCATGCTAGTTCATTAAATAAAAAAATTTGTAGGACTAATCTCAAGCATAATTCCAGTTATGTTACATGCTACAAGTTACATGCCAGTTCAAAATGAAGTTACATGCTAGTTGAAAATGAAGTTACATGCTAGTTCATTTAATCATAAAATTTGAAAGACTAATCCCAAGCACAATTCCATTAATGTTACATGCTACAAGTTACATGCCAGTTCAGAATGAAGTTACATGCTAGTTGAAAATAAAGTTACATGCTAGTTCATTTGATCACAAAATTTGGAAGACTAATCTCAAGCACAAATCCATTAATGTTACATGCTACAAGTTACATACCAGTTCAGAATGAAGTCACATGCTAGTTGAATATGAAGTTACATGCTAGTTGAATATGAAGTTACATGTTAGTTTATTAAATCAAAAAATTTAGAAGACTAATCTCATGCACAATTTCAGTAATGTTACGTGCAACAAGTTATATGCCAGTTCATAATAAAGTTACATGCTAGTTGAAAATGAAGTTACATACTAGTTCATTTAATCACAAAATTTGTAAGACTAATCTCAAGCACAATTCCATTAATTTTACATGCTACAAGTTACATGCTAGTTCAGAATGAAGTTACATGATAATTGAAAATGAAGTTACATGCTAGTTGAAAATGAAGTTACATGCTAATTTATTAAAGAAAAAAAATTGGAAGACTAATCTCATGCACAATTCCAGTAATGTTACATGCTACAAGTTACATGCCAGTTCAAAATAAAGTTACATGCTAGTTCATTAAATCAAAAAAAAAAATTGGAAGACTAATCTCAAGCACAATTCTATCAATGTTACATGCTAGTTCATTAAATCAAAAAATTTGGAAGACTAGTCTCGTGCACAATTCCAGTAATGTTATTTGCTACAAGTTACATGTCAGTTCATAATAAAGTTACATGTTAGTTAATAATGAAGTTACATGACAGTCTATATCTACAATTTTAACAAAATTATTAACAATTGAACTTTAAAAATAAAATTATGGACAAATGCTTATAAATAAGATTTGAAAGCTCACCAATACTGTCCAAGGGAAGCCGTATAAGTTATAGTGTGTGACGACCTTCCTTGATGCATTTGCAGACCGAAAACCTTGGCGTAGGTAGTGTATTGTCATCATATACACATAACTTCCCTATGGAAAAGAATTGAAGGATTCTAGATCCTCCACTAATGCAAACAACCATAATGATACTTTCCTCCTCAAATATTGTCCAAACAAAACATTATTGGCAATCAATACCAGGGTCATCTTCAAACCATCCTTTGGTTGTTCAAATTGACCACCCATATACTTTTCCCATACCTGTTTCAATTGTACATTCTCATCCCTTTCAAAATATCTATCATGGATCCCATCAGGAATGACATGATAAGGCTTCAAAATATTTCTGACATCACCCCAAATCTTAGGCTCGTGACCAAACAAAATTCTCTTTTCGTAAATTTGGCTACTTTACCTCCTACTACGAAATGGAATTCATCCTCACCGGTCACTCCAGGTGTAGATATTTGCCTCAACATTAAGTTATGCAGTACGCCCGCTGAAAAAGTCACATCTTTCGGGATGGCAAGTAGATGCCCAAAATATGTCTTCCGTAACTGACCCAATTGTCCTATATTTTTAAGAACATTAGCAATATCCGCCAGCACATTTAGATTGCAATACAAATTAGTTATGGACTTTTTTAACCATGCATTTCTCGATTTAATGAGAGGAAATCATTATAATTCATATTTTCCATCTACAAAATCACAACAAAAAATGCATTACTGTCACTGAAATAGATCTATATAACACACATAAGTTTGATTAGGTTAATCAATTTTGGTTCACTGTTTTAAAATCTTTAATCTATCACTATCTAACAAGTCCATTTCTTCTCATCATGTAATCCCAATTCTTAATACAATTTTAGTTAAACTAAAACAATCATATTTTGTCAACATTTTTTACTGCAGTTTCACCTAATTAAATGTCACTAATCATATACATTAATCAAACACAGTAAGACCCATAAACACTAATCATATGCACCAGTATAATAATAAAAAATTTCTTAACTTTTCTAAACCAAATCAAAGCAGGGAAACAAGTATAATAATTTCAACTTTTCAATGAATTAAACTTTTCTAAACAAAATAAAAACAGAAGCCGATTCTTACAATGGAAACAAGCATATAATTTCAATCAAAATCAAAAGTTTTCTAAACCGAATAAAAAACAGAAGCCAATTAATTTTTTCTTAACTAATCTAACCCAAATGAAAGCAGGGAAACAAGCATAAAATTTTCAATCAAGTTCAAAAGTACTTACGGTGACGGGGAGCG
Source organism: Dipteronia dyeriana (assembly GCA_032871835.1). Classification (NCBI taxonomy): domain Eukaryota; kingdom Viridiplantae; phylum Streptophyta; class Magnoliopsida; order Sapindales; family Sapindaceae; genus Dipteronia; species Dipteronia dyeriana. The sequence goes on from CM065303.1 coordinate 19,610,913, forward strand.
AGTGGCACGGCAACACTGCGATTGGGAGTGGCGACAAGGAACAACGACACTGCAAAGGTTCTCTCTTTCTGTTAATCGACGGCGACGGGGAACGACTAACACGACAACGAAGACCGGCGATACTGCTAGTGGGAGCGGCGATATAGAGCGGCGATGGGGAGAGTTCTCTCTCTCTCTCTCTCTATTTTCTACTAACCCATCATTTTTACTTGATGTGACAATAATAACATAATTATTTTTCACCGCCCTTTTCAAATTTAGGGGTACTAATGTCCAAAAATGGTTGAAATTGATAAAAACAATAAAAAATATATTTATAACTAAAAATAATAAACTCATAAAAATTTTAACTACTTATGAATTCGTCCATATATATATATAAAAAAAATTGGGGTCTATTTTTGTTCTCCTTTAAAGCCTCAAAATCGGTTTAGCCGCCTCTGCTCTAGCATTAATGGTATCAATCCTTTTGAATCAAAAGTCATGGACTGATACATGACTTCGTAACTTTGCTGAGAAAATGAAAGAAATACTCTGAAGATTTTTTTTAATGAATTTAGGGAATTTTGGACAAAAATTATTTATCAGACATCTTTACAAATATTCAAATCGAGTCAAATGTATAATAGTGTTGAATCAAATTATTCTATATACTTATGAAAGTGTTTGTTTGGTTTGAAAAATATAGGAAAAATATGAAAATGTTTCGTAGTGAGAATATATAGAGAATGGGGGAAAATTTACATATACAAATATTTTTCTTTAAATATCTAGATGTGTGAACATTTATTTGAAAATTCTTGATCTAAATTATGGTCAATCATTTTGTTTGTTATGTTTGTTGTACTATTGACGTATGAAACTATATATGTACTCACTCTTCTTTTTGTTCATTTTGTTTATTGTGTTAGTTGTACAAATATATTTATAGGGTTCAGTTTACATAAGGGAAAATACCTACATAAGGGAAAATACTTAACTACATTGCTAAGAGTGGTTGTGTAAATTCTTTTAAACTTTGGTGTAAAAAGATTCGATCCTAAGAATTATTATTAAATTATATGAATTATTATTAAATACTTCTAAATTAAATGTATACAACATAGATAATAAACGAAAACAAAAATATATAGACAGATCAATGTTGTGAATTACTTGTTTGTAATGTACCATATATAATAAAGAGGAAGATTCTTGATTTAATTTTTATCAAACTAAAATAGAAAGAAAGAAAAATAGTTACAAATTTACCCCCACAAAAAAAGCACGTTTTTAAATTTTTTTATGGCAGATGAAGATTAGAATCATCGAATAATTACATCACAGTGCATGATGATATACACTAATACACCAACACACAAAATAAATTTTATTTAAAAAAATTCGGGTTTATTTAGCATCTTTTAGCTCTGGTGCTTGATGGTCTTTAATGGGTTGAACCAATGTCTAGATGAAAATTGGAAATAGAAAATCAAAAATAGTTCACCAAACGAGATAAGGTTGATTCAATGGTATATCTCAACTATACCATGATGTTGTAGGTTTGAGTCGTATTCATCTACTCTAAACGTCAAATTTATTATAATAGTTTTTATTAAAAAAAAAATAGTTCACCCATAAACGATCAACTTCCTAAGTTTTAGTGTCTAACATTGCTAGAACTTGATATTGTTCGATGTTATGTTTTTAATCATCAATGGCTATAATTTACATGATGTTAATGATCTTAATCATCAATGGTTACAATTTGTTCAGATAGTTTTAATTACCTCTTCTTACCTCCCACAAATCATAATAAGAATATGACTATGATAACTCACAAAAACTTTGTTGTTTACACTCATGTCTCAAACTTGTGACTTGTCATTTAACAACAACATTATATGGTGTGTAAGTTATTTTAGACTTTAGTTATGGCTCAAACATTGAGTTATTTGTTTAGTTCTTTCATTCATGAAAAATCATTCATGATATAATTTGTAAGATTGTGACAAGGGTGACATTTAATGACTATATACAAATTTCATATTGCGGGTATATTATGAAATATAATTTTTAGAAATTGGAGGATACCAAATGAAATGACAAGTGTCTGACACTGTTTGTGATGAAGTTATTTTCAAATTTTATGTTACAACGTTTAGTATAAACAGTTTTACAGTAAGCTCTGGCATTAATTGTGTCAATCCCTTCAAATTAGAAGTTATGGACCGATACCATGTAAAAGTTAGTAACTTTGTTGAAAAAGTGATAGAAAGTGAAGAAAATTCTTTGTAGCTTTTTTCATGAATCCAAGAGAGAATTTTGGACACAAATTATTCATCAGATATCTTGAAAAATATTCAAATCAAGTTAAATGTGTAATTGTGTTGAATCTAATTATTCTATATATTTATGAAACTGTTTGTTTGGTTAGAAAATATAAGGAAAGATATGAAACTGTTTTGTAGTGAGAAAATATAGGGAATGAGGGAAAAATTACCGATGCAAATGTTTTTCTTTAAATTTCTAGATGTGTTAATAAGTATACAAAAATCCTTCTTGTCAATTCTGGTCATTTATTTTGTTTATTGCATTAGTTGTATAGTTGACATATGAAGCTTTATACTCACTGTACCATTTAATTTTAGTGCTTTTCTCAAACCAAATTACTATTTATATACCTATTGTTTTGTATTATATATTTATATATCTAAATCTTTTCCATCTAACTATGATGTAGGATGAATTCCTAATTGTAAATGGTTATTAATACAACAAAAATGTGAATTATTATTAACAAAAGAACAGAGGAGAGTTAGAATGACAAATCACAACAATTAAAATTTATCCAGGAACCCTTGCAAATTGGTGAATTATTTTCAACAACAGATTTTAAGTTCCAAATTGTGTGTATGATGTTATTACATATTACAACATTAAATTTAGCAGTAAACAATTTAAGCACACCCATATTAACCAGTAAACAAGTTCAAGTTCTTTGGCATATACAGTTTCATAGGACATATAAAGTGGGTAGTGCAATTACCGACTTTAAATCAAAGCCAGCAAAATGAGACTCTCAAATATATTCTAGTTTAATGATGTGAACTATTTTATGAAATATGAGTTAGTGGTGTAGTTGTTTGTTTAAGTGACTGCGTAGAAAGAGGAAGGATTGGAGTTTTAGGTAGCAACAATACTAGAGCAAGTGATACAGACTAGAGAGAGTGAGTGATAATATCAAAAGAGCACTAGTCCCACATCAATAATTATAAACAAATGATTCCTAGGTATTGTAGTATATAAACAAGCTGCGAGGCACGAAGTGCACAAAGCAAACTATTCTTACGCCTTTTACTAAAGACTACCGTGTGTTCACTCCTTATAGCGGCATACGTTCATTTTTGGAGAACCTCCATCAAATGTTAGTTCAAGAATTTTTTTAAGGTTAATTATCACAGATACCACCCATACTATATACTATATTCAAATTCACATGTTGCCTTTTTTTTTTTTTTTTTTAGGCACTAAACCTTCTAAACTATTAAAAATTGGTAAAAATAGGTGGAAACCTAACGCCATCTAGAGATGTACATTTTTTCCCGGGACCTTAATTCCCCCAAGGGATCTGTATCCATTCTCATTCTCCAAATGTTCTGTCATGATAAATTGCAATAAGTACCCTTATTATATGCATAATTGTATCAAATTGAAAAATATAATAATATGACATAAATACCCCTCTTACCAAAATTTTAAAAATCATTTTTTAAAAAATAAAATTTAAAATTGAAAGATTAGTTAAATAATAGTAAATTTCTGAACATTTTGATAAAGAAATTAAATAAATAGAGAAATGAAAAAAATAATTTCATTTAAAATTATTTAAAATTATTTAAAATATTTTATTTTTATTTTTATATCCCTGAATATAAAACTCAGATGAATATATAAAATATTTAATGTGAATTATCATTTAAACTATCTTTTTAATTTAAATATCTCTAAATATTACTTGTTCATATACAATAATAAGGTTATTAATAATGTCAAAAATATAAATTAAAAATTAAATAATAATAATAATAAAATAATAATATAATAATAATGATAATAATTTAAATATCCTATACTTTTTTTTTACCATTATTATTTAAATTATCTTTTTATTTAAATATCCTTTAATGTCACTTGTTTAATCACAATAACAAGGGTATTGACAAGGTAAAAAAAACATTAAATGATAATAATAATGTTGAGAATAATAAAAAAATTAAAATAATATAATAATACTAATAAAATAATACAACAACAACAACAACAACAATAATAATAATAATAACAATAATAACAATAATAATAATAATAACAATAATAATAATAATACTTTAAATACCATATATATTTTTTAGCTATTATCATTTAAATTATTATTTTTATTTAAATATCTCTAAATATCTTTGCACCTTACCCCTCATATTTTTTTTTCACTATTAAACCCTAAACTTTTATAACAATGGACATTTAAATTATTTATGAGGAATTATCATTTAAATTATCTTTTTTATTTAAATATCCCTAAATTTCACCTGTTGATTTACAATAACATGAGTATTTAAATAAAAAAGATAGTTTAAATGATAATTCATATTAAATAATTTATATATTCTTTTGAGTTTTATATTTAGGGGCATTTAAATAAATAAAAGATAATTTTAATAATTTTAAAATTTAATTTTTTCATTTATCTATTTATTTAATTTTTTTTATCAAAAGTTCAGAATTTTATTATTATTTAACAAATCTTTTAATTTTAAATTTTTATTTTTGAAAATTTGGTAAGAGAGGTATTTATATCAAATTATTATATTTTTCCAATTTCATGCAATTATGTATATAACAATGGTATTTAGTGTAATTTACCATGATAGAACAGTTGATGTTGTAAGGTTTCCTTCCACTTTTGTCAATTTCTGATAATTCTGGAGGTTTAGTGTCTAAAAAAAAATAGAGAACAACATACGAATTCGAGTATACTATGAGATGATACGTGACAATTAGCCTTTTTTTTTTTTAATTAACCAATTTTAAACAACACTAAATATCCTGATTGTGATTATTAGTTGGTCCAGTAAATAAATTGTTAAAGGTAATACTCAGTTTTTAAATATGCTTAGAAAAAAGTTTTTCATTATCGATTTTGTGGTAAGAAAGTATTTTCTCGCAAGATAGTCATCTGGTTGACTTGGTTCCATCACCTTTTAGCAGAGGTGGTCGTACACTGTTCGAGTTTCACCATGTATGTGTGGGGATGGAGAGTTTTCTTCCGATTTTTGGGAGCATTCTTCTTTCCGATTGTAAGGGTTATAATCTATATCTATTAGTTTTCCATACCGTATTTATAGAGCCCAATTAATTACGTCAGGTCCTGGAGTTGTAGTTCAAAAAAAAAATTGATCTAAATGCTCCCCACCGGTACTTCTTAAGTGAGATTGATTTTTTTGGCCGGAAAAAGAAAAAGAAAAAAATGTCGATCCCCAGTCCCAGAATCTTGTCCTGCAACGGCGTCGTATCGTACTCATCAGAGACTCCTTCCGTGTCAACCTTCCTCCAAGCCCATCCAGGTGCTCCTCCACACAAACCCCAAAATTTGATTTAGCTGATTGCAGATATTTGCTTTGTTCAGTTATTTCAACATCAGATTATTATGTTGAATTGTGTGTTAGTTGAATTCAGATATTTGTTTCTTGAATATGATGTAGAGATAGTTTTGTAAGCATAATATTAACAAAAACATTTACTGGGTACAATTAATAAAATCAATATTTTTAGTTTATTAGAAGTTAGAACTGAAATGTTATAGCTAATATCAGGTGCATACACGACCACACGCACTCACAACAACAGTTCATGTCTCATGTTTTGGGAAAGACATGTGCAAAGGCTTGCAAATTCTGGGAGAATACTGTTCGATTCGAACCCGCAACTTTTGTTTAAATCAGCTGATGTGATACCATCATTGTTAACGCCAGTACCATCTTCGATGTGGGAATTGATGATTAAGTCTCTGGTTGATGATTCGTTGAATAAAGTGTTGCCTGTTGCGTTGAAAGAGAGGAGAGATGGGGAGGAATTGGCTGTTACAGTACTTGTTGAGGGTGATTTTCAGAAATTGAGTAGAATTGAGGATGTCAGTGGATCGTCTATTGGTGGGGTTTTCGATGTGTATGCACATTTTAGTGGGTACGTGCCTTTTGGGTTTGGTGTATGGGGGAATGGAGCACGTTTGGCTGTGGTAGGATGTGGAAGGGATGTTGCAGAGGCAAAGTATTCGGATTGGGTAAGGTTAGTGAAAATTGTGTCCCTTTTTATTTCTTTTGGAAATTTATGTATGCTGAGCAAGGTTGTTTTAGTTGAGTAGTGGTTTATTGTTAAGTTGCATCTTAAATATGAAATTTCATGATTCGTGTTACTCACAATTTTGAAGTGATTAAATGGATTATTTAGTTACATTTTACGGGATCTTAGGCAGGCTTAGGAAGTCTTTGGAGAAGCTGAGACCACCTTCAGTCACCGAGCTATTGTTGTCTAATGATGGTGATCGAATACTTGAAGGCTCTGTCACAAATTTTTTTGTTGTTTGTTGCAAGGTGAGTTATCTTAGATGAAAAATTAAATTACAGATCGGAATGGATTGAACATGCTGGGATTTGGTCACAGTTGACAGTTTTTCTTAGTATTATGAGGTTATCAACAGTGGACATTTTCTTTCTTACGTTTGTTAATCATAGAGATATTGTCTTCTCACTATAAGAGCTTAATACTACTATTCAGGCATTTATCTACTAGTTTAAGCTACTACCTCTAGTTAACCACTCGACACTTACCATTTGTTCTAAATCTAAAGCTATTGTTGAAAATATAGCATTTTGACTATGCTAAAATATGATTATATTCGGCAGAACTGTTAGTTGCTCCTATATCAAATACAGTGGATGTGTATACAATTTCTTGAAGCTTAGAATTACTTTTGTTTACGGAACTCATCCTCATACCATAGATCAAATAATCGTCCCTTACAAGTTATAGATCAAAAATACTTGTCCAAGGCCCCAAGCATGTGTCAAATGACAAGGCAATTCAAATTGACACAGTAGCTCCCTGAGTCCAATTGTAATTATTAAAAGGTCATTATAATTATTTTGAACTTTGTGTTTCTAAATATTCATGTCCTTGGATGTGTGCTGTGGATGTGATGTGAGTTCTACACATGTTTTTGCGTGAGATTTGTTATATTCGCTATTCACTACAAATTTCATAATTGTAAATAGCTCTATGATGCATGTTTTCAGGATAATAGTGCAGCTGATTTTGAAGTGCAAACTGCTCCTATTAGTGACGGTGTCCTTCCAGGAGTTATACGCCAACTAGTTATTGAGTAAGCCTGCCTTTTGTGGAACCTCAAATTATAGTGTTTAAGATATACCTACGGAAACTGGTGAAGATGTATACTAGCCAGGAGACTCAGGACTATATATTGAACAATAAAGAAACCGGGTTCTTTTTAACAGTTAAGTTCACAGAAGCTTTTCATTCTCTATACGTTATCTATTCAAAACTTTATTTTTTCAATGTCTTTGGGTAAGATCCATGAATCATGTCGAGTGGAGGAAATGGTTCCTAAGTTCCTTTAAGGAGTAAGTCCTGTTGGAGGTGATGCATCTCACTTTGTTTAGAAGCGCTTTAGCTTAGAGTCATACAATTCTCACACAAAAGAGAGAATTGACGTCGTCTTTTTTTTTTCCCTAGCTGGGTGATGGGGCACTTAATTTTTTATTATGTCCCTTTGTAGTTGAGCTCCTACTGAAGTTTGCTTCTCATCTAGTGATTGCCCAAACAAATTGAGTGCATGCCCCTAGGAATAATTATGCTTGATTTCAGAATTTTGATATCTGCAGAGTATGCATTAGCAAGGGAATCCCATTGCGTGAAGTAGCACCATCATGGTCGGAGCATGAACTTTGGGCAGAGGCATTCATCACAAGTAAATCTTTCAGTTCTTTCTATAGCGTCCTGTATTCGTAAATTTTTGGCCTATCAGTTATCACATTGTCACAAGGAATAATGTTGTTGCACAGATACTCTCCAGACTCCAGCTAATGCATGATTATTTTGGTCCTAGAATAAGGATTGTATTTGTTAAATTAGAAGTTTTATCTTTCCACTTTCAACTTGAATTGTGATTTTGGTTGAGAATTAAAATTCCATCTATTTAAATTTTCAAAGCAATTCTGAAATTTGAACCTGTCCAAACAGAGAATTCTAGTATGTCCGCTTGTGTGAATGTGTGTACAGGTTATCATTTTGCCTTCACTATCTTTTGTGTGCTTTTCAAGATAGGGACAGAGATCCTCTCATTTCTCCTTTTTCATCATATTTTTTTATATTGCATTATCTTCTCTCAGCATGCAAGCTTGCCCCGTAGAAAGTCCCTCATTTTGACCGATTTGGTAATTAACATGGTGATTACAATGTTTTTCAATAACCACTGAAAAGTTAAGTTACTCTAAAGGTTTCGTATAATGCATTGGTGAAACCCTGAAAGTAAATCGATAGACAATTATACCAGGTCATCATTCCATTTCTCACGGTAACAATGCTCATTATTTTAAAGTGACAAGATTTCCAATTCCAGTTGCTATTAAGACCAACTCTTCATGGTGCTCAGTCTTGTAGCAAATACTTGCTTGTGATGTATTGTGACGACGTTCCTATTACCCTTGCTATATCTAAATAACCTATGAAGTGAAACTTTGTTGCAGGTAGCTTGAGAGTTCTGCAGCATGTGGAGTCGATTCAAGCTCCAAGAACATGGGAGCTCCGGGAATCAAAATGTTGGGATGAAATTGCATGGAAGGAGAAGCAGTTTGAGGTGAAAAAAAAATTGAATATAATTTTTTTTTTCCAACTGCACAAGTAAATGCAGTGCTTTGAGTGTTCTGTTTTTCATCATGTTTCTATTTTGGATTGGAAACAGGAGAGCTTTGGGATGATCACAAAAGTACTCCAGGTACATGTGTAAATTTCGTTTACTTGCACCATTAATTAGAATGTGGTGATTTTTTCCATGCATATCCGATGAAATATTAGTTGGGAATCCAGCAATTCTAAGCAAAAAAGTGAACTGTAGAACACTATAATATATACTCCTGTTTCCAGAAACATAATAAGTTACATCATAATTTTATCTTTTCTTATTCATTTTTTAAAAGCAGAAAGAGATCATGGAGAGAGCAGGGTTGGAGGGGTACATATTAAACAGGTAACTGGATTGTGTTTCAATTTGACATGGGAAGACGGGAGGAGATTGTGTATCACACCGTTGATTCTAAAGAGGAGCATAAGACCTGCCTTGCCTGCTCCCGTGAATTGTGAAATTCCAAGTACAACTTTGAAGTCGGACAGAGATTTTTATGAGGTTGGAAATATCTTCATTTCTGTACTCGATATAAAACTGTGAACAATATGGCTTGAACTTATATAAATGGATGGTGAAAAATGCTACAAACCAATGAAAAACTCTTTTTTCGTTTGCATACCTTCTGTCTACAACGGTTCATCTTTCTGTATTGTTAAGCATAAAATTATACTCAATTTTCACTGCACAATGTTTAAACTTTTAGTTATGATTGTTCTTTTTCAATTTGATTTAACCTCTCTGCTTGACCTGTCCACACACTTACTACCCCAATTTTTTTAGCATAATTTGTTGCTTAAACAAACCCATGAGGAGTTGACAGAATGGTTAGACTGTGATTTGTTCATAGGTACATACATGGCCAAATGCCATAGTTTCATATTTTCCGAAGATTGTAGGGTTCAACAAGGACCCCAATTTCGAACTCGAGAACGCTATGCAAGTTCAGGGATTTATGGCTTATCAATAAAAAAGACGGTGAGCAATTGTGGTCCAAATGTACAGTTCGTGAGTCTTTAACAATATGTACATCATATGACAATGATAAAAGGATAGGGTTTAGGTAATTGTTATAGGAAATTAGGATAATACTTGGAAATAAGATATATTTTATTGATATTTTTTTTTTCTATGATAAAGATATCCAATTTCTATCCTACTCACGATTTGAACCTAGAAGAATTCTATTACCATGCGATTAAACTTAACCAACAAAGAGGATTTATCTTCTTGTATACTGCACAACCACTCTTAACAAAATGGCTCAACACGATATCTACCCGGATAGAAGATTTATTTTCGACGGTGGGAGTCGTATTCTAAGCCATATCCCAACAAACTTCGAAATTAAGTGTCTAAACATAGAGTAAAAAAATTCCATATGAACCTTTTTTAATATTATATTTTATAAGCAACAACCTTGTTGTGTAGGTACGGAGGTATACAACTAAACTCACATTGCCTTGTCAAATTTCGTATGAACTAACGATCAACAGTTAAACACTAGGGAATTTCAATCAGAACACAACCCTTTGTCAGTAATGTTGCAATCAAGAAATTAAATATGGATGATTTGACTAAATATCATGATCTGATAAAAAATGTCTTTGAATATAAGATATTTTGAAGATATTACTGATAATTTCAATATTTTCATTGAAATTTCTAAATATTTAGCCCTACATATTTTAGTTAATTGCACTAACTTACCCCGTATTATTAAATCTAATAAGATTTAAAAAAGGCGTCTTAAATTAACGTAAACATCCTTTGCTATTAAGTCAATCCGTTAACTTTAACGGTTGATTAACCTTGACAATCGAAAAGCCAAATATACCATTATCACATCTTCTCAAATATAAAATATATTTTTTAATTAAAATTGAAAAATCATTTATATATATAAAAAGATAATCTACTCGCGGTGGAACTCTACAGTCAAAAGAAACAAGAAATCTTTGACAATCTCCTACTTACCGAAAGAGATCTTCGATGATCATTAAAATTGACCTCCTGCAGTTTGCAAAGGAGGCTCCTCTACGAGTTTATGATATTTTTGTGGACGGCCAAAATATTATCCTTTTTTTTAATTAAAAAAATATGTTATGTTTGTGATGATATGGCATCAATATATTTAGTTTTCTATAGGTCAGTGTTAATCAATCGTTATTGAGTTGATGGCACCATGGCAAGGGTTGTTTGTGTTAATTTAGGATATCTTTTGAAATCTTGCTATTCAATAAAGTAAAGGTAAATTAGTACAATTTACCCCAAAAATTTACCGAAACCATTGGCCTCAACCTGTAAGTAGACATGACCACGGTTCGGTTCGAACCGTAGAACCGAACCGTAACCGTAACCGTAACCGTAACCGGAACCAGGACCGTGGGGTAGGCGGTTCGGTTCCGGTTTCGATTCCGGTTCCTTCTCTTAAAAAAACTGGCCAGGAACCGGCGGTTCGGTCCCGGTTCAAGAACCACCGGTTCCTGGCCTTTATTTTTAAAAAAAAAAATTGATTTTTTTTAAAAAAAACTTAAAAGAGCCGTTGGGCTCCAACAGTTTGCTGACCGTTGGGCTCCAACAGTCTGCTGACCGTTGGGCCCAACGACTCAATTTTTTTTTCTTTTCCTCTTTAATTCTTTATTTCCTATAAATACCCCTCTAATTCATTTCTTATCGTACAATTGCTCTCTCAAGTCTCAACTCTCTCAAATCTCAATTCTCCTAATTCTCTTCATTTATCTCCCAATTAGTCAATTATTTATTTGTTTATATTTAGTGTATTGCAATTATTATTTTTTAAAATCATTTTAAAATCCTTGTCAACAATTTTTATCTTAATTTTTTTGAAGAGTTTATTTACAAATTATTTTTTTCGATGGCAAGTGGAAGTGGAAGTGGAAGTGGAAGTGGAAGTGGAAGTGGAGTAAGAGATATTCCACCAAGGCATTCCGTTTCCAGGACCGGTAAGGGTCGTATGTCGGAGCCGGATCCGGTCCAACCGGATAATATCGGTTTTGATGACACCGCTTACCATGAGTTTCTGTAACGGCAAGCCTATCTTGAATCTCTAAACTATCCAATCAATCCAAATCCCCCTTTAATAATTTCTGAACCCAATTCTAGCCAGCCTAGCGCCCCTAGCCCTAGCCCTAGCCCTAGCCAGCCTAGCGCCCTTAGCCCTGTAATATGACAAGCCAATCAGAAAATATACCCGATTTTGCTGTAGATCCAAATTTTGAAGAGGCAGCAGAGAAGGATAAGAAGCATCTCAAATCTGATATATTCGTTCTCCACATGAAGAAAGTTACGAAACCGAATGGAACATGTTGGGCGGTGTGCAATTACTGCCCTAAAGAATACAAGTTGACTAAATCTGGAGGATACGGCACATATAGGAAGCATATTACGACCCGTCATCCAGCAGAACTTGCCAAGGGGAATGCACAATCTCAAATTTTCAGGTTTTCTACCCCTGACACTCAATTATTTAAATATAGTGATCAATTAGCTGTAGAACATTTACCTTTTAGTTTTGGTGAAAAAGTTGGTTTTATTAAATATTGTCATAAAACATTAAATCCTGCTGCATGTCGTGTCCCTAGGACCAATCTCACGCGTACAATGTATGATATTTATAAAAAGGAAAAAAAGATTTTAAAAAAAGATTTTGCGAACTATATAGGTCGTGTTTCCATATGTACTGATATATGGACTGACCATTGGCGAATGCATTCATACTTAGGTGTAACTTGTCATTATATGGACAAAGCATGGACAATACAAAAAAGAATTCTTGCATTTAGAGTTTTTGATGATGCACATACTGCTGATAATATTTATAAAAATATGAAAATCATTTTTAAAGAGTATAAAATTGAAAGCAAAATTTTTTCAATAGGTTTTGATAATGCTTCTAATAATACAGCAGCTATTATTGCTTTAATTGAATTATGCAAGCCTTATTTTAATAGTAAATTTTTTCATCAAAGATGTGTTTGCCATGTTTTAAATTTATGCGTTCAAAAAGGTTTGGAAATTCTTCAAGCTTTTATTAAACCCATTAAAGATGCCCTCTCATATTTGTGGAAACATCCTAATGTTATGAAAGCATGGGTAAGATTTTGTAAACAGGCAGGTAGACATCCCATTAGATTTTCTCGTGATGTTCCAACACGTTGGAACTCTACTTATAAATTGCTTTGTGAAAGTTATGAATATATGGATTTATTAGTTTCTTTTATGCAATATAATGTTAGTCAAATCAATCTTTATGCACACCATTGAGATGTTTGTACAAAAATTTGTAATTTTTTAAAAGTTTTTAATAGTGCTACTAACAATTTATCAGGTATTTATTATTGAGGGTTGTAATATTGTTGGTGCATTTGCTGACTGTTCATCTGATATACAATTACAGGCATGCATTGAAGCTATGGAAAACAAAAGGTTAGACTATTATAGGGAGTTTCCAACTATTTACCTGCTTGCGTTGTGTTTTGACCCACGTTGTAAACTAGATGCATTGACAGATTATTTAACTCTTTATTATAAATGTTTAGGTATACAATTAGAAATTAATACTTATTGTGCTTCAATTAAGATATTATTTTATCAGTTATATGATGAATATCGTAGAATTTATAGTCCATCATTAAACATTAGTGTTCCACAAAATGAAAATGTCTCCCAAACTCGATCTTTTGGAGTGTTGAGAGCATGGTCTGCACTTTTATCCCAAAAGATCAAAAGATTGCGAGGTTCTTCTTCTTCTTCTTGTTCTTGTTCTTCTTATTCTTCTTCATCAAGTCCGATCTCGTATGATGAGATAGAAACTTATCATAGTACCAATTTTGAGTTTATAGGAGACGATGATGTGGATAAATTTGATATTCTACATTGGTGGAGAGAACATGAAAAGCACTTCCCAATCTTGTCTATAATAGCCAAATAGATTCTTGCAACACTGGTTTCTACAGTGGCTGTGGAACAAGAGTTTAGCGCGGGTGGAAATATTTTGGACGCAAGACCGTCGCTTTTGAGTCCAGAATCAATTCAAGTCCAAGTGTGTGTTGATGATTGGATAAATGCTGGATATAGACAACAAGAAATGGAGCCAGAAGTTATTTATGATTTCCTCGATGATGATCACACTACCGGCACCGGAACGGATGACAGTGATTAGTTACAGTGATTAGTTACAGACTTACAAAATTACATATGTAAAAGACAATAAAATGTAAAAGAACTATGTGGTCTTTGATTCCTCTAAACCCCGAGTCCGAGAGGATACGTAGGCAACTTAATTTTGGTACAAATTAAATGCAAAACCAATTTTTTTAATTTTTAGTTTTATACATTTATTTCAATTTATGTATTTAGTATTATTTTTTAAAATTTTAATTTCGCCTTACAGCCTTACACAATAAAATTCATTTACAAGTTCATATTATTATATGTTTTATGTTTTCGTATTTTTTAAAAAATGAATATAAATGTATAATAAGAAAAAAAAAAAGGAACAGAACCGACCGAACCGGTAGAACCGGAACCGGAACCGGAACCAGAACCGAAACCACGGTTCCACGGTTCCACGGTTCCGGTTCCGGTTCTGGCTCCTTCCAGAACCGAAACCGGAACCGATACCGGGGTCATGTCTACCTGCAAGCCTGCAATATAAACAAAAAATATATAAAAATAATAATAATAATTTTCATTTATTTTTTATATTTTTAAGATCGCAGGCCGCAGTCACGGCGATACGTGATTGGCCAGTTCTCGATTCCGTTCCATCTCTCTCCACTCTCCAGTAAAAAATAAAACAGAAGAAGCGTGTGTGGGTCCATCCACTATAAAACCCCCACTGGGGACCACCTCGCACATCTTAGCCAACGAACGGCTCTGATACACATTTCACCACCAAACAAACAAACACTATTTCTCTCACATCATCATCAGATTCTCGTCCTCCATCTATCCATCGTCAGATCTCGAAAAAAATAAAAATTTAAAACAAAAATCAATCGCACCAATCATTCCTCTCTCTCCAAACTCAACGCGCGCCAAAAACCATCTCTTCTCTTTTTAGCCTTTTTTTCCTTTCTTTTCTTTTCTCGTTCCAGTTCCAGGTACCTCTCCACCCACCTCTGTTATAATTTATAAATTTATCGTATCTGTATTTTTTTATATTTAATTTCAATATGTTTTCTTCCGTGTCTTTCGCATTAATTATTCAATATTTTACTCTCTTTTTTTTTTTTTTAATAATTTCGTTCAATATTTTTTTTATAGATTTTATTTCTAAATTAGTTCTTATATTGATGTTTATGATGAGATTAGGAAAAACCGAGGAGTCAGTTGCTCAGAGTGCTTTTGTATACGTATATATGTACGGATTTGTATGTATTTATGTATGTATGCAAATACGGATATATGTATGTATGTATGTGTCATGTGTAGGTAGGTGCTCAATCTAGGGATTTTGCAATTTTGATATGTGAAGCAGTGATGTAGATGTTGGATGTTAAATGTGGAAATTGTTGTTGTTGTTCTGTGATTTGGGGGATTTGGATAGATGGCGGAAGCACCGACGAGTCCGGCCGGAGGGAGCCACGACAGCGGAGGAGAGCAGAGTCCCCGCTCGGGAGTGAGAGAGCAGGACAGGTATTTGCCGATAGCAAACATCAGCAGGATCATGAAGAAGGCCTTGCCTCCTAACGGCAAGATCGCTAAGGACGCCAAGGACACTGTCCAGGAATGCGTCTCAGAGTTCATCAGCTTCATCACCAGCGAGTATGCCTATCAAATTTTAATGAATTTCCATTCATTGTTGATTATTTTGTTCGAGATTTTACCCTTTTTTCTGTGTATTATTGTTGTGATTGGTGATTTGGAGAATACTTGGGTGAATGGTGAATTGACACGTTCGACATTCATTCAACATAGAATGTCTAACGTGTCACTTTGAATGTTGAAAGACCAGGGTTTTATTTTAATGTTTGAGAATCGTGTTTCTGGAAATGAGGGATTTGTTTTGGCAACTATGATCACTGTTTAGGGAAGTTGGCTTTGAACCAGTGCTTGGTGTGTATGCAAACTAGCAGCCAAGCTGTGTTTTTAAAAATGAAATGTAGGCTTGTGAAATTGTGATTTTTGTTTTGAAATATTAGTTTCATATATTTATTTGTTCTTTTTATTTGGTGGAGAATATGAGTTTGGTGTCTTTGGCAACTAGTTATAGTAGATTCTGAAGTGATGTTTCTTGTAGATGATGGATTTGTTTTGTGAATTGTATTTTGGATTCTGTTTCTTGAAGATGGTTAGGAATTTTTTTTGTTGTTGTTGTGTAGGGCAAGTGATAAGTGTCAGAAAGAGAAGAGGAAGACAATTAATGGGGATGATTTGCTCTGGGCAATGGCAACACTGGGGTTTGAGGACTACATTGAGCCGCTTAAGGCATACTTATTGAGATACAGAGAGGTAAAGTTATCTTTCATTTTTTATTCTTTCTTTTTCCTTGGTTCATTCTTGATTTCTATAGTTTCGTGGTGGTATGCAACATTGTTTAGAATCTGTGCAAGTAGTGAGAAAATTTGGGGGATGAGGGAATATAAATTCTTAATTCCATGCATGTTATTTTGCTTTTGACATGCAGTCAATATCAAGGTTAAAGCAAATAGCCTTTTATTGTGCTTAATTTACTGTAGTTATGGATTTTTTGAGTTCAAATCCAAAATTTAATTCTGTTGTTTCCTTGCTTTTCCTTGTAAATCAGATGCATTATTGATTTTTAGTTTTACTTTTCATTTAATATCTGTGTTCTGTGGACTTGCTCTAACAATTTACTCTTTTTATTTTTTCCTTTTGGTGACTGATTTGATTGGGATGGTTTCATCTTAACAGTTGGAGGTAATGAAACCATTTTCTTTACTGTACTTTTTTTTTTTTATTTAAATAATTTCATTTGCATTGTTTTTTTTCCTTGTAAAGTTTGGATTTGAAGTGAGATTATTAGCAAACTTGAACTTTGACAGGGTGACACCAAGGGATCTGCTAGAGCTGGGGAAGGACCTGCTAAAAGGGATGCAGTTGGAACTTTGCCTGGCCAAAATGCACAGGTGCGACCTTATGATCTTGCCTTAGAATGTCAGTGTCTGTAGGGTGATTGAATTTTTTTATATTATTGTTGTTTTTGATCTTGTTAAATGAATTTGCATCACTGGCTTACTTCATTCTGTTCTTCTGCATTGATGGCAAACAAAATCCGGCAGCTTGCTCTTCAGGGTTCGATGACCTATGTCAATCCTCAAGTAACTCTCTCTCTCTCTCTCCCTCCCATATCAATTTCTGTTGACAAATTGTACATAGAATTTCATATTAAATTCTGGGCACCAACACATTTAGGGTATTAATTTGCTTGACATTTGTCTACTTGTTTAGTTAAATAGGGATGCTGTTGGTTAATTATGCTTAATAATAGATCGTAATTCATGAACTTTTTCTTCCGGCCTTTGGGGTTGTGCTTTAGTGACTAGCTAATACATTACATCTTGATTTAAAAGAAAAAAAAAACAAACTGTGTCTGGTGGGTTCTTTTGGAAGATGCAAAGTGGAAAACTAATTCTCTATTTCCCATCTTTAAAGAGTAAAAGCGGAAAATAGTGAAATGTCGTTTCCTCTTTTTGCTCTCCATTAGTCTATTATAGTGTCATACTGATCTAACAACATAATATTAGCTGACACAACTTTTAAAAAGCCAGTGAAACTAATAAAATCTTGAGCATATGATACATCATACAAACTAATGTTGTATATTATTTTTGATAAAAAAAATTAATGAATTTAATTTACAAGTTTAATTACCAATTTCTCTCTTTTAATGTTGGATTTTGATATTTGAAATAGACTGTGTAGACGAAAGGAATAAAAACAATAATCACTATTTTCATTTTCACATTTTTATAATACACACTTTTATTATTCTAAAAAAAATGATAACAAAATCCTAAGTAATTAAATTATGGTGCATTAAAATTTATCTGGTAATTTCTATATAACTGTCTTCAATGTATGAAAGCAAATGCCATTGTTTTTACAAGTAATAAAAATACAACTAATAGATTAAATGTAAAAAAAGAAAAGAGAAAAAATCATCTTACCTGATATATGTCCACATATATATAAATAATTTTCAGATACAATATAGAACACGTTTTTCGTTGATTTCATTTTATAACCGTTTTTCGAAGAAAAAAAAATCACAACCAAAACAGGTTTCAAATTAAGAAAATATCAAACTAAATTTAATGTTCTTATTTTATCTTTTTCTTCTCTGAAAATGGAAAACAATAATGATACCAACAGTCCTTCCATTTATTGTTTCATATTCTGTCTTTCCATTTCTTTGTATCTTGGTGGCTATGTCTTCATACACTTTTCAGCAGACAGGATGCTTTCTAACAAGCTTTTAGTCACTGTAGATAAAAAAGATTTATATGGATCTACCTTTTATTACTTTATGAAGATGATTGTTTTGAAGTGTACCCCTAATAAATAAATTATTATAGATTTTCGAAAGTTCTATATATAAACCTTGTGTTTGTTCTGTTGCAAACGTCTTCTGCTATGCTGTGCTAATATATGGACGTCCAATCACAATAGAAATTCTGTATCTGTCAATTCTGGTAGTAAGTCTTGGCTTCTTAGCTAAATATGTCATGAAAGTTCTGTGCGGCCCCTGCTTGTCTGTGTTTGTTATGTTGGTGAACCAAGTCAACTTTTGTTTCTTGATTGGCCTTCTGGCTTTCTATGCCTGGAGGAAAATTATTGGATTTTATCTTTACGGGTGATAAATTTCATTTTATTAGCCTGCAGATATTGTCGACATTTGGTATATATGTAGAGGACAGATAATATGTTATAGAAACTGCTTAGAACTGATTTCAAATGTCTAGTTATAGCCATAACTGGATTTCCCTTCCCTTCTACCTTCATCTTTGTTTAAAATTTTCTGGACTAGGAGTTTGTCAATATTATCTTATGTTCTCGAATGAGCTTCCGTCATTTAAATTTTAGCTTTTCGAGGATATTTTTATTTGCTTTATCAATGAAGTTATCCCTTGGCTTGACAGATATAGTGTGCATTCATGGGATTAAATTTGATTACATAATCACTATGTTTTGTAAATAAATTGCAGAGACAATAGTATGCTAGAGCTGTGTTGTTGGTCTGAATCTAATGATATGTGGTCGGATTTCTTGGAATTTTGCAGGCACAAGGACAGCATATGATCGTTCATTCAATGCAAGGGAATCAATAAAGGGTTCTAGCTTCACTTTTTATTTAGGTTAATGAATTCTAGGGCTGATTAAATTAGTTACAACACCTGTAGCATCTTCTATATTGAATTTATCTGACTGGATTTTTTTCATTTTCTAACGGTTGCTGAGGGTGATTCGGATTTATTTATTTTTGTCACCCTCGTCAGCACAACAGCTCTAGTAATCTTGATAAGTAGTGTAAATTTGGCCCCCCCTTTTTTATATATGATTGCATGAAACATTTAAAGAAAAACTAATATCTATATGACTATTATTGACCTGCTATATCTTTTTTCTCCCCCTTTTCCGATTTGTCGATTGAGATATTACTGAAACCTGTATACTAGCGTTTGATGATATTTTCTAGTCTCAATTTGTGGGAATATCTTAGGCATTAGTGGGATCAAAACATTGTCTGCAAATTGGAACAAGTTATATATGGAGACGATTATTTGGTTTCAGAGTAATACGTCAGAGAGAGATCGAGCAGAGCCATGTATTTCAAAAGCTTGTTGGCAACTCGCCGGCAACTTGTTATATAGACTAACATCATGAAACTAAGCAAGTGATAGGTAGAATCTAACTTGGGATATCATTCATTTAGCCCCTATGTTTTTTTAATTACTTAATTTTTACTTATTTATTCATTTTTTACTAGATTGGTCTTTATGTTTTCAAAAACCATTCAATTTGGTGCTTTTGATCAGATTTTTAACGATCAATCTTAACAGAAAAAGTAGATTGACCATTTTACCTTTAACTCAAGGTAAATGACCATTTTACTCTATAATTTAAAACAAACTCGGATATTCAATAAATAAATAAATATTATTTAAGTTTTTTTAATCAAAAGGAAAGAAATTTAAATTGAAAAAATTCTCTATCATCGTCAATTCATCATCGACCTCCAATTGAAAAGAAAAAATCTCCATCTCAAACTATCAACAAAACCGCCATCAAATCATTTTTTTTAAATGAAACAATACATGTTTGTGTAGAAATAAAAACTAAAATTGTAGAAATAACAAAAAACAAACAGAGATCTGGTAACGATACCAGATCTCCTCTCATTTGATCTTTGAAGAAAATGGATGCAATCCCCTAATGCTCCACCATCACATATCAGCAAATCCACAACATCCAGCCACACCAAATCTCCACCATTACCATCACATCATCATCAAAACCACAATCAAATCATTATCATTTATCAACACCAAAACCATCTCAAATTATCACCACCACCGTAGAACAATCTCAAACCCATAAAATCAAACCAACATCATCAACCCATGAAATCAAACCTAGTCGCCCAACCCAACCATTGAAATCAATCTACAGCCACCAAACCACCATCCTCAACCCAGAAAACCCAAAAAATCCACCACCACCACTACCGAAACCAAACCCCGTCCACCTCCCAACACCAAAATTCAAACATGGGCTCGTTTCGGTTAGAACCCATATCTAGTTCGAACCAAATATGGGTTCCTTTTGGTTTGAACCCAGTTCTGGTTAGAATCAGATATTGGTTCGTTTCACGGTGACCAACGTCAGATACGAGAGATGGGCTTTTATGATGGTGGGAGAGTAGCTTCTTATGGGTTTCATGGAGGTCAAAGAGAGACCGAGAAAAAAGAGATGGATTTACAGAGAGGTCGAGAAAGAGAGAGACCGAGATAGATTGATTTTGAATGATTAAGTTTAAGTTGAGAGAGAGAGAGATTGGTTTTTGGGTTTAGGTTTCGTTGATGGTTGAGTTTGATTTTAGGTTTAGATTTAGGTTTTGTTGGTGGATGAGTTTGATTTTTGTTGGAGAACATCAATGAAGAACTGATTTCCAGCCACCACCACTCCAAGAACTGATGTTTGCTTGGATTTGTTTTAGGTTTTGAGTCAAATATATATGTATATATATATATATGTATATATATATATTTGTTTATATTTTTTTTAAAATTTGTTTTTATATATTAATTTATTTTTATTATTTAAATTTATTTTTTCTATTTATTTGTGTGTTGACACGTGTCATATCATTGTTTAAAGATAAAACTACCCGTACAACCGTTAAATTTAACTAATAGTTGACTCATAAAAGGACGAAATCGAGTAGTTTTTGAAAACATAAGAACCAATCCAATGAAAAATGGATGAGTGAAAAAGAGATAATTCAAAGAAAACATAGGGACTAAATCAATAATATCCCATCTAACCTCTTCTCTATTAGATCTTGATTTCAAAATAAATGCTATTTGAGATTTTGTTTATATATTTCACTCAAACATTCTAAATGAAGTGGAGAAAGATTATGATAATCCGATATTTTATATATATATTGAAACTATCCGAAAATACTTATAAAAAAACTCAAACTACACTTATTTCAGCACCATGCCACCATGGTAGATTTTTCGACAAATATACCAGAACTATAAAGCCTATTTGGTGCAACGATCCACTCATCCACCTAGCAGTAACCTTTCACACTTTTGTATGCACTGGGTCCTATACAATTGGATTTTTGGGACCCAACTAGCAAGATATTTGATATTTCCCTTTTAATCTTTTTAACTTTGAAGGTTCAATTTAACAATTGTAGTGTTAAATTTCATCGACTAATATCAACTGTTCACAAATTTTGCATATGATAATGATAAATATAATGCTCAACTCACTAAAAAAAAAACATCTATCAGCGAGGGTGAAATGCGGTCGTTGATAACCATTTACCGTCAAAAATAGCTATTTTCAATGGCAAACGGTTGTCGAACGCCGTCGCTGATAGTGTCGTCGAAAATGTCTTTTTTTTGACCGGCCATCAGGGATAAACATATTTTCGACCGTAAACTGCCGTTGATAATAATCCCATCGAAAATAATCCTACTTTCAACGGTAATTAGCCATCGATAATAATTTCATGTTCATTGAATATGTCTTATAACCGAGGGGATAAAGCAGTCAAAAATACAATTCACAGCCGTTGGAAAAGATGATAACGGAGGACTTTTGACCGTCAAAAATAGATCGTAAAAAAATCAATCTATTTTGACCGTCGACAACTCTTTATTCGACGGTTAGTTACCAACGAAAATACCTTTTTTCGACGGCAAATGACCATTGAAAAATATTCTTGATAAATACATTCCTTTTTTGACGATGGTAGCAGGTTGAAAGTAATATTTTATGTTTCCCTACTTTTTTTATTCATATTTAACCGTTTTACTTCATCTATTTTGAATAATAAATTGTAAATTAAAATTCTCATAACTACATTGTTATCAATAAAATTAACAATCTTGGTAAACTATAAGTTTGAGATACTCAAATTATAGAAGAGTATGATAGTATAGTACATATTTAGTAGGTTTTAAGTATATAGTTGTAATATTTGCATATAATACACAAAAGATATTTGTAGAAGAAGGTTGTAGTCCTAGCATATCACTGTCATTTCTATGACACCAAAAAAACACTAAATAGCTTCATCTCTCTGTTCTGAGTATTTGAATTTGTAAATTGTAATTCCAAAAACAAATCTGGTAGGTATCTGGAAACAGAAAGTAACAACACAAGAAAACAACACGTTAGAAAACAGTGTATCTGGAATCTGTAAATCGTAATTCTAAAAACAAATCTGGTAGGTATCTGGAAACAGAAAGTAACAACACAAGAAAACAACACGTTAGAAAATAGTGTATGAACCGAGACCCGTGTTTCACACGGTGTCCGACAATTTCGCCGGACAACACCGTATGTGTATTAGGCGTTTGTCTCTCAGGATACAACGGTTCAACAGTGGTAGGCGTAAGTACCAACCACTACTAGCGAACTCAAACCGAGTTTAAACTTACCAAGAAAACAGAGAAGAAGAATAGGAATTCGACTGCTCGAAATTTAGTGTATTTCGGTAGGTTAACTTTATGAACGGAATACTGTGGCTTTTAAATAGCCAAACCGAAGCACTAGGGTTTGAGGATTAATTTTGGTAAATTCGTTTTTGATTTAATAAGGAAATAATTTAATTAGATAATATTCTTCAAAGAGATTTACTTCTAATTAAAACCGATTATGTATTCTTAGTGATCAAGTAAGAAATTAGAATCCAAACAATTAAAGCTTTCCTTATTCATCACAATCAAAAAATGTTGACTTATGGAAGTGGCAAAAGGTCAACTGGACTCCCAGAGTCCAATTGGAGCGGCATTCGTGTCCGCAGGTCGCGCCCACACACGAGTCGTGCATTCGAAGGTTCGGGGTCCATGATTTGCACCCCCCCTGCGCGCAAGAGAGAAAGAGCCTCTATGCCACACATGTTGATAGCTCATATCACACATTCATTTATAAACTACATATAAATGATTTTCCTAAGCAATGTGAGATTCATTTTAATCCCTACACAATGGGTTCACTTTGAGACTCAATTTCTCATTCACCCATTAACCATTTTATGAATTTGAGTATACCATTTCGAAGTTCTCACGGAGGAGAATTCGAATCCACTTTAATCTTCCAATTTTATGGAATTTATCATACTCAATTTTATGGAATTTATCATACTCAATTTTTGCTCTCAAATTGAGAGTTAGTCACAAAATTTCCAACAATCCCCCACATGAATGAAATTGACCTAGGAGACACAAAGAAGATGTTTGGTAAGTTCAAACGGTCGAAACCTGCATAGGATATGTAGGTGTTACCCTTTGAACCTTCCCTGGTAAAGGCATGCTTACTTTACTTGCTGATCAGTAGATGTGATATCCTTGAACTGTTCTGTCATTTTATGTAAACGATCACACACCTTACACATGTATCTTCTAGACCTGATTTGGTTCTCATTTTTATGTTCATTTTGGCCATGAACATGTGCCTGGTTCTGTGAGAGTCTCTGGAGAATATAGCCCTTCACTATTCTCTTTTAGAAGCGGCCTCACTTCTCTCTCACATAGGTGATTTCTTAATTAAGAGTAACCCGCTTACTCTGCTCGGATTTTCATAGCTAGGAATTTCGACGCATAAGAATCATTAAAAGCATAGTTTAACTTTTTTCCTACGGGCATCATTGTTTCATCATAGGAATGGACTTAAGGGTAACCCCTCACAGTGATCCAACTGAGTCTTATAACTTCGTTTTCCCATTGAACCTAGATCTTGGAATCTCCAGTCAACTAGGTTGGGTGTCCATTGTATCGACTTTTATCTAATTGGCTTTAGTCTCATTTCTCTCGATAATGTCTCAACTAGTTCTCTGTTTAACCCTTTAGTTAGCAGATCCACAATGTTATCTTTTGACCTTACATAGTCAATAGTGATAACCCCGGTTGAGATTAATTGTCTAATGGTATTATGTCTTCGACGTATATGTCTAGACTTTCAATTATACATGTTGCTCTGTGCTATTTCTATTGCTGATTGACTATCACAGTGGATGCAAATTGCCGACACAAGCTTTGGCCATATTGGAATATCTTCTAAGAATTGATGTAGCCATTCAGGCTCCTCACAATATTTATCTAATGCTATAAACTCAGATTCCATGGTGGATCTGGGTATACATGTTTGTTTAGAGGATTTCTAAGATACCGCCACACCACCTAGTGTGAACACATACCCACTACTGGATTTTGAATCCTTCATATCAGATATCAAGTTAGCATCAGTGTATCTTTCTAGGACTGCTGGATATCTGGTATAATACAGTCCATGATTACGAGTGAATCGTAAGTACTCCAATACTTTTACTATTCCTTTCCAGTGATCGGCTCCTTGATTACTCGTGTATCTGCTTAATTTGATGATTGCATTAACTATGTCTGATCTTGTACAACTTGTTAAGTATATCAGACTTTTTATCACTCGAGAATATTCTAGTTGAGGGATGCCCTCACCCTTATTCTTTGATAGATGCAGATTTATATCTACTGGTGTTCTGGAAATTCCATAATCATTTTTGTTGAATTTCTCAAGAATCATGTCAATGTAGTGTGACTGACTTAGTATGAGTCCGTTAGATATCCTTGAGGTTTTCATTCCCAACATTACATCAGCTGGTCCCATATCTTTCATATCAAATCTTGATTTCAACATATCCTTGACAGATTTGACCATGTTATCATCACTACCAACAATGAGCATGTCATCAACGTAAAGGCACACAATGACATAGCCATTTTCTGTGTCCTTGACATAAACACATTTGTCACATTCGTTGATCTTAAATCCATTTGACATCATAGCATTGTCAAATTTCTCATGACATTGTTTTGGTGCTTGCTTTAAACCATATAAAGACTTCACCAATTTACAGACTTTCTTTCCTTGTTCTGGAGCAGAAAAACCCTCAGGTTGTTCCATGTAAATTTCTTCATCTAAATCTCCATTTAAGAAAGCCGTTTTCACATCTATTTAATGTACTTCAAGATTTCGCAAAGCTGCGATTGCAAATATCATTCTAATGGAGGTTATTCTCGTCACAGGAGAATATGTATCAAAGTAATCTAGGCATTCTCATTGATTGTAACCTTTAATTACAAGTTTGGCCTTATACTTATCAATTTATCCATCTGCTTTCATCTTTCTTTTGAAAATCCATTTGGATCCTAACGATTTACATCCTAGAGGAAGATCCACTAATTCCCAAGTATGATTTTGAAGGATGAAATCAATTTCGCTCTTAATTGCCTCTTTCCACAAGAGTCTTTCTGAAGAGCTTACCGCTTCTTTGAAAGTTCGAGGTTCACCTTCTAGCAAATATGTCATAAAATCTGAACCAAAAGACGTTTCCGTCCTTGCTCTTTTGCTACGTCTAGGTTCATCCTCTACTTCATTTCCTTGTTCTTGGTACTCACAACTATCAACATGTGTTCGTTTTGAAGAACTTGCTTCATCATTGGATTTACATGGAAATACATGTTCAAAGAACATTGCATTTCTAGATTCCATTATCATGTTTTTATGTATATCTGATATGTCAGATTTATAGACCAAGAATCGATGAGCACTACTGTTTTGTGCATATCCAATGAAAATGCAGTCAACAGTTTTCATACCTATTTTCACCTTCTTAGGTATAGGTACGACTACTTTGGCAAGACACCCCCACATTCGTAAGAATTTATAGGGAGACTTTCTTCCTTTCAATAGTTCATATGGGGTCTTGTCTTCTTTCTTTCGGGGTACCTTGTTTAAAAGCTAATTGCTAGACAATATAGCGTCACCTCACATGTTCTGAGGCACTTCAGAACTTATCAGCACTGCATTCATCATCTCTTTCAAGGTACAATTTTTACGTTCTGCAATACCGTTTTGCCGAGGAGAATATGGTGCAGTAGTTTGATGTATGATTCCGTGTTGTGCACAGAATTCACCAAACGGTGCTACATATTCACCACCTCGGTCACTTCTCAATACCTTGATTTTCTTGTTGAGTTGATTCTCAACTTCAGTTTTATAGAAACTAAACTTCTCTATAGCTTCAGCCTTGTTTTTCAACAAATATACATAGCAGTATTTGGTGTTATCATCTATAGGACATCGTGTTTGAACAAATTTTAAATCACATATATATGTGTGAATTAAATCAAGAGGTTCAGATTTCCTTTCAATAGTTTGAAATGATGACCTTGTTAGTTTTGCTTCAACTCAAACTGCACACTTATGTTTAGGATCTATATTGAATGCGAGAATATGATTTAAGTTAATTAATATACGTAAAGTATCATAATTAACATGTCCTAGTCTACCATGCCATAATTGGAAGACTCAAGCAAATAAACTGAAGAATTATCTTTATTGATTGTTCTTTTGACAACAAATACATTAAGCTTAAAAAATCCCTTCAGTTATATATCCCCTACCCAAATAAGTTCCCTGCTTGGTTAAAACCACTTTGTCTGATTCAATCACCATCTTGAACCCATGCTGATTGAGCAACGAACCGGACACCAAGTTCTTACGGATATCAGGTACATACAGCACATTGTTCAAGCTTAGGGTTATACCAAAGGTCATCTTGAGAATGACTTGACCACGTCCCTTCACGTCAGATGTGGCTGAGTTGCCCATATATAACTTTTATTCATTCTTCATTTCTTCATATGTATTGAACATCTCCCTGTTAGAGCATATATGACGAGTGGCCCTAGTATCCAACCACCACTCCCTTGGGTTTGACTCAACAAGGTTTGCTTCTGTCACAACTGCAGAGAGATTGATCTCGGATACATCTTTTGAGATCCCAGCAACCACGTTTACCTAGTGGTTCTTCTTCTTCTTTGGCAACCTGCACTCGAAAGATTTGTGACCCAGGTTGTCACAGTTGAAGCACTTCCTTTGGAATTTTGGATTTTTAGAGACTCTTCCCTTAAGACCCAATTTGGATTCTTTCCCAGACTTGTTCTCCTTCAGTTTAGAACTTTTCCCATGTTCAACCACATTGTTCTTCGCTTCAGGCGTATTGACATCTTTCTTATCATACTTCATGTGATCTTCCTGAATACAAAGTTTGAGAATCAGATCCTCGATCTTCATCTCCTTTCGCTTGTGTTTGAGATAGTTTTTGAACTCTTTCCATGAACGAGGAAGCTTCTCAATAATTGTAGCCACCTGGAAAGTTTCACTCAGAGTCATCCCTTCGGCATGTATCTCATGCAGAATCACCTGTAACTATTGGACTTGACTCATAACTGTCTTGGAATCCATTATCTTGTAATCAAGGAACCCACAATAAACTTCTTGGAATCAGCGTCCTCAGTTTTGTATTTCCGGTCTAATGATTTCCACAGTTCTTTGGTTGTTTTCTTTAAAGAATAGACGCTATATAGCGAATCTGACAGCCCGTTCAGTATGTAATTGCGGCACAGAAAATTCGAGTGATTCCATGCATCGATAGCATTCCATATTTGAACATCTCGCTCTTCACCACTATTAGGTTTAGAAGCATCTTCAGTCAAGAACTTACCGAGGTTCGGTGTGGTCAGATAAAACAACATCTTTTGCTGCCATCGTTTAAAATTCGGTCCACTGAACTTAGCAGGCTTCTCCATATGATTCATCGGTAAAGGTACCGAATTCATGTAGGGATTTTCTATGGGAACATTGTTGGGGTTTATGCCTTAAAGATATAATTTGTAAATGGATTTATGAAATAAATAAAAGGAAAAGTTCAATTCATTCATGTTGTGTTGTTTATTTTATAACTTGTGTATATATTTAACATCCAAGATTGTCGGATGTAATCTCGAACTGTGTATATGAGTGTCATATACGGATGGATACAGTAAGAGACGTGCAATCTAAAGAGTCCATAAATAGCAAATAAAGTTGGGTACTTTATTTGTGGTTAATCTATAGCTGCGGTTTATTCCGTAATGTACGATGATTCTATCCTGAATCATTCATATGAGATATGAGAATGGAGGCACCTTGTATGATGTGAGCATATATGACTGGGCCATGATCTATATGAATCTCTCACCAAGATCCGTTTACCGATGAGATTCATATATATCAACTAATGATGGCTATCCGTGGGTGATCTTAATCCTGAGTGTCTTATCGACTCCTTCAGGTTCAATAGTAGTCTTCGATATAACATGGGTGAGGTTAGATGCATTTCCTGATCAATATACTCTGTATGTTGGGATTACGGTTTGGCTTGTGGCTGGGAAGGTTTGTACACAAAGTGGAATCCACTCCTTCTTGTGAGAAGTAGATGGTAGTTTCCTTAAGGGTTGATTCGGGGCTAGGACAATATGAGCACTCTCCTAATTCCGTAAGGAAATATGATTTATTGTTCATTATAGAACCAACGGTACTTAAAGGATATATGTAATTAGAGGGGTATAACGGATATTATAACCCAGCTCTAATTATGAACTACTGTAGAGGATCACACCATGTATAATAGCTATATCGATGGACACCGAGTTGTATCGGTATGTATAAAAGCGTCTACAGCTGAGAGAGTGCAGCTTCGGATTTTTAGTGGAATAACACCGGAGTTAATAATCAAGAAATATTAATTAAAGAGTTTAATTAATGATTCTGAGGATTATTGAAGCTTAAAATACTGTGGGTCCATTAGGTCCCCTTGCTAGCCCGATCGATTTAGGTAACAAGGGTCACGATTAATTAATTGGATTGTCCAATTAATTGTGTTACAAAAATGACACGTATATATTCGGGAATTAATTGAATAGTGAGATTATTTAATTAATGAATATTAATAATTAAATTAATTAAATAATTAGATTATTTAATTATATTGATAATTATGAATTATTAATTAACTATTAATTGGATGATGTTAGTTGATATATGGATTTAGGTGATGAAAAAGTAATATGATTATTTTATTTTACTAAATCATTTATCTAAGTATTTGAATTTAAGTTTCAATTTAAAATAATTATTATCACTTTTAATATATTAGATATATTTGAAAAGGATAATTAAAAGATATATATCAATTAATAATACAAAAGATTGTATTGGATGCAAATTGGTGTGTGCACATGAAACATTAGTCAAAAGAAGAATTTATATAGGATGTAAACACTTGATACACATAATATATATATATATATATATATATATATATATATATATATATTTGTAAAAAGTTTTTTTTTGTTTTTTTTTTTACTTTTAAAAAGTCACATGCATCAGGCAAAAAATAAAATAAAATAAAAAACATATGTTATATGTGTGCTTCGTGTGCAGTGATATATATATTTATATATATCTTGTTTTTATACTTTGTGTGTTTTTGAAACACAGAAGAAATAGTTTCTTCAATTCTCTCTATATCCTCCATTCAAGTTCCTGAGATCGTGACGCGCCTACAAACAGTTACCAGTCCCGGGAGATAGCGAGGAAGATCGAGTGATTCAGACAGGAGCACATCATAAAATGAAGGAGCTTCCAAACGTTGGTAAAATTGGTTCAGACAGGAGCATAACGTAAAGTGAAGGAGCCTCCAAACGTTGGTATGTTCTTCTGATTTTATTGATTACAATTTCCTGTGTTTACATATTGTATGTATTAGTTTCAAAAAATAATTACGATCCCAAGTTCACTGGTCCTAGATACAGATTATGATTTGTATAAAAATTTTAAAACCTAGTTCCGCTACGTGATCGGTGAATAGGGTTCCAACAAACATTCCCTTGACTCATATACTGGCTCATCAACGGATCAGGAATGTTTCTCACGAAGGGGTTGATGACTGGAGTCGTTGTGGCCACAGTAAGTAATACTACTGGTACTTCGCCCATAAGCAAAGAATTCACCGCCGAAGTATCTAATCCCATACTTGGATCAACTTCCGGAGTCTTTAGTGGAACATTGGAGTTCACATTAGATTTGTTTGCCATAATATCTGAAACAAAACAGAATTGTTTTAGTATCAAATCAGAAAAAATAGCACGGATATCAGTTGATATCAAATCAGATTTCACGATGGAAATCACAATCAGTGTCTGATATTGCAGACCTGATTACCTAATTGAAACCGGAATTGATTTCGAAATCAGTGTCTAATAATATATCCAATTTCCACAGATTAATGATATTTATCAAAATTGCAATCAGTGTTCCAAAGAACCCGATTTCCAAATTGAATCAGTGTTCCAAAGGAACCCGATTACCACAGTTGAAAACTGAACAATGATTTTTTTTTCAAATTCGTTACGATCTGAACAAGAACTCTGATACCAGAAATTTTGAAGAAGGAAACGATTTTAAAAAGTGTTGACGTCGATTTCTGGATGTATAAGAAAAACCAACAAGATTTGGATTTTAGCTGTGATCTCAAAGAGAAAGAGAAGGAGAAAGTAATCGGACGCAAGTTTTTACGTGGTAAAACTCCGATGACCAGAGAAACGTCCACGGGTGGTTTAATAATCAACAGAGCCAAAATCCACTATGAATAGAATAATTACAATTCTCGATCTCCATTTTTTCTCTCTGTATTTTTCTATATGTTCTGTGTGTGTATTTCGTGACGAGGTTATAGGTCTATTTATATGTCCATAGAACCCTAATCCTCTTTGTACAAGTAATAAAAGATCTTTGTATCTAATTAGGATTGGTTACATGTTTGAAGTAGTCAGTATTCTTTCCTATTTCGGAGATTTGTATTGAGATTGAATAAGATTCTAGTGGTATAGTTCAGTTAGGACTTATTTCCTAACGTCCGTTTTAGTTCTATATCCAGATCTGATTCTGATTCATCTAGTTATGAATCTGTCGTTTCTAATCATAGCGTACCACTTCGATTAAAGATGTGAAAGCATCAAAGTAGGAGCGAAGTCCATAAGCACAACTCGGGCAGCAAGTTCTGAATCTGTCGTTTCTAATCATAGCGTACCACTTCGATTAAAGATGTGAAAGCATCAAAGTAGAAGCGAAGTCCATAAGCACAACTCGGGCATCGTTCGGATCCAGGAGCAGACTGTTGACGAGAACGATGTCGAAGAGGCATTCAGAGTATCTCGTCTCTCTTTCTCTACTGATCGCCCGAGTGGGTTTGATGCCGAACCGAATGTGGTCGGGGCAGATGAAATTGGGAAATATCATGCCCGATTCGACCTGGATAATTCGGTTACTTTGATTCCCGCGGGTGATAGAGCTGCATGGAATCCTCCCCCGAGTATGGTGGCAATCTATGGATCCATGCTCTGTTGCGGCGTCACTTTTCCTCTTCAGCCGTTCATTGCCTGGTTCTTTGCTGAAGCAGGGATCGCTTCGGCTCAACTGACCACGAACAGCTACAAGATCTTGATGTGCATGTGACACATGTGGAGCCGAATGAACCTGTCGTCGCCTTCCCCGAGTGAAATCAGGCACTTCTATACACTAAGGCAGTCTGGCAAGACAGGGACTTATTTCCTCTTGTCAAACCCACCAGATGACAAAGGTGAATCGGGGAGTCGATACCTTTGATGACCCCAAAAATAGGGGTTTTGTATGGGGATTCCCTTCATCCAACAAGTTCTGGAAGAACAGTTGATTTTTCACCGGAGGGAATCTCAGTCTTGAAGTCACTCTCTCGGCTGGGGAAACTCGGAGAGTGTTGAAAGTTCCCCGCTTTTTCTTGTTTCATCTTTTCTGTTCCCCAGGTATGGAATAAGAAAAAGCTTGAATTCAACGATGCTGAACTGACCAGACATGCTCTGGCAGCAGTTCGTACTCTGGAGAAGATGAGCATGACTTATCTTTTTAATGAAAAAAAGATGATAGAGCTTGACTTCTTCAGCCAGATTTCAGGTTACCACAGGCGATGTAAGTGATCTTTGTAACCCTTTTTTTTCTTTTTATATTCTGATGCGGTTCCCTTTTTTCTTCTAAGTGTATGACTCGGACATCGTCTGCGACCTCCAAGCTTGTCAAGTGAAGTCGATTCTTCAGACGAGCAAAAAAGAGGCTTCTCGTCAGAACAAAGAGGGTGTTGCTCCACCTAAGTCAGATGAGGACCCCGATGTGGCTGGTGAGCAGGTCCTCAAATATGTACCTGAGGAAGTCGTTCGGCTGACCACAAGGGAGCCTAGCGGTTTGAGTGGCTCAACAGATCATTCTCAGGAGTTGCTTGATGACGGGAAGAGGCAAAGTGAGGGTCTTGGTAAAGGGCCTGCCGAGTTGTCAAACACCAATGATATAGGTAAAACCTTCGAGGGTCAAGTACATACAGATCCCTAATTTTTTGAATCCTTCCAGGATGATGTTCAGGAATATCTCGCAGCTGATCTCAGCTTCCACCGTTCTTGGGCTGAGAAACGGAATGTGGTCAACTCTCCTACTCTCCCCCTCTCAAGGTTCCTCGAGTAGTTTCATTTGTTGAATCAAGTGATGAAGACGTTGAGGCTGAGATACCCCCGAGTGTTCATGTCGAAGCATCGGTGGGTGTGGAGACTTCTGACCGGAACAGGGATTTCTCTCCCCCCGAGGTTGAAGATCTAAGGGCTGAACCCTCGAGAGGTCATTCCTTTCCTTCTCCTCAGGATATGCTCAGGGCGATGTCATCTGGCCGGGCTTTTATCGGGGATGATAATTGGAGTCATCTCAACGGCGCGCCTCTGACGAGTCATCTTCAGAATATCTTCAACGACTCATCTTATGTAGGTTTTATTACTAACTCTTGCCTTGCCTGTTTGCTTGGTAGATTTTTAATTTCGTTTCTTTTTAGATGGTGGCCGAGTTTGCTGAGCTGGTTCAGATGCAGCAACATCAAGCTAATCGAATAAGGTGTCTCGAAGCTGAACTGAAAGAGAGTGAGGATAGTCGTGCTTGAGTAGAATCGACTTATCAGAAAGAAGTTGGCAATGCCCAAGTGTTTACCGACCACTGTTTGGCGAAGCAAATGGAGACCGATGAGAGAGCTTCTTTGGCAGAGGAGAAGGTTGTGTCACTTCAAAACTTGATGTCCTCTGCCCAATAATCAATGCTTAAAGCCGAACAGGAAGCGGAGCAGTCTAAGTCGGCATATGAACAGAAGATCGAAGACTTGGAACGTCAGGCTTTGACGGTGAAATCCTTATCCAAAGAGGCCAGGCTGGAACTCGAAGTCCAAGGGGTAGATCGTTTCAAAAGATCCCCTGTATACAATGCCCTTCTTTTTCGGGAGTTTCAGCGAGGGCTAGTTTCAGTTGACGAGTTTTTTAAGGTTAAGAATCGGGCAACTGAGAAAGCATGAACCAACTGGGAGTTGTCGATCAAGAATCATGTGGAACGGTCCTTGGAATCTCTTCGGACTCAGATGAAGGAGTGGAAGAGCCTCATCCCATGCATTTGGAGGTTCCATCCAAGCATTCCCTCTCGACCTTTTACGCTAGTCAAGAATCGGTCGTAGAAGGTGTGGTGCCTGATGTCGGACCGATCCTGGAAGAAGATTATAGCCAATGGATGGATGATTCGGTCGATACGATTGCTTGGCATTCCAATGATAGTCTGCTCTGCGAGTATGAAATGGTGCTCGACCCGAGCATTGGCAAGAGTTCTAAATCTCACAACCTTGATTTTTATAAAATTTTCATAAATTTTTGTAAAGATTATTTTTGTTCTTTGTAACAATTCTTTGTAGATTAATGAAATTCTGAGTTTACTAATTCTGAAAATCGAGTGGTTTTGGTCTGATTCATTGCTCAAGAAATTTCACCGAGTATCTTCTTTAACTTGATTCTATTGTTGCCGAGTATCTTATTAAACCGGCTATTGAAATTTATGTCAAGTATCTTATTAAACTAGCTAATTCTGATGTTCGGATAACTTCACCGAGTATCTTATTAAACTGGTTTCGTTACCCGAATAATTTTTAACACCAAGTATCTTATTAAACTGGCTAATTCTGATGTTCGGGTAACTTCACCAGGTATCTTATTAAACTGGTTTCGTTGCCCGAATAATTTTTAACGCCAAGTATCTTATTAAACCGGCTATTGCAATCTTCATGCCAAGTATCTTATTAAACTGGTTAATTCTGATGTTCGGGTAACTTCACCGAGTATCTTATTAAACTGGTTTCGTTACCCGAATAATTTTTAACGCCAAGTATCTTATTAAACTTGCTATTGCAATCTTCATGCCAAGTATCTTATTAAACTGGCTAATTCTGATGCCCGGATAACTTCACCGAGTATCTTATTAAACTGGTTTCGTTACCGGATTAATTTTTAACGCCAAGTATCTTATCAAACTGGCTATTGCAATCATCATGCCAAGTATCTTATTAAACTGGCTAATTCTGATGTTCGGGTAACTTCACCGAGTATCTTATTAAACTGGTTTCATTCCCCGAATAATTTTTAACGCCAAGTATCTTATTAAACTGGCTAGTACTATTAACCGAGTCATCTTAAAACAAGCAAGTAGGTTTATACTTGTGTTTCATACTCAGTTGCTACCCGAACATTACATCAAGGCTCACCATGATCATATGTTCGAGTCCTTACACATTACCGAGGACGTCTCCCCAGTTTTTCTGTGCAAGGGTTTACCGAATCGTTAAGCTTTTCGAACCGCTTAACACAGCTACGCATTTCACCAGAACTTTTTCCGATAGCGTCCCGAGCTTTTCCAGAATCTGGTGAATCGAGTTTGCCTTTTTGCTAAGGTCAATTGACCTTGCTCAGCTGGCATGCTCCTTCGAGCTTTTCCGCCCATTCGGGAATCAATGGTCCCAAGTATTCTATTTGCATGTTCTTATTATCATGCTTGTCTTTCATATGTTCTTATTATCATATGCTTTATTTTTTGAAAATCCCGAGTTTGATTTTTATTTATAACTGTAAAACCAACAAAAATTTAAATTCCAAAATTAAAATTGTCCTAACTAAGGAAACAAAAAATAATTTAAGGATAGAAAATCTTCAGATATTGGGCATTGCATGGTCGTGGTAAAACCCCTCCATTGGGTCGTACAATCCAATATGCTCCATGGCCAGCTATTCCTTCGATTTTGTACGGGCATTCCCACTTATCAGTCAGGGAACCTGTAACTTTATTTTTTGTATTCGATGACACCTTCCTGAGTACCAGGTCTCCTAGTTGGAACTTCTTGACCCGAACATGAGAGTTGTAGTAGCGAGCTACTCTTTGCTGATATGTCATATTTCGTATTCAGGACTTCTCTATTTTCTCTTCTAGCTCATCTAGACTTTGTAATAGCATATCAACATTCTGTTCTTCATCATATAGCCTGACCCGGGGTGATGCATATGACGTTTCTATGGGGATAACAGCTTTTGTTCCAAACGCTAAAGTGAATGGAGTCTCTCCTGTTGAAGTCCTTGTTGTCGTCCGATATGCCCATAATACTTCGGGAAGCTTTTCAACCCAACTTCCTTTCTTGGCATCTAGCTTTGCTTTGAGTGTGTGCCTGATGATTTTATTCATTGCTTCAACCTGTCCATTTGTTTGAGGGAGGGAGGGTGGGTAGGTGTGGCATAGTAATTGGCAATCCGGTACTCTTTACACAACTGTCTGAATTTCAGGTTATCAAACTGGGTGCCGTTGTCAGTGATTATAGTGTTTGGAACTCCAAACCTATAAAGTATATTCTTTTCACAAAATTTATGGTATTTGCTTATGTGATATGCACCAATGCTTCAGCTTCTGCTTCTGCCCACTTCGTGAAATAGTCAACGACTACTATGGCATGCTTTGCTCCACCCCCTGTCCCAGCTGGCATAGGGCCAATTAGATCCAAACCTCACATGGCAAATAGCCATGGGGATGTGAGGTTTTTGAGTTATTCAGGGGGTTGTCGGATATCAATAGCAATCCTTTGGCAAGTGTTGCAACTCTCTGAACATTGTTGTGCATCTGAGAATAAAGTAGGCCAATAATAACCTTGCATGAGTACCTTGTGTGCTAAACTTTTACCCCCAGTGTGCTTTCCGCAAACTCCTCAATGGATTTCCTGTAATATCCGATATGTATCCTCATATGACACGTATCTTTGAAGTGTTAGGGAAAACCTCCTTCGGTATAGTTCTCCTTCAACCAACGTGTACCTTGCTGATCGATACCTGATACGTTTTGCTTGTAAGGGATCTTCCGGGAGCACGCCTTCTTTCGGGAACCTTTTTAGCTGAGTCATCCAACCATCTAGCGGTCTTAAGATTTCTGAAATTTCTAAGTTTTTCGGTTCAGCTGTGCTCGATTTGAGGAGATGTGCAACCGGAATAGTTTTTGGTCTAATTGTGGTTGTGGCTGATGCTAGTTTGGACAAAACGTCTGCCTTTTCATTCTCCTCCCTGGGGATCTGGACAATCCTATATTCTTTGAATTTCTAGAGGAGCTGTTTTGCAATGTCTCGGTAGGCTATCATGCCTTGTCCAGGACTTGGTTGACAACTACCTATGAATCGTTGAATATCTCGACTTCATCTGCCCCGAGAGCTATGCAAACTCTGAGTCCAGCTAGTAGCACCTCGTACTCGGCTTGATTGTTGGTTGCTTTGAAGTCAAACCTAATGACACATTCGACATCATATCTTTCTGGAGTGCATATTACGATCCCTGCCCCGCTGCCGTGAGTGTTTGAAGAGCCATCAACATTCAATTTCCATGGGAAATTTTTACATAACATCTTTTTTACTTACAGGTTTGGTTATGTGAACTCTGTTATAAAATCTGTCACTGCTTGTTCCTTGAGAGATGTCCTGGGGACGTCCTGGATATCGAATTCACTTAGCTAGAGTGCCCATTTGTTTAGTCTTCCTGAAATCTCTGGCTTCTGTAAAATTTGTTTTAGTGGACAGTCTGTGAGAACCTGGATTGTATGAGCTTGAAAGTAGGGCCTTAGCTTTCTTGCAGCTGAAACCAATGCTAGGGCCATTTTTTCTGCCTGTGAATACCTGGTCTCGACGGGGCAAAAATGCCTTGCTGGTATAATACACTGGCTTCTGTACTCCATCTTCTGTTCTGAATAGGACTGAGCTTGCTGCTAGTTCTGTAATTGATAAGTATAAATGGAGTATCTCTCCCATTTGTGGTTTCGAAAGGATGAGAGCCCGCCCTAAGTACTATTTGATTTTAAAGAAAGCCTGCTCGCACTCTTCATTCCATTCGAGTTCTTTTCCTTTTTTAATTAATCTAAAAAAGGGTGCTCATCTGTCCGTGGCCTTTGAGATGAATCTTCTCATCCTGTTAAGCGATGTACTTCTTTTAATGTCCTTGATGAGGTCATTCTCTGCAGGGCTTGGATCTTTTCAGGATTGACTTCGATTCCCTTTTGGTGAACTTGAAAACCAAGGAACCTTCCTGATGGAAATGGAACTCCGAATAAACACTTGTTTAGATTTAGCTTCATTTGGTATCTCCTCAAAACATCAAATGTCTCTCGCAGGTCTGAGGTATGCTTGTCTGCCGAGATGCTCTTGGTCAGCATGTCATCAATGTACACTTCTATGTTCCTTCCTATTTGTCGTGTGAAGATTCTGTTGACCAACCTTTGATATGTTGCCCCTGTATTTTTTAACCCGAAAGGCATTATTGTGTAACAGTACAAACCCTGATCAGTTGTGAATGCTGTTTTTTCTTCGTCAGCCTTGTTAATCCAGAATTGGTTATATCCCGAGTAGGCGTCCATGAAACTGAGCAATT
Source organism: Dipteronia dyeriana (assembly GCA_032871835.1). Lineage (NCBI taxonomy): Eukaryota > Viridiplantae > Streptophyta > Magnoliopsida > Sapindales > Sapindaceae > Dipteronia > Dipteronia dyeriana. The sequence continues at coordinate 19,649,295 of CM065303.1, forward strand.
CGTGGTCTTATGTAGCGTTCACCAACTGATCTATCCTCGGAAGTGGAAAACTGTCTTTTGGGCATGCCTTGTTCAAATCTGTAAAATCTACACACATTGTCCATTGTCCATTTTTCTTTTAGACGAGGACTACATTAGCTACCCATTAAGGGTAGTTGATTTCTCTAATCGACCCTACGTTGAGTAGCTTTTCTACTTCCTGTTTGATTGCCTGACTTCTCTCGAGATTGAATGACCTTCTCTTTTGTATCACTGGTTTTTCATTCGGGTCTACCGCAAGATGAAGAGATATTATTCAGGCGTCTATCCCGACCATGTCTTCATGACTCTAGGCGAATACATCCTTGTATTCTTTAAGCAGATCAGTGAGGCTTTGTTTGACTTTTCCTTCCAGGTTGGCCCCGATCTTGATCTTCTTATCTGGTTCATCTTCTTTCAAGATAATTTCTTCGACCGGTTCATTTTTGGATTCATTCGACTCTTCCGTTGGATTATATTCGAATGATAGTGACTCTTTGTTCTGACTCGGCTGCGTTATAGTGCATACCTGTTCACCATCATTTTTATCTTTGTATACTGACAAGTTAGCTATTCGGGCCATCTCTTGGGATCCCTTGACCACACCGACCCCATGTTCGGTTGGGAACTTGATCATCAATGCATAAGTGGCTGTTGAAAATACAATCACGATTAAATGCTCAAGGCTAACCTAGAGGGTTAGACATCATTTTCGACTCCCTTAGAAAAAAACAAAAGTTTGTCCCTCTAGATTGCTTGTATCACAATATATATATTAATTAAAGACAATTAATTAATATATAAACACAAGTAAAATGTAATACGAACAAGTAATTGTAACACATACACAATCAATTTTATAGAAAGGAAGTCAACATACATACAGAGTTCTATCCACAATACAAATATTAGAGAGATAAGGATAGAAAAAAGTTAACACAAGATATAACGTGGTAAACCTCCGAAGAGGAAACATCCACGGGCTAGCAGCCACCGGCAAACAAAATCCACTAGTAGATAAGACAAGTACAATCTCTCAAGTGACCTCTTCACCTAGAAACTACCCTCTTATCCTACTCTAGAAGTTGTCGCCCTATGCTCAACAATCTGAGGCTTCACATCTCTTGTCAAGACTTCCTTGCTCACCTTATCCGGATCCTCACGACCCAAGGCAAGACTTCTTGCTCAACTAAGTCCTCACGACTCTAGTCAAGACTTCCTTGCTCACCTATCCGAGTTCTCCTAACTCTAGGCAAGACTTCTTGCTTGACTATCCGGATCCTTCTGACCCTAGCCAAGACTTCCTTGCTCAACAATCCAAGGCTTCACACATCTTGCCAAGACTTCTTGCTCAACATCATAGGTCTCACACCTATTGTCAAGACTTCCTTCTCACTAGGCATCTAGGTGATCATGAATGTAAAACGCAAACAAGCACGCAACGTAGAATGCTATGTTCAACACATCCTATGGAAAATACTAGACATGAGCATGAATGCACAAATCACATATAGTCTAGTTAATCATGCATGTATAAACAATCTAGATCATGTAAGATATGTTCAATAACAATCACAACCTAGATACATGCATACATCTAAACTTGAATCACAAGATATGTTCAACAAATAACAAGATCAAGTTTAAATCACATAAACCTAAAACATGCAAAAAATCATATGACAATGTCAATTAGATTTAAGCTAAAGTTCTATAGCATATTCCTAATCATAGATTCAACCAAAACACATGAATAGCTCAAAAGAACATACGCACATGTAATATGTGAGAATTTCAGCCAAGAGAGCCTAATACATGTGAGGAACTATTTTTCACAAAATCAAACAATCAAAGATCATAAAATAGTCCTAGATTCAAAGCTAGCACAATACAATCTCAAACATGTGATAACATAGGCAAAATCAAAACCTAACTCAACATGTATGATTTCAATTGAAACTCAATCTAGCTTTGAAAGAGTTCAAAACTCAAATCAAAACACTCACAATATACAAATATATGTATAAGAAGAAAACCCAAGGCAATTGACCAAGTTTTAAAAGAAAACTTTGAGAGAAAATCAATACCTTAGTTGATTTAGGTGCAGCCCCGTTTTTGTATGATTAGACACCAAAAACAGCAGCAAAACTTACCCAAACCTTCAGAGAAAAGATGGAGGATGAATAGATGAACACTCTCAACTTTGAATCACTATAATCATAGTTCAAATGAAGAAGTTATGGTGTTTGGAATGTGAGAAAATTTAGAGAGAATTTCTGCACATTTGTTTGAATTTCTTCTTAGAATGAAATGTGAGAGAGAAAGAGTTTATAAAGGAGTGGGAAACTTGGACATGTGAAATGACCAGGAGGGGCAAGATGAAGCCAAGCAAGCTTGTTGCCAGAGATGGCACGTGGGCATCTCGGGGCAGCAAGCCTTCTGCCCCGAGATGGCCACGTGCCATCTCGGGAAAGAAGACATTGCTTGCTTCTTTCTCCTTCGACCTTCCTTCGCGTTCTTCGACCTTTCTCTGGCCTCCGAACTCGGAATTAGAATCCGTTTATGGATTACAAACCATAACTCTCACACATACATGGACATACAAGATACTCAACCCAGAAAATAATAATTCGACTTGATATACGAAGACGAAGACAATGTATGAAACATGAGTTGAAAGTGTATTATCTTTTGACTTAGAACTTGAAATCAGTAGTATGAGTAACCGAAATGATCGGAACTCAATCAAGAATGATTTAAGACTAAATCCAAGTTCAATATCCATGTTATACAAAACATATACACACACAAACACAATTCACACTAGAATGCAAACTACATAGAGATAGTCTCCAATCATGCATTTTTCAAAACATGTTATTTTCATACCAATGTATGAGCATTCATCTTTAAGTGTGTGAATGTGTTATACATGGTGCACAACGATGCATGGATACATATGAATAAATTGTATGTGTGTTCCTATAATGGTGCATAACGATGCAGGGACACAAATGTATGATATGTGTGTGTGTGCCTAAGCCTTGTAAGAGAAAGATAAAGTCTTAGTATACCTTTGTAGAACCATATTGCAACCTTTCTCTTGAAGACTTAGAACTTGCTTTGACTTGTTGTTTCTTCTTCCTTGAAGGTTGAATCATCATGAATCTAAACAACTAAATCATTACAAGTAAACATCATTTTGATATGGAATTAATGCCAACACAAACTAAAACCTAATATCTGTTACGGCCTTAGTTTTATTTAAGAATGGCCGACCCAACAATGCATTATACAGCCAATTGTATTATACGGCCAATTGTCTAAGTCTACCACCACGAAGTCGAGCAATACAGTTCTCTGACAAGGTGCCACTCCAATCTTTACGGGTAGCTTTACCGTCCCGAGTGACCTGACCTAAATTCCTCTGAATCCTCTGAGTGGAGTATGGAAAGGCTGTAGATCCTTTCGGTCCAACCTGAGTTGATCGTAGACGGCTACATTGAGAATGTCTTCCAAACTTCCATTATCTATCAAGATTCTCCTGACTTCCTGGTGACCAATCCGGGCACTTATGACCAGGGCGTCATTTGGCCGAACATCGACCCCATGTGAAACTGCTTCTGTGAATATTATTGGGTCCCATCCTTCCTTTACCCTTTTCGGGTTTGGCTCGACCCAGTTCACGTCAAAGTTATGTATTGCTTCTACTGCTTCTCTGATTTCCTGTGTTCACTCTCGGTTTCTTCTCCCAGTGGATGGTTCTCCAAAGATTGTTTGTATTACCTCATTGGCCTCTGGGCTGGCCCTTTGATTTTGACCAGAGCTGTGATCGGCCCTGACCTCTTTTTTTATTTGACTTATCATCTCTTTTCAAGATTACATCCTGGAGATGTCCCTCCCGAATGAGAGTTTCTGTGTAATCTATGATCCGGTAACATTTGGAAGTCTCATGACCAGTTTTCTTGTGGAATCTGTAGTATTTGGTTGTATCTCGCAGAGCAAACCAAGACTGTCGGCGTGGCTATTTTACTAGATTTTTCTCTTCCAGTATGGCCAAGATTTCCTCCTGCTTTTTCCGAAGTGGGGTGTAGTTGGCGTATCTACCTTGAAATTTCTCCATGGTCTGTTCGGCAATACGCTTATTTCCCCCATCCTTGCTTTTTTCTTTACTGTTTCCTTTTTGTTTTCCCTTTTGGTTCTGCACCTTGGACTCAACGTCCTTTTCGGGTTTTCCTCCATGCATATAGCATCCTCCCGTGGCTAATTCTTCTTTTTTGGCTAGTGCATATCCTCCCGCCATGTCCATGATATCTCAATATTTGGTTATACGGGCTCTTCTTAAGTCAAAAGATAGTTTTCTATTCTGTAGATTGTTGATGAACGCAACAATTATCGCTTCGTCGTTTGCACTGCCGATTTCTGATACCGCTTGGCCGAATCTTCCCATGTATTTTTTCAACGACTCTTCTTTTCCTTGTTTTATCTGGGAAAGGTAAGCCATTGATTTTTTCCTGTGAACGTTGCTCAGAAATTTCCTTGAGAAACTCCTGCTTAGTTCACTGAAGCTTCGGATGCTCGCTAAGGGCAATCTCCCGAACCATCTTGAGCCCGTGTCTCCTAGAGTTTATGAAAAGTTGAGGCATAGTAAGGGATCGCTATGGGTATACTGAGCTATACACTTTTATAGCGTCTGACGTGTTCTTTAGGGTCTGTATCTTTCTTTAACTGCTTCACGTGCGACATCCTGAACCTTTCTGGGAATGAGGTCTGCAAGATTTACCTAGTGAATGGACTGTCAGAATCGTCGTCAGATAAATCGTTGTACCCATAACGTCTGATCATTGCGTCCATTTGACGCCTATTGTTTTCGACTTCTCGAGTTAGGCTCTGAATTACGACATCTCTGTCTCCCACCGGACTCCCATGATGGTTGAACCGCTGGGTGATTGTCATTCCTCTCTCTGGCTCTTCACTTTGATGTCGAATTTCATGAGTTGATTCTTACAGGCGTATGGTTCCGTGATGACGCTTGCGATGGTGCCGATCGTGATCTTTCGATGACGACTGATCCCTGTGCCGGTCATGTTTGCGGTGTCTTGCATGGGTTGTCTGATCATGGTTCTGCTTCTGACGTGGTCGTTCCTCTTCAGGTGTTTCACATCCGATCTGATTAATTAGAGCAGAATTCCTTTCGGCTTCCAATGTATTTAGTTCTGGCCCCACTATAACCGAACGAAGTCTTGCAAGTGGGAGGTTAGGAGGTTGCTCTTTTTCTGCAGCCAGTAGATCAACTCCTTCCTTTGCTGCATTTGCCACCAACTGTTGCAGTGCCTCGTGGAAGCGTTGTGTCAGGTCATTGTTGGATCCTCGCCAGGGATGTTGGTTGGTTCTCCGCGGTTGCAGTGAGATCTCGCGAACTACTGCCAACATGGACGTTATCTGGAGATTTTTGGATATACCCATGACTACTTCTGCTTTCTGCTTCCTGCCATTACCTTTAATTAAATCGAAGGTTCAAGCGACCCTCCTTCTAGCGCCAATTATTGACGTCGATTTCTGGATGTATAAGAAAAGCCAACACTATTTGGATTTTAGTTGTGGTCTCAAAGAGAAAGAGAAGGAAAAAGTAATCGGATGCAAGTTTTTACGTGGTAAAACTCCGATGACCTGATAAACGTCCACGGGTGGTCGAATAATCAATCGAGCCAAAATCCACTATGAATAGAATAATTACAATTCTCGATCTCCCTTTTTTCTCTCTGTATTTTTCTATATGTTGTGTGTGTATTTTGTGACGAGGTTATGGGTCTATTTATATGTCTATAGAACCCTAATCCTCTTTGTACAAGTAATAAAATATCTTTGTATCTAATTATGATTGGTTACTTGTTTGACGTAGTCTGTCTTCTTTCTTATTTCGGAGACTTGTATTGAGATTGAATGGGATTCTAGTGGTATAGTCCAGTTAGGACTTATTTCCTTATAAAGGCGTAATAAAATTGTTGCCTGATTAGGTATTCTGTTCTTCTTGGAATTCCTCTTTGATATAGATATCTTCGCGTGTTTTAACGACTCGACTCGTGTGAGCTACGCGCTGGGTTTTTTATTCAGTTTTCTTAATGTTTGTCCCGAGTAGAAAACGATATTAGCTAGTCCCGAGTGACGTCATCTGATCCCGAGTAATACATGCCATTAGTTAGCCCCGAGCATCTTTAATTGACCTAGAGTAGTATATGACATCAGTTGACCCCGAGTAAGTTTTGTTCAATACTTGTTTACCCGAGCTTCTCTTCTTTGGTGATGTCTTGTAGGATATTTTCTGAATGTCTATTCGGATGTCCACTTGACAATTCTATCCTCTTTGTCAATGACGTGTGCGTTTGATAAAATTTACATACGACAAAAAGAAAAAAAAATCGACAAATTGTCTTAAGATTGTAAATCGTAATTCCAAAAAAAAATCTGATAGGCATTTGGAAACAGAAAGTAACAACACAAGAAAACAACACGTTAGAAAATAGTGTATGAACCGAGACCCGTGTTTCACACGGTGTCCTTAAGACAATTTCGCCGGACAACACCGTATGTGTATTAGGCGTTTGTCTCTCAGGATACAACGGTTCAACAGTGGTAGGCGTAAGTACCAACCACTACTAGCGAACTCAAACCGAGTTTAAACTTACCAAGAAAACAGAGAAGAAGAATAGGAATTCGACTGCTCGAAATTTAGTGTATTTCGGTAGGTTAACTTTATGAACGGAATACTGTGGCTTTTAAATAGCCAAACCGAAGCACTAGGGTTTGAGGATTAATTTTGGTAAATTCGTTTTTGATTTAATAAGAAAATAATTTAATTAGATAATATTCTTCAAAGAGATTTACTTCTAATTAAAACCGATTCTGTATTCTTAGTGATCAAGTAAGAAATTAGAATCCAAACAATTAAAGCTTTCCTTATTCATCACAATCAAAAAATGTTGACTTATGGAAGTGGCAAAAGGTCAACTGGACTCCCAGAGTCCAATTGGAGCGGCATTCGTGTCCGCAGGTCGCGCCCACACACGAGTCATGCATTCGAAGGTTCGGGGTCCATGATTTGCACCCCCCCTGCGCGCAAGAGAGAGAGAGCCTCTATGCCACACATGTTGATAGCTCATATCACACATTCATTTATAAACTACATATAAATGATTTTCCTAAGCAATGTGAGATTCATTTTAATCCCTACACAATGGGTTCACTTTGAGACTTAATTTCTCATTCACCCATTAACCATTTTGTGAATTTGAATATACCATTTCGAAGTTCTCACGGAGAAGAATTCGAATCCACTTTAATCTTCCAATTTGTGGAATTTATCATACTCAAATTTTACTCTCAAATTGAGAGTTAGTCACAAAACTTCCAACATAATCAATCATGCATCGTGTGTTCCACACCATTTTCTGGTAAAACGTTAGCATGTAGAAAATATAATAACAATAAGCAATTGAATAGAAATAATCTCTTATATCTCCCAAACAATTACAGATGTAAAGCACAAAAGAGTTATAATACATTAAATATAATGCTAAAATCACATTTCTTGACCACAAATCAAAGTATGAAAACAGATGTTGAAGATTAAATAGCAAGGTAATTCAACAACCATATGAATAGAAAATACTGGGAAATAGTATGCATACCGTGGTATGTGGAAATTGTATATTTGATTGAGACATCATGACTCTCATGAACTCACACATTTGCTTCACTTCTTCTTACGTAGCTTTGAGCTGCTCCAACTCATCCTTTATAGTTTTATGTTACTGCAACTCCTCTTCCATGTTCTTAATCTTTAACTCCAACTCTTCGGTTTTGTTAACTCCTGCATGCTTACAACTTCCTTCACAACAACCATACACATCCTTAGCTTTGATGCCTGAGCCCATACCAAGGACCCGACCATGAGATGTCTTTCTGACTACTTCACGATATATATTCAACTCATCTATCTGAAAACCTTGATTCTGAGCAGTTGCTTTATTAGCTTCCAATTTTATCTACATTATAGCCATTCATATTATCTACACACTCTAAAAAAATTATAAACAAGTTGCTTAGAAAACACTATACATACATGCAATGCTTCTGACTGTTCATTTGCCCACTCTTTTCCACCATCCTTTGTCTTTGATATATGAAACATTTTAAAACACTCAATTGGACTAGGTTCAATCGCTGTTGTTTTAACCTAAAACCATATATTTAATTAAAATAAGAGTTTATCATGTTGAAAAATAAAAACATTAATCTAGTTTTAAAATAAAAATAAAAACATTAAGTTTACTACATACTTGTTCATATTTATACTTTACAATGGGAACTGAACCTGACATATGATGCATTTTCAAAGAATCTCAATTAGATTTATTTCTTTGGCTTTGTTCCTATATATAGCATTTTAAATTGTATTAATATGTATTATAGAAAAAAAAATATATAGATAACTTTAATGGAAGAATAATACCTGCCAGTTTTCATCCATTTATTTCTCAACCATTTTCTCTCATACCTTCATTGGTACATTGTCATGCGGATGTGCTTTTCGAACTTCTTTTGTTAGGCCCAGTTTGGCATTGCTTCCACAGTTACTTTTGGGGCCAAAAGTGATTCTGGACCTAAGACGGAGTGTTTGGTAAAATCGCTGGAAAGTGCTTTTGGTCACTTTTAGCTTCTCCCAACTGAGTTTTTGAGAAGCTACAAATACATGTTTTTGGATTTTGGCTTCTGCTTTTAGAAAACGCGCTACAGTGATATTAAATGAAATTTTATTAACTTTCCAACTTTGTCCTTACCTTTAATGAAATTTAACAAAAAAAAATTGGACTTATATTTTTGTACAAAAAAAAATGTTACCATAACTGTATAAAAAAATTGGGATAATTAATTCAATAAAGTAGAATAAAAATGAAATAAAAAAATAAATTAGAATAAAATAAAGAAATAAAGAAATTGGACTAATTAATTAAATAAATTTGAAAATAAATAGGGCTAATTAATTCAATAAAGTACCATAATTATATAACACTTAGCACTCAATACAAATAAATAAGAAAAATGTAAAGTATAGCACATTAGTACCATTTATATGTCTATGTCCTTTTAGTAATTTTACACACTCACAACACTTTTTATTTCAGTTTACTAAACACATTGAAATTGTTTTTAGTTCTCACAGCACTTTTGAAAATCAGTTTACCAAACACTCAGCTGATTCTTCCCACAGCAATTTCAAAAGCAATTCCCCCAACAGTAATTTCAAAAGCACTTCTTCCCACAGCACAACAATGCCAAACTGGGCCTTAGGTACTTTTTTAAAATTGGTTTTCTCAAAAGAAACGTCCTATCTTTAAATAAAATTGAACATGTTTTCAACATTGCAGCCTTAACTACCTCTTCTGTACATGTGTATGCAAACTTGATTTCTTTGAAGCGTACTGAAATAAATATTATGATGTGTATAATATTAATCTAGAGGGGTGAATAGATTTTAAACAAATTTACCCAATTTTCGTAAAAAAATTCGTTAAAGGTCAAGTTTACGAAAATACCCCTATCTAGTTGCAAAAATACCACAAGTGTAATAAATGCGGAAATAGTAAAGACACTTGAGATATACGTGGAAACCCTCCAAATGGGAAAAACCACGGGCTGATGATTGCGCCACACTAGAACCTCGAATCCACTAATGGCAAAGGAATTACAACCTAATCTCGGTTTAATCCACTACCACTACCTAATCCCGGTATAAGTGAACCTAGTCCATCTTGCTTGCTATTTAAGTTACCTACTCCCGGAAGCAACACAAGTCTTACTTCTTAATGAAGAGATAAAATGTCCTAAGTGAATATATGATGATATTCAATGAACAAACAAGGCTAAAAAACCCTATATGCTTATCTAGGATAATGAGATGACAATTAATGCAATCCTAGGTATCAAGAGCTAAATGATATGTTCAAGAAGCTTAGCTAAACATAGATCAAACAATCCTATAAAGCTATCACAATACAACACTCAATCATGGCATCACACCAATCTCTAATTTGTATCTAGAAAATGTTCTAAGAGCATACAAATAATTAAAGAGAAGGCTTAGTAAGTAAAACACTTAACTTGTAAGAAGATAGTGAAGAACTTACCAAACATGATGTGATGAAGCAACCCTATCCATTGATGTACTCTAAATGAACTTAGGTAATGCAAGATGAAGCTTTTATGCACATAGGAATGCTTTGAGTGATTAAAAATGAGTTCTTGGAAGAGTTTTCCTTTTGAAATGTGTTCAAACAAAAATATATGATATTCCGAACTCTTACACGACCTTAAACCAAATAATTATATATATGAGATCCAAACAAAGTGAGGTCGTTTTGTAAAAAAACGTTCCAGCTTCCTCTGTGTGCGCTAGTGACGTGCGCTGATCGAGTAGCGCACCACCAGCGCACAACCTAATTATACAATAGGCGCTGGATGAGTGACGCATCCCAGCGGCGCAACACATGCGTAAATCCTTTGGAATGTTTGCGCTGGTGAGGCTACACTAGTTGAGTACCGTACCACCAGCGCACGCCCATCTTTTGCAACTGTACAAGGGTGCAACAACGCAGCTCAGTGGTGCAACACATGCGACGATCCACTGGAATGTTGCGCTGGTGAGGTGCGTTGGACGAGTAGCGCACCACCAGCGCAAAGCCTATTTTCAACACTCAAACACACAAAATCAATAAGTTCAAGAGTGATGAAAAATGCATCATATTCTAATGTCTAGCATGACATAAAACTTTGATTACAAAATGCAAATAAATCAACAAGATTCATTTAAATCAAAATGCACAGAAGAATAAATACACAACATATATGAATAAGAGTTATGCATGAATATGTGAGTGTGTGCAACTATCTCTTCAAAGTAAGTAAGCACAAGAATTTTACCTTCGGTGTTTCTCCTCTTGAGGTCTTGAGAGCCTAAGTTACCCTTACATAATACCCCAAAAATGTGATTTGTTCACGAAATAAGCCAATCAATAAATGAGGATTTTACACGTACAAATAATGTTTCACGTTCATCCAAGGCCCTATTATGTTTTGAGAGAAAAGGATAGATATTTCTGGAACAACCTCTGGTGTGACTATCCTAAAAACAAAGATGGACCAACAAGAACAAAAAAAAATTAAGATTCAAGAGCAATAACAGACCAAACGCCAAACAAGCACATTGAAACATCAGATCCGAAATACAGAGAAAAACAATAGCCCCAACAAAAAACACACCCAAAAAACTTCTCCCCAAAAAACAGAGCACACCCAACTAACTCACAGAGCACAGAAGAACAAGAAGAGGACCGAACAAAAAAATAAAAAAACAGCAACAGAGACAGAGGCCAGAAACAACGAGCAAAAAGATCTGAGAGCAACATTAATAAAAGTGACTAAATATATAATCTTTGGCACAACTATGTAAAAGTGAATAAATATATTTAGCAAAAGAAAAAACATACAATATATTTGGATGAAATTAAACTTATATACCTTCCTTAATAAATATGCACTTCCAAGTTATGGTTATTGGGAACACCTTTAGCTTTTCCTCTACCTTTCTTCTTTTCATCACTCGAGCCTATTACAAATGCATATTTGATGTTTATATTTAGTCATGTTGTGTTCCCCAATGAATGCAAAATTTAAAATTTCATGTAAAAGTTACCTTCAATTTCTAAAGATTCTGAATCAAGAGTTGGATTAGGAGGTAAATCTTCATCAATTAGCTGTTGTGGAGCTACGACTGTTTGAGGTACTTGTCTGGTACTGTTGGGGTTTATACCCTAAAGATGTAATTTGTAAAGAGATTTATGAAATAAATAAATGGAAAAGTTCAATTCATTCCTGTTGTGTTGTTTATTTTATAACTTGTGCATATATTTAACATCCAAGATTGCTGGATGTAATCTCGAACTGTGTATATGAGTGTCATATACAGATGGATACAGTAAGAGACGTGCAATCTAAAGAGTCCATAGATAGCAAATAAAGTTGGGTACTGTATTTGTGGTTAATCTATAGTTGCGGTCTATTCAGTAATGTACGGTGATTCTATCTTGAATCATTCATATGAGATATGGGAATGGATGCCCTTTGTATGATGTGATCATATAGGACTGGACCATGATCTATCTGAATCTATCACCAAGATCTGTTTACCGATGAAATTCATATATATCAACTAATGATGGCTATATGTGGATGATCTTAATCCTGAGTGTCTTATCGACTCCTTCAGGTTAAATCGTGGTCTTTGATATACCATGGGTGGGGTCATATGCATTTCCTGATCAATATGCTCCGTATGTTGGGATTTCGGTTTAGCTTGTGTCTGGGAAGGTTTGTATACAATAGTGGAATCCACTCCTTCTTGTTAGAAGTAGATGGTAGTTCCCTTAAGGGTTGATTCGGGATTTGGACAATATGATCGCTCTCCTAATTCCGTGAGAAATAGGATTTATCGTTCATTATAAAATCAACGGTACTTAAAGGATATATGTAATTGGAGGGGTATAACAGACATTATGACCCAGCTCTAATTATGAACTACTATAGAGGATCACACCATATGTAATAGTTATATCAATGGACACCGAGTTGTATCGATCTGTGTAAAAGCGTCTACAATTGAGAGAGTACAGCTTCAGGTTTTTAATGAAATAACACCGGAGTTAATAATCTAGGAATATTAATTAAAGAGTTTAATTAATGATTCTGAGGATTATTGGAGCTCAAAATACTGTGGGTCCATTAGGTCCCCTTGCTAGCCCAATCGATTAAGGTAACAAGGGTCACAGTTAATTAATTGGATTGTCCAATTAATTCAATCCAATTAATTGTGTTACGAAAGTGACCCCGTATATATTCAGGAATTAACTGAATAATAAGATTATTTAATTAATTAATGCCGGTGATTAATAAATTAAATAATAAGATTATTTAATTATGTTATTAATCAATGACTGGAGGGTGTAAGTTGATATTTGATTTTAAATATAATAAGATAATGTGATTATTTTATTTTATTAAATTAAATAATTGAAATTGAATTTAAATGTTTAAATTCAAAAATAATTATTTAATTATTTTTAAAAAATTAAAGATATGGGATATTTTTTATTTAAAATATTTTAAAATCAAATAAAGATATCATTAGTTTTTAAAAGATAATATATATATATATATTGTTTCTTTGAAAAAATAAAAAAGGTGAAATCCAATTAAAACATTACACATTAACACAAACTAAAACACTGCACATCAACTAAAATACACGAGTTTTTATCTTTTATGCAATTAAGTGTGCATAAAAAAAAGACACCCATACAGTGGAAACTTTTTGAAAGAAAAAGGGTGGTGATGTGCTCGAGTAATTGATGTGCAAGTGATTGCGTGGATTGACAAAAGAGAGAAAAGTGTGCAAGTGTGTGCACTGAAATCGAAGAAAGAGTTTCTTCAAGTCTTTTCTCTATATTCTCCATTCAAGTTCCTGAGACCATGATTCGTCCACACGCAGTTACCAATCCCAGGAGATAGCGAGGAAGATCGTTTGGTTCAGACAGGAGCATATCGTAAAGTGAAGGAGCCTCCAAACGTTGGTAAGATTTTCTTCTTCATCTTCTTTATATTGATTACAATTTCCTGTATATACATATTGTAGGTATTAGTTCCGAAAAATAATTACGATCTCAAGTTCACTGGTCTCAGATACAAATTTGATTTGTATTAAAAAATTTAAAAACTTACTTCCGCTGCGTGACTGGTGAACGGGGTTCCAACAAGTACGAGATGAATCTTCTTCCTGAACTTTGCCTTTACCTCTCTTAGCCTTGACTATTTGTTGATTAAATACATTATTAGTATCCACACAATACAGATAGTTAACATCTATTATTACATCCATGCATATATTTTTAAAATTAATCATATACCAATGCAAGAAGTTGTTTAATACCAGTGGAAGTTGTTAAATTTCACTCTATATCCATATTATGACTATTGTCTTCAACATTCCTGCTCCAATCTATTTCATCTTCATGGTTGTCATCAAAGTTAGCATTGGTGTTAGTGCATTGCATTTTTTCTTCTTGGTATGGTTCCCCTTCATCCATAGGCATCTCATAAAGATTTCTTGGCTTAATTTCAATTGTTGTACTCCACGTAGGATCATTGATCCCTTCCAAATAATAAACTTGAATCATTTGGGATGCTAACATGAAAGGTTCTTTCATACATATCCAAGGAGGAAGATTATATGAAAATAAAAGAACTGGTCAAGTATTGTGCCTAACATTCATGTTACCAAAAGGATTGGACCCATTAGTAGCAAGACCTAGTCGTACATTTCAAGGGTCCTCTGAAAATGTATTATGCTCATCACCAAACTTTTTCCAAGCTTCGAAACCTGCAGGATGCCTTAACAAACCATCTTTTACTCGATTTTTAAAATGTCATCTCATACTAGCAGTTGTTTTTGAGGACATAAATAACCTTTGTAGTCTATATATGATTGGGAAGTAGCGCAAAACCTTCCAAGGAATATTTTTGCCTTTCCTACTTTTTCCTTTCGGTTGCCATCTTAGTAGTCTACAAACTGGGCATTCTAATGCTTCTCTATACTCCATGTAGTAAATGATACAATCATTATCGCACGCATCAATCTTCTCATAATGAGGGCCAAGATCTATTATAATCTTTTTTGCTTCACAGTGAGAAGTAGGCAATTTATCACACATTGGAAAGCTATCCTTTAACATTTCCAACAACATTCTAAATGATTTGTTACTCCATCCATTGATACATTTAATATGAATCAACTTGACAAGAAACGATATATTGGAAAGCTTATCACAATTTGGATATAAAGGTTGCTCACATTTTTCTAGCAAATTGTAAAATTCCTTTACATAACTATTTGGCTCTTGGGGATAAGCTTCTTCAATTAAATTGTGCATGTCATCATTTTGTGAGTCATGAGGTTCGCTATCTATTTCACTTTCATCATCACTCTCTTCATTCTCCCCATGGCAATGGCAAGTAGTATAACCTTGTTTCATTCTCACTTCTAACTCTTCTATATTTATTATTACATTTTACACGGGGACAACATATTTTTGAATCTCCGAATCTATTATGTGTAAAAGCATAATCAAGGAACCTTTCTACCCTCTCAAAATACTCAAAAATTGACCTATTTAATTCAATCCAAGATTTGTCTATCGGTATTTTTTCTACAACAATGAAAACATACATGCAACATATGTAGTAAGCACCACATAAAAGACATGTTATGACAAAAAGAATAAGTGAAAATATAAAGGTAATGAAAGAATGGTAAATTGAATTTTTGTAAGAGTGAATATATTGAAGCAATCTAACTCCTACTTTGTGATGTAAACAAAATATTAATTTTCTAATACTAACTCTTTTTAACAAAATCGAGATGTTCGTTATATATCTAAAACAAGTACAATAAGAGAACTACTAGTCAAAATTATCACAAATCAGGATCTCAAAATAAATATAAAATAAATATAAAACAAACCTAAATGACTAAGACTAGTAGAAGTGTTTGCTTTAACGTGGAAGTGTGAGTTATAAACTTATAATGTGTTTGTTGTTTATTTATTATTTTTCTTTATAAGTTTTCAGTAGACAATCAATTCACCCATGACAGCATAAATGATTGGCCTATACTAGTAATAAATATTGTGTGAGGCTAAAAAAAAAATAGTTGTCTACTGACTATAAATTTTAGCAAATGAAATACCAATCGCATACCAGTATCTCAAAATATCAACTTCAAGATCTTCCCATCCAATGTTAGTTGCCTATCTTAATGCCTGCAAACAATTAAAAAGCAAATCTTGTTATAATAGCAGAAGATTGAAAGCAAAGACAAAAAGATCAGAGCTTGAACAAGCAATCTCACATATAGATATAGTGAATCAGTGAGTAAAAGAAATGCATATAGAAGAAGATGAGAAAAGGGATTCAAAATGAAACCCAATAGACAATCAAAGTGAATAGCTGAAATTGACCCAACCAATTTTTTTTTTTGGAGATAATGAATCAGTAAGTAAAAGAAACGGCAAATGGAAGAAGATGAGAAAAGGGATTCAAAATCAAACCAAAGATTTAAAGTTGAAATGAGAGAGAAATTGTGGACTAAAATTTTAGAGTATAAACACAAGTTTGTCCGGTAAAAATATACAAAGTCTTATTCTTTCACTCGGTCTTTGCTCAGCTAACAAACTCTCTATACCATAAGAAATCCGTCCAGAAGCTTCGGACCTGTTCTGTAAGCGTTTTTCAGTTGTTGTTTTTTGAAAATGAAAACGAAAACAGTGTTTTTTATTTTAATTTCGAATTCTGAAAACCCGTCTGAAAGCATATACTGAAAACCGTATTCTGAAAATAAAAACAATAAAAACAATAAAAACGTGTTCGATAGATTAACGCAATTTTTTACAATTAGTTAACCAAAGCAATTAAAATGATGAAGAGATTTTACATATGTATATGAGTGGAACTGCATCAACAATATTGAACATATGCTCACATTACTATAAAGGAAGAATTGTATTGCATCTAACAAAAGTAGAACCCAAGATTAAGATCAGTAACAAGACTTGCAACACATGGAGAAAAATCTTCCAACCAAATCTCGATTCCCTAATTAATATTACATATAAAATCTCTTGATATTTAAAACCCACTTTCAAGATCTGTATTCCATAAAAATAAAAATAAAAAAGAAGATCAATATTAACATAACATAACAATATAATTCATCATTTTATTTGTAAAATACCGATAAAATACCAGTTTTTTTTAATGAAGAAATCTGGAAATATCCAAATTTCCTCTCTCAAGTAGATCGTACAGAAGAAGGGAAGATCAATATGTTCCAAATTTCCTCTATTAAGCAGATCGGAAATAAAAAGGGAAGATCAATATTTCATCACATAACAATTCATCATTTTATCAGTAAAGTACCAACAAAATACCAGAAATTCATCATTAACATACCAAATTTGAAGAAGAAGAATAAGAAGAAGAAGAAGAGATTGGCAGCGAAGACGGAGAAGAGATCGACGGTGAAGGAGTAGATCGGAAGTGGATGAGGAGGTGGTGAAGAAGAAGACTGATGAAAAAGAAGAGAGAAGCAAAGGAAGAAGAATAACAGATGCAGAGGAAGACAAATAATAGAAACGTAAAAATTTAATTTTATTGTTATTTAAAAAAAAAACAAAAAAAAACACGATAACCAAATATTTCGTGTTTTTCAAATCTTACACTTTTAATACTGGTTTTGTTTTTTATTTTATTTTTTCGAAAATAAAATGAAAAACGATTAACGAGCGTATTTTTAAAAACGTTTTTAGAAAATAAAAACGAAAATGGATTTTAAAATAGCTGCAGGATGGGGCCTTCAATTTCTTAAAAACCTATAAATTATCTCGAAACAAAATAGACTCAGAAAGAGAGAAATAAAAAGAAAAGTAAAACAACAGCATCAACAATAAAACAATAACAATAACAATAATAGCAAAAATGATTAAAGAAGAAACATAAGGAAACAAGCCTTAAATTAACCCAAAAAGGAATAACAAATGATCAAATAAGAAACACTAAAAAAGATAAAATAAAAGAAATGGAAAAGTTATGGTTATAAAAAAAATAAAATAATAATTAAAAAAAAAACAACATGAGAAGAGTGAAGAGATATTCATTAGGAATCAATACTCAATGTGAAATCAAGACAAAATAAAACCAAAATAAGAAAAAAAAATTACCTTTTGAGATGAGAACTTAGGTCAGTACTGGAATCGGAGCAAATCAGAGAAAGAGACGAGCAATGAGTGAGAAGAAGGCAATAGAGATTTTTCGGTAATAAGTCACATGTATATATATAAGCCAATATGACGTCGTTTTGGTTCTTTCATGTAAACCAAAACTACGTCGTTTTAAGCATTTTGAGGGCTAAATTCAATACTGTCGATGATACATTTGGCGCAAATGTTTGCCGGTAGCTGAAAAGTTCAATTTCACATTTTAAGTCTACTTCCGACAGCAATATACCCTCGAATATAGTATTTTCGATGGTACTTTTTAATGTTGCCGGTGATACCTAAATAAGATGTTTTTTTTTCTGACCGCTTCTTAAGATATATTTGACGGTCTTTTTTCTTGGTAATATTATAAATAAAATGTTCACCATTTTCGACAGTAAACGTAATGTCGTCGATGATAGTATTGACGCCAAGCATCCCACCAACAAAATATAGATATTTTCGACGGCAAAATGACTATTTTTGATGGGGATTTACCCTCGAAAATGTATTACCTCTATTTGAAATATGAGCTACGGCCTTATAATTAAAATGACGGTATTTTTAAGGGTCAATAGGGCCGTCAAAAATGTTTGGTCGTTGATAGCTAAATTTTTTGCAGTGACTACACAAAACTAGACTCATACTACCACTTAGTATTTACAAGTTGTTGTAAGGAGTTTTTTCCTCTGGTATTATGAAATTAGATCTCTTACTATTCGTATATGTACTGTTTGGTCTCAACAAATCTACCGATAGACCCTCAATTAGATCATACGATAAAACTATATAAAATTATACAAAAAAAGGACATAATGTTTAGGGCCCGTCATGTAAGCGTTTTTCATTTGATGCTTTTCGAAAATGAAAATAAAAATGAAAATGAAAATGAAAATGAAAATGAAAATGAAAACAGTGTTTTTGGTTTCAATTTCGACTTCTGAAAACGTGTCTGATAGCATATACTGAAAGCTGTATTTTGAAAATGAAAACGGAAAAAACACGTCTGATAGGTTAACCGAAAACTATCAAAAAATGAAATTTCAATTTTGGCATTTTGTTTAATATTATTACAACTATAAAAAAATTGATTACATAATTAACCAATATAATTTTTGTATTGTAATTTTTAAATTAAACAAGAGTAACACATTAAAAATTAATTTTTAAAAAACATATAAAAAAAATTAATCAAAACTAAACACTTAAATTATAAATAAATAATTACAATATATATATATATATATATATATATATATTATAATAAAATTATAACTGTATATAATACATAATAATATATATTATATTTATTATAGAATATTAATATACTAATTATGTAAATATTATAATTTTATATAATATTTATATATAATATTTTATAATATATAATATTATATGTATATATATATTATTATATATATATAAGAGCTTGTCCCGTCTTGTTCTAACCATATCAAACGTAAAACAATATAATTAATAATTTTAAAAGTGATTTTTTTATGTAAAAAAAGTGAAAAACAAAAATAAAAATAAAAACAAGTATTTTATATTTTTATAATTTTATATTTTTAATTTTGGTTTGTTTTTTATTTTTATTTTTTAAATAAAAAACGATTAATTGATGCGTTTTTAAAATTAGAAACGAACAAATATTTAACATGATAGTCTTAATATTGTGACTGTAAATGGAGTAGTGGTGTAAAAATTGGCCGGCCGGTGACAGGCCGGCCCATGAAGTTCACGGGCCGTTCTTGGAATGGCCCGTGAAGGAAGAGGGCCAGGCCGCTGCCTGGCCAGGGACGGGCCTCGTGCCGGGCCGCTGGGAGGAGGCCCGGCGGACCGGTAGGCCAATTATTTTTTATTTTTTTTATTTTTTTTAAAAAACCTCCAACGGCTGGAATTGATTTCTAGCCGTTGGAGGTTTTTAAAATTACCAAAACCCCCCCTACAATCTTTTAAATTATATTTTGATCCACAAATCAAATTTTTCTATAAATACTTCCATCCATTTCATTTTCCATTAACTCTCTCTATCATTCTTTCAATATCTCATTCTCTCAAATCTCAATCTCTAATATCTTCTCCAATTCTCTAAACTTTTTCATTCATTTTGGTTATTACTCTCTCTACAAAATTCTCTACGTTTTCCACCAACACACCAAATTTTAAAGGTACAATTTTGTTATTACTTTTGGTCTAACATATTCTCATAGTAAATTTATATGTTTATGTTTAGATTTGAGTTACTTAATGAAAACATTATCTATTTAGTTAGTTAGTTTATCAATTTTTGGGATTTAATGTTAATATTATTTGTTTAGTTTATTAAGATTTTTCAGTTTAGTAGTAATTTTAATATTTGTTATTAATAAATTTAGAAAGTTAATTTGTATTACTGAAATTACTTTTTGTAATAAGTAAATGATGAATGTTAAGTGTAGTAATTACGTTTGATATTGTTTTTTTCATAAATTAAAATTTTTCATTTGTAGATTATGATAGTAAATTTAAGAGTAGTGGTTCAAATCATCAATTTTATGTTAGTATATTATGTTAGTAAATTTATCAATTTTATTTGTAGTAGTGAACTAGTGAATTTAAAATTTTATGTTAGTAGATTATGATTTTTTTGTTTATTTAATTTGTTTTTTAAGTAAATAAATTATTGTAAGTGTCGTATTAGTTATAGTAATTATTGTTAGTAAATTAAGATTACTGTTAGTAAATATTGATTTTTAATTTGACTATTAACTACTATAGTGCTCATATTTTTATTCAGATAATGGATCCTAACCAGCAGCCTTATTTTCCGGACGGTTTGAATATGCTCAACGATGAATTTGATATTTCAGAACCGACCCATACTCAAGCCGGACCTTCTGGTTCCGGCGTTACACCAATATCACGTCCCAGAAAATTAACATCAGATGTGTGGCAATGTTTCAACATAGTCCAAATGACACTCCCAAACGGGGCGTCTGGCCTCAGAGCTAAATGTAAGTTTTGCCATAAGAATTATGCTACAAGTACGGGGGGAACCGGACATTTGAGACGGCATATGCACAAATGTATGCCTGCACATGGACAGGTAGATACTACAACCCAGACACAGCTTCAACGGCACCCAGACTGGTCTGTTACGATGCGGCAGTTCGACGTCATGCACGCTAGAGAGTGCTTGGCACGATACATTGCACAAACTGATCAACCGATCAATATTGGTGAGAGTCCATTTTATAAAGAATTAATCACATCTGCATATAACCCCCAATATGAACCTGTTTCTAGAACCACCACTAGAAATGATTTGATACGATTGTTTGAAACCGAAAGGGATGACTTAGTTGCTGAAATACAGCATTTAAGTGTCTCTGTTGCATTAACTTCTGATATTTGGAATGCATGTTCCAAACAGGACTATTTATGTGTCACGGGACACTATTTAGATTCTGATTGGAGGATAACAAAAAGAATTTTTGGTTTTCGTCATATGGATTTTGCACATACCGCAGAAATCATTTTTAATGTCATAATGGAAGTTTTAGAAACTTATGAAATCACGCATCGCATTCTTTCAATCACATTTGATAATGCATCTGCAAATACTAGCTCTATTGCATTGTTTGTTGCAAGAAATATCCCGCAAGATGGAGGTTATTTCTTCCATCAACGGTGTGCATGCCATATTATAAATTTAGTTGTACAGGCTGGTTTAAAGCATGTAAGCGACCAAATAGATCGCATCAGAGATGCCATTTCTTGGATTTGCAGTTCTAATCCTAGATTCAGTGAATTCAAGAGACATTGTAAATTAAACGGTCTCAAACCCCGACGATTCCAAACTGATATGCCGGTAAGGTGGAACTCTACTTATTTAATGTTGCAAAATTGTTTGGAATATGATACAACCATTACATGTTTTTATAACATGAAATTGACCGAAACAGGACAACTTAGTCCAAAATTACTTTCCACAGACGATTGGTATGTGGCAAAGATTTTTGTTCAATTTTTAAAGATTTATTACAATGCCACTGTAACTCTTTCCGGGGTATATTACCCCACATCTTCCCAGGCAATCCATCAGATAGTGGAAATGTCTGAATTGTTAAACAGTTATAGAGAAGATGAACATCTAGGCACTGCAGTTGTTGTCATGGAGACAAAGTTGAAAAAATATTGGGCTAACATTCCTTTACTTTATGCCTTAAGTGCTATAATAGATCTCATGATTAAATTATCTGGTTTAGAAGTTTTTCTTGAGTTTATTGGTATTAATTTGTCAATAGATTATTCAGAACAAATTACTGACATTCGAACCAAGTTGTTCGATATTTTTCATATTTATGAGACCAGGTTTGGCAACATTGACATCCCTCAATCAACACGACCGGAGACAGAGTCGAAACAAACAAGTTGGAGCCTTCTGAAACGAAGAAAAAAAGACAAATCAGCAAGTACTTCTTCAGGGCAAAGATCTAGCCCATCTTCTTGTACCGAACTTATTAGGTACCTTGAAGCACAGTTCGATGTTGTTGAAGACAAGGAAGAGTTTGATTTGTTGTTATGGTGGAAGACATATACGTACATGTATCCAGTTCTGTCACACTTAGCACGTGACGTACTGGTTATTCCAGTGTCAACGGTGTCTTCAGAACAAGCTTTCAGCACCAGTGGACGCATAATTGAACCAAGAAGAAGCTGTTTGTCTCCAGAGATGGTGGAGGTATTAACATGCCTTCGGGATTGGGAGCATGCTAAACAAAGGTTACAAAATCTAACTGTAGATAAAGAACTTAATCTAAATTTCGACAATCTATATATTGATGACCCTTCAGGTAGTGGCCAGGGCCAGAACTAGGTTATACTTTTACATATGTATTTATTATTTACTTGTAAGTTGTAAAACGGTTGCACTCCTTTTCCCTTACCAAGTTTTTATCCCACTGGGTTTTTCTTGGTAAGGTTTTTAATGAGGCAATCATGTAGATATGTATTAATGAATTCCATAAGTGAAAAATAAATAAATAATTAAAAAATTGTTCGTTCTCTTTATTCATTTCAAATCCTAATAATTGTTCGTTCTCTTCATTCATTTTAAATCCTAAACCCTTAACCATAAACTATAAATCCTAAACCCTATACCCTAAATAAAAAAAAACGTAATTTTAAAAAAAAATTGGACCAAAAAACTAACCCGTCTGACCAGGCCCGTTAGGCCTAACCCGGTCGACCCGCCAGAGGGGCCCGACCGACCTGCCTGGCACGTCACGCAGGCACGGCCCGCCTGAGGCAGGCCGGCGTACCGTACCGGGCCTGCTTCTCTGGAAACAGGCCGGACCGTCTCTAATAGACCGGACCAGTCCATTTTTACACCTTTAATAAGGAGCATAACAGAACCGTAGGTATGAAACGTTAGACAAGACACAAAAAGAAAACATTCAGATTTCAAGGATCATAAAAAATACAGGCTCACACTCACTCACACAGAGACAGGGTCAGTGTTGCAGACAAGAGACAGAGAGACACAGGTAAGTACTGTAGTAGGAGCAGCACAGCACGTGACACTTATTTGTCAAGAAGGAAGGGTAGTAGACTAATAGCAGCAGTAGCAGTAGTAGCACGTGAGGAGTGAGGAGTGGTGACTGGTGAAACAAGGAGGTCACATCATGGGGATTGGGGAGGGTTGATTTTGATGTGTTAGCTTGCTTTGCCTATCTATCTGTCTGTTTAATTGATATCTGATATTTTTTCCACTACTTAATAATAATCACATGTATTACATGTCTGATGTTTCCATTCTCACCACCACCACCACGACGTCACCATCATTTCCTGCCAGCACCACCATTTTCTATCTGCCAACATATTTTCCTCTATGTACTCATCATCAATTTCTTTCTAGCATTTGCTTTTGTTTTTGTAATCATGTTATAGCTTTAATTGAGTAACTATATATGTATGTTGTATACAGTATATCTAAAGGTATGTGTTACATTCACAAATAAATAAGGAACTACTCACACTTATAATTTTATAAATAAGGTTCATTGTCAATAGTCAAGAATCAAGACCTATCTGAATTAAACAATTTAACAATTAATATGGTCTGAATTGTTACTTCTATATATAGAGAGAGAATTCATAACACTTATACCGATATAAATAAAATTAGACTCGAACCTTTGTAAACCACAAATTGATATAGCACATAGTTTAATATTTTCAAAGTAGGAGAAAATTTGTAGTTAAAAAAAACAAACCTAGTTACTTTATATAAATCTCAATAATTAAATCTAATATAAAATGAATAATGCTAATTTTTTTCATTTTTTTTAATTTCTTTTCAAATGGTGATGGTTAATATGTCAATATTTTATAAATCATGAGATTATGTGATGAGTGATGCGATGTTGACATACCACGTATCAACACCATTTAAAAAGAAATTTGAAAAAAATAAATAAAACGTTTAGCATTATTCATATAAAATATAACGACCTTCACACTAATTAACTAGGATAATTACAAATATAATTAAGTTTACAATTCATATCCACCGGTGACTACAATTTAATCACAATGTTTATTATGTAGCTTAATAATATCTACTTCATCAATTAAACAATTTTTTCCGATAGATCTTGAGTTCCTTTGGATTTTTTATATTTATAGTGAAGGTGCAAGTCTCTTTATATGTATTTATTATATTTTGATGGTGAATGTGTCAAGTCCACCGGTTTTATACATGGCGTTTATTAAGAAGAGGAATCGAATTACTACCCAACCAATCTGTTATGTAACATCAGTTTGACTGAATAGAGACACAAATTTTGGATCTGAATTTTCTTATAATAATTGAATGACATCAAATATATGATAATTATGATGCTTTGTCATAACTCATAATAATGCATTTCTTGAATGGTATCGTTATGGGATTTGGAAACAAAACGACAATATTCTCACTAACTAATAAAACCCTCTGTTTTTTCTTGTCGTGGGTAGATATATTATGTTATAAGAATTATATTCGGACCGGTATATATATTATTTCATCAGATAAAATTCTAATCCATTTATTATCAGAATATATATACTTCAACTATAATCTATTGGTCCATAATTATACACCCAAAAAGGTTAATCAACGAAATCAACAAGATTTGTATATAAAAAATAAGAGTAAGCTTAGACAATTTAAAAATTTATCTTAAAATTCAATCCAGATGTTGTTGTGGTATATGATTTTTTCATTAAGCACGTCATCTTATGTTGTGTGTAGTGATAACAACTCTCTTGTCATATTATTTGGATTTAAATTTTTAAGTTGTCTATTATTATTTATAAAATAAATATAGTAACAGCAGAGGCAGGTGTCTTCTTCTGGCTACCTTTTAAAGCCAACTCAGACCCAATGAGTGTCCAGCTCACACCACTACCACCCCTTGTTGAGACTCGAGACCTCATCTTTCCATTTTTTTGTAGCGTTAAATCTCCAAGGACAGACACAGACACACACAGAGACCTCACCATAAATATTCATTTCAATAATTCTCTCACAGCTGATCAGAACATCATATATTCCACTCTCCACTGTCCACTCTATTAGAAGACTAGCTAGTAGTAATTTTGTTTCTTTCCATTGATGGTCAAAGTTTATATTTACCAGCAGAAATACAGACCTCACCATGCTATACACAGCTGGCCACGTTCAAGTTCAGAGAGCGAATAGAATGGGAATGGCCTCATTGAGCAGAATATGTGGTCATTATACGCCAGATCTCACACCTTTTTTTATACAGAATCTTAGCTTATCGTATATACAAAAACTGTTTATTGCATATGATAAATAGGATTTTATAACAAAAAACGTATAGAATACCACCTTAAGTAAGGCTTACAAATACATTGAGAGACTTTTTTTCTTGTTCGGTGTGATTGTCTATGCGAGATATGTAACGTTTCAGAATAAAATAGACACTTTGAGAGTATGTGTTACTTCCTAACGTTACAAGTTACAACCCAATATAATATGTAAAGTTGCATAGTCAATTCTTATTAAAATAAAAGTATGAGAATTTCACATTCGATATACAATTCTTGTTAAAATAAAAGTATGAGAATTTTGCACTATATATATATATATATATATAAGGTGTGGGATTTTATATATATTTTTTAGTATGAAATTCTAATTATATAATGCTTTTATATAAAAAATATGTGAGATTCTGACACGTAAACTTACTGTATAGATATATATATACATTGAAATATATAGATTTACAGATTTCAACAGAACATCTGGTCAACCCCACGTGGCCAAGTGTTTTGTTGGAAACCCTAAAAAAGTACGGCACATATTTTCAGTTAGAAAGAGGCCTGAATCATCATCTTTAACACAATACAGAGCGTGCCCAGCTCTTTTATTATTTCTTTTGTGTATTATTAGCAAAAACACACATGCCTTATAGTTATGTCGCATTTTGTGCATATACTATTTTTATAAATAATGCTTTGCTATAAATATGAATGATCCATGCTTCTCACACAAATTTCATCACGAAATTTTCATTCTAAATGATGTCATATAAAGGAGTTTTTTTTTTCTTTTAAAGATGATACCATAAGATGACAACTGAGAATTATATAATAGTTATAAATTATGTACAATCTTGGAATTTAAGTAAATAACTCTGTTCTAATCTTACTAATAACGAAAACTTTAAAAAAAATATCTAGTCCTAAATTAATTGATATTATAAAAAAAAATATGGTTAAATACGGTGAAAAATTATGGATTTTATAGTTATTTTAGTGAATGGTTATATTTTTATATATGGATTATATAGACTCGATCGCCACACATGCTATAAATACGTGGTGGAAATGGTGAGATATGTCACCTTTTTTTTATGTGAGTTGCAGTGATGTCACCGCTTTAATAACTTAAGTTTAAAATGCACATATTATGGTGAACTACCCAAATTGTGCTTAAATAATATATTTTTTAATCTCATTGCAATTCCATCTACACTTTGAAAACGATAACTCCTATCTCTCTCCAAAAAACTTGTCTCTCTCCAGATTCTGCACAAGAAGATAACCTATATTTGTGATCTTCGTTTATATATTTTTATATATTTCTATGTGGTTTAATAATGTATCCATTCGTTATGATTTGTTGTCCAGTCTTTATATGAATATGTATGAACATGTATGAACATTTTATTTTTCAAAGGATCGAGCATTTTATTTTTCAAAGGATCGAGTATTTTATTTTTGAAAATAAGGTTTAGTTAAATCGAACATATTTGTAGCTAAATCAAGCATTTTTTTAATATGATCGAGCTTATTTTTGAAAGAATCGAGTATATTTTTAAAATAATTGAAAGAATCGAGCATTTGTCAAAGGATCAAGAAATTTTCAAAGAATCGAGAATTTTTTTTAAATGATCGAGAATATTTTTCAAGGGATCAATAAATTATTGGCACGATTTGGGGGGGGGGGGGGGGGGGGGGGGGGGGGGTTGTTGTGCAAATATCACCATTTTACTAATGTATGTTTAAAAGGAATTATTTAGTGTGATCGGATAAAAATACCCCAAAGTTGTCGTTTTGTTGGTGTGAGAAGGAGACCGACAGCGAAGTGACCGGAACGTGAACGAGAATACACCAGATTTGTTGCGACTGACAAAGGTAATTTATGTTCATTTTTTTTTTCTGGATTTTGTAGTTGATAACTTGTCATTGCATGCTAGACTTGTGTTTTGTTGATTGAATTCGTAGATTAGCGTTCAAAACGAGATCTAAGAATGGTTGTGGTTTATGTTAGGGTTGAAATTAGGTTGAATATATGATGAGGAAGATGAAATTCTGGGTATCGATGAATTGTAATTTTGAGAAATTTTGAAATCGAGAATTTTTTGAGCGAAAACGAGGTTTTTTAGAACTAGATCGAAGATTTTTAAGTAAGAATCTAGAAGATTTTTTAAAGAATCGAGGATATTTTTCAAACGATCAAGATTATTTTCAAAAGATCGAGAATATTTTCAAACGATCGAGAATATTTTTCAAAAGATCGAGAATATTTTTCAAACGATCGAGAATGTTTTTCAAACGATCGAGAATGTTTTTCAAACGATCGAGAATGTTTTCAAACGATCGAGAATATTTTTCGAACGATCGAGAATATTTTCAAACGATCGAGATTATTTTCAAAAGATCGAGAATATTTTCAAAAGATCGAGAATATTTTTCAAACGATCGAGAATATTTTTCAAACGATCGAGAATATTTTTTAAACGATCGAGAATATTTTCAAACGATCGAGAATATTTTTCAAACGATTGAGAATATTTTTCAAACGATCGAGATTATTTTCAAAGGATCGAGAATATTATGAAAGGATCGAGAATATATTTAAGAGAACTGAGTTTTTTCCGGTTTACTTATGTATTGTTTCTGTGACATTGTAGATAAAGAGCAGATTGAAGGATTTCCTTAAAACTTCAGAGGGAGATTGGTTCAAGAGAAAATTGACTTGACACGACCATTTTGAAGCCCTCGCCCCTATAGACGATGCATGAACCGGGTCTCAGAAAATTTTGCTGTTGAGGATCGGCGTAGGTTCATGACGTCCTGTTTCGGGCATTTCATGTCGATGCACCGGGAGATGAAGTTTTCTGGGGGTATTATCCATCAGCTGTTGTTACGGGAGTTGGACCATGAAGGGCCAACAGATGAGATACAGTTCCTGTTAAGGAACTAGGTGGTGAGGTTTTCAAATGTGGAATTTTACATCATCACCGGATTACGTTTTGGACTTGTACCGGACACTAGTTTGTATGCTGCAGTGGAGAATGACATACATCAACGGTACTTTCATAGAGTCGATGAGGTATCGTTGGAGGAGTTGAGGGTTGTTCTTACCTTGGGAGAGTTTCAGAAGGCCTACGATGATTTGAAGTTGTGCCTCATATACATGTTGAACTGGATATTGATGGGGGTGGACGAGAGATTCAAGATTCAAGATTCAAGCTTGGCAGTTTCGGTTGGTGGAGGACCTCACTGCCTTTGATGCTTTCCCATAGGGTGCCCACGTATATAGGCATTCTATTTTATCTTTCAAGCATGCGTTACCACGGCGACGTGAGGAGAGAGGACAACAGTTACAGGGTGATGTTGTACATACAATTGAGGGGTTTAACATTTACGGTCTGTCGCATTCCCTATTGGTAAGAACTATGAATTACAAAATGGACTTTATAGTTCGTTGCCTAAGTTTTTTGGATTCTAAATGTACTTATCTTTGATGTAGATATTTGTTTTCGAGGTGATCCAGCAGCTGGGTATCGATTTTGGCACCCGAAGGGCTACGGAGCTTTCTCCTCGTATGTTGAAGTGGGAGTTGACAAAACAACCTAGAGGGAAGAAGTTGGCCAAGATTTTCAGTGCTAGGGTATATATTTAATTTGTTAATCGTTATATTAGTTACTATGTTTATAATTATATTCCTCTAACTAAGTTTTCAGATGTTTGCGATGGAGGAAATCGTGCCCACATCAGCTGAGGAGAGAGCCTGTATGTAGTAGAGGATAGGGTTCACCTTCCGCCTGTCCTTGATCAAACTATTAACAGAGGGAGACATGGAGATGGTTTGGAAGAGGAGGGCGGGGGAGGGAGGCACAGTGATACAGAGGCTTCTGACTCATCGGGCTCGAGTGTAAGTGCCATGGACACTGACGGATCTGAGTCGTCTCCTCGACGAGTGAGGCATAGAAGACTTCGGTTTACCACCATCAGACCTGGTGCATCTATAAGGGATTTCCGTGCAGCCGTTAGACGTGATGTGGAGGTAAGTTGAAATGATAGTTTCGTTTTTATTAACGTGAACTGTTGAATTTTTTAATACTAACAATGTTGACATGAATTCAGACCCTATGGGAACATCATTTCAATGAGTTACAAGAAGCCTTCTGGAAGAGTGAGGATGCTAGATATGATCCGAAGGAGCGAGAAGGATCGACAAGAGCAACACCGGGAGTAACTCGTATTGGTCGGGAGGTTTTTCGACATCATGACGCATATGCACCGGGATGGTTCACCTGGTCCTGATCCTGACTTTACTCCCGAAGACAGGACATGTGGATATTTAGGGGGGACAGACAACACCAGTGCTCGTCCGGAGGATCCACATACTGGAGGGACAGTTTCAGAGAGTGAGCCTGAGCAATGTACCGTAGATACAGAGTCTGTTAAAAGTACAACAGCAGCAGACCCATTGGTCAAGCGACAGCCGGCCCCTCCGATCGAGCAGTAGACTCCCCCTCCACCTCCCTCATTGGTCGAGCAGCAGCCTTCCCCTTCATCGCCCCTGTCGATCTAGCAACAGCCGCCCCCTTCGGCCTCAGGGGGGACAAACTTTATCATCGCACCATACCCCAGCAGGTGGAGTTCGACTGGAGAGGCACGTACTGAAGCGTGGTTGGCAGTTGCTCAGCCCATACACAGATCCCTGCTGACCGAAGAGGGTGAGGATAATACTTCAGTCTTCTGACCACGTTTTCGATCCCCGCGAACTTGTGGATGGTGACTAGTTGAAGGCTTACCGAGCCTGCAAGAAGAACATAAACGGGGAAATGTAAGTAATTCTTTTTTCTAATAAACTGGTAGGTTTTCTTCTGTTCAATTAAATATTTGTGTTGCTAATGGGAAATTAATGCAGACGTGATATGGATGTGCTGGAGCCAGTTGATGTTGCATGGTTCCATCGGATGCAGACCAACTTCATGGAGTTAGAGGATGAGGTATCACGAACCCGACATTTTCTATATAATGTTTTTTTAGATTTGATACACTTCTAACACTTTATTACGTGTATATACTCCCGGCATATGGATGCGTACCTCCATATTCTTTGGAAGCGTCAGCGAGCATTCCCAACTGCGTACAACCAGATGATCAACATCTTGGATACACAAATTTTTGTAAGTATTCCATAAAAATCATGATTATGTATGCTTTTACATTTGTTTGTAAAACAGTACTAATTTTTTATCAATGAAATGTTTGTACAGTCTTATCTGGAGGTCCAATACAGGAGAATGATGCCTTGTGATGCTCACGGGGATATCACCACGATGTGGTGGAATGTGCTGGGGTCTTGGTGGACCAATGAGGACCTTACGACGATGCGTGGTGGTGCCCCGATTGGATGTCGTCTGTGGCACGAGGTTGGCATGGTAAGTGGTACTTGGTTTGCAATTACAAATATAAATGTCTTTATACATCCTAACACCTTCTTTTTACATTTAAAGGTCCTGATACCATGCAACATTGGGCACCAACATTGGCTATTAGTGACCGTCGACCTTACATCCGGGAAGATGTTCATAGTTAACCCCTGGAGACAGGAGATCTCACTGAATATCCGAAAGCAGCAGGTAGCCCCTTTACGCTGGTTTTTGCCCTTGATGTTGCATCAGGCCGATTTTTATACTGCGTGATCGCCTGACCGTGAGACGTTCCCCAAGAAGAATAGGCCCTTCTCAGTCAGTGTGGTGTCCGCAACCCGTGTCCCCCAACAGAAGAAATCGTAAGACATATTGTTTTCATTTACTTTGAGATTGAGTTATTAAAATAGTAATGATTTATTAACGCCTGTTAATGTGTCCAACTGTAGGGGTAATTATGGTCCCCACACGTTGAGATTGATCGAGTACATTCTGACAGACATGAAGGATTTTGATTGGTCAGAAGACAGTATGGAGATCATTCGGGAGAAGATGACAGTTGAGATATTTTCAAAATTCCGGCCCGTTTAGTGTTATATAGTAATTCTTCTGTACATGTACCATCTTTTTGTACAAAAAATTTTACATTGAAATAAAATTTCACTTTAATTTTTGTTTCCTTTTCAACTATCATAAATCACAAGTTTAACAGTAATTGGAAATCCTATTTAATTATAATTGAAATTCAGTTATTGAACAAGTCATACGAGTACGAGATTTCACAATGTTATCATCATAACGCCTAAAATCATTCCACGGTGGAGTATCTGGTCGGGCACATCTGTCTGTTGTGGCCAACTGTATGACAAATGCTACACTTACATCGGTATTCCTCATGAACAACTCTACTCGGACCTTCATTAATCAAAGATGAGTTAGAACATCTCCTGGAATTATGTCCTGGTTGTCCACATCTTCTACAGTTTTATGTAGTTGTCATCTCCAAAGACGACATATGTCGACCCGCCCTCGGGCATCCTGCTTGTCTCCTGGAGATTGGATTCAAAACCACCCACTCAGCGATGTCAGATGGCACAACCCAAGTGAAAGGATGTCCAACCAGCATAATAGGGACCGAGTACAAGTCAATAAGTGTCTGTCGCTTGTAGAATTCCGCACACAGGTAGGTGAAATCCATGTTTCGGTCTCTATAAAAACAATGAAAATAATATGATTCACATTGTAGTAATATTAACCATATACTAAAATGTATGATGTACCTTGCGGTAGCGAGTGCGTGAGAACATGAAAGCTAGTCCATTTGGGATTTGTTGCATGTGCAGGTCTTTCAGGTTAGGTCGACGGTCCACTGTTTTTCAGACTGCTTCACAGAGAATATGTTCCAGTCAACTGGATTTACGGTTATAAAATTGCACTTCTCCACGTGTTTTAGGATCACAAGATATGTTGCGTCTGTAAACTGATGAAGCATGGACTGTGCAACGATATGACGATTATAAAACCAACGTTGTAGTATATTCCTAATGAACTCTGTCAGAGTCAACATAGGCAGTTGTCATGCAAATTTCAAGCATGAGTTTATGCATTCTGCAGCATTTGTTGTCATCACCATATTGGGGCAATGTACACGGGACCACTTGTGTGGACCGACATCAATTACATAATCATATGCATTCGGGTGGAAGTTTTGTAACTTTTCCATGTGCCGGTTATATTTCAACTCGGTGTACGCTCGGATTGCTTTATCCATTATTGTGGCAACATCCTTTCTGTGATATCGCTTTTTAATATTTTCATAAAAGTGCCAGCAACATATGGTATGGGTGGCATAAGGAAACACTTTAGAAATCTCTACTTCAATGCTTGCATGACGATCAAAAATGAAAACCAAATCATCTATATGGCCAATGGCACCTTTCAACCAATCCAAAAACCACTCCCATGATAGGTTGTTCTCTGAGTCACCGTAGCCAAAAGCAATGTAATAAACCTGTTCATTCCCATCTTGTGCAGTTACAACAACATTGTACCCCTGAATCTTCCCTTTAAATGGGTACCATCAACGGCAATAACTGGACTCAGACACCTCCGGAATCCTCTAAGTAAGGCACCCAACGACATGAAAAAGTAGAGGAATTTACCATCTTCGTCGCACTGTAAGTCAGTGATTGTTCCGAGATTTTTTTCTTTCAACACGTAACCGAATGATGGCAGTAGTTGGAAGGTTTCCTCATGCGTTCCATAGGTGAGTGACAACGCATAATCGAGAGCTTGATATGCCTTACTGTACATGATTTGATTGTCATACATTGTTTTCATGTCAGCGATTATGTCCTTAGGACTCAATAGTCGACCATCATGTTGTTGCAATCTAGGTGCAACCACTTCTCTAATTAAGACTGCACTAGCTTGTCGATGGCAGCGGTGAATCTCTTCTAACGGACAAATGTATTCATTGACAAAACTTCTTACTTGGAAGTATGTCGCTTCATCTCTTCTCACCGCTCTTAACTTCCACGTACAGTTTTCCATCAAACAACCCAGATGTAACGTTGTCTTGTTCGACCTTTTCACCTTCCACTCGAAGTTGTGTCGCAATGCAAAATGCCCAACCAATCTCTTCAAATCCTTTTTACTAGAAAAAAATGTCCTTTATATATCATGCTTGTTGGTTCGTCTTCTACCAAGATCCTACTTCAACCCATACCAAAAGAGTACGATTCTGCTTCTGGAATTACCCACATTATGGCATTGTTAGAATCAGCTTCAGTTACATTAGGTCGGACCTCAGAGGTCCCAGCTATTTCTACTGCACTAGAACTACATCTGTGTACACGTCTTGCACATCTTTCTGTTTGGACAGGTTCTTCATCTTCCTTATTGTTCGCTACATTATTTACCGGATGCAAATTTGCTTCATTATCCACTTCATGAATTGGCCCAAAATTCGGTTCATTGTTCTGCTCATTATTCATGCCATTGTACATCTTATTGTATTGGTGGTTGTACTGTCCATCATTCATTTCAATTTGACAACCAAAGAACTCGTCCAATTGATATCTAGGTATATAACCATGGTCGGCTACTTCGGTGGGACACCACACATGTTTTATTGCTCTTCGTTTCCACTTTTTTCTGTGAACAATTGGTTGCTTCCGCATGACGATCGAAATTGTTGGGTGTTTCCACGACCAAGGGTATCTTCAGCTATCACATTTGTTGTTGCCCTCTCAATTAGACTAACACATACTTGAGGGATCAACCTATCTTCCCCCAGCATAAACAAAACATCATCGTCGTTTCTTATAAATGTGCGCCAATTTGTCCCGGGAACGATTGATATAGATTGAGATCAGCAATGTATTTGTTGACATCGTACTTCACAACGGTTTGCACGATCGACACCAGCTCTTCGTAAGTCATATTCTTTGACATATACATTCCTTGGTTATCAGAACCGAAAAACCTCTGACATCCATCAAGTAATTACTCCCATCGACCGTTGTAAGATATGACTATTCTCACCCGATCCATTGTCCTGTGAAAATCATCATCACAAACCATTATTAACAAATTAAAAAATTAAATTAAGTTTAGAATTATTAAGAATTAAAAAAAAAATTAAGTGTAAGGGATTGACAACATTATCAAAGGGATCGAGCTTTTTGGAAACGGATCGAGAACTTATTGTAAGGGATCGAGCTTTTTCCAAATGAATCGAGAACTTTTTCAACGGATCGAGAACTTTTTTAATTGATCGAGAACTTTTTCAACGGATCGAGACCTTTTTCAAAGGATCAAGAACTTCTTCCAAATGGATCGAGAACATTTTCAAGGGATCGAGAACTTTTTCCAAATGTATCGAGAACATTTTCAAGGGATCGAGAACTTTTTCCAAATGGATCGAGAACTTTTTTGAAGGAATCGAGAATATTCTTCAAATTATCGAGCATTTTTTTGAACTAATCGAGCATTTTTTCCATATAATCGAGCTTTTTTCAAAATGTATAAAACCTCGGTCCAATAACAATATGCTCGATTCTTCTTTACATATTCTCGGTCACACATGAAAAATACTCGGATCTATTAAATGTTCATACATGTTCATACATGTTCTTACAACACAGAAATGTATACAAAATATCGAAAATGCATGAAAACAGAAAAGATAATACACGAGATCATAAATATTAGTTACCTTCTTGTGTAGATTCTGGAACGAGACAAATTTCTTTTTTGGAGAGAGATAGATACAAGTTTTCAGACAACTTTTTTTGGGAGATACAGAGGATTTCTGAGAGTTGCCTTTTACAAATAAAAGTTTAGGAGCAACTTCGATAGTTCACCATAATATGTGCCTTTAAAACTTAAGTTATTAAACTGGTGACATCATCACAAAAGACAATAAAAAAAGTGGCATATCTCACAATTTCCACTATTTTTTAAAGGATCGAGAAAAAATTTCAAAGGATCGATTTTTTTTTTTCTTCAAATGATCGATAATATTTTTAAAAGATCGAGAATTTTTATCAAATGATCGAGAAGATTTTTCAAAGGATCGAGAGTTTTTTCAAATGATCGATATTTTTTTCAAATGATCGAGAATTTTTTTTAGAAAATTAGGTTTAGTTAAATCGAGTATATTTATAGCGAATTCGAGCATATATTAGAAAGAATCAAGCATATTTTTCAAAGGATCGAGAATATTTTTTTTGAAGTACTAACCAGAATGCGTATGCGTTTCAACGAAACTTTCTCTCTCTATTTCATAACTCTGACTGTAAAAAATGAAAGAAAGATTCTGATGGAACAACTATTGATGGTATTTTTATCCGTTCACCATAATATGTGTCTTTTAAATATAAGTTATTAAAACAGTGATAATATTTAAATGACACCTCTAAAAAGTACTATTTATTTTTTGAACCCTAACTACGTGCGGTGAAATTAAATTTGAAACCCAAAATAGAAGAAGTCGCATTGCTTTTCTATATACATCAATAAAAATGTCTTCAGAGAGAAATAAATAAATAGATTTTATACCTAGAAAAAAAAAAGATTTTAAGAGCAGTATCATAACTTTGGATGTGAGAAGGACGCACCATAAATAAATTGGTTTTGGTTGTAGAGTAAGATATCAAACTTGAATTAATGCTTTTGAGTTCTGATGATGCTTTTGTGTTATTTATGGAGTCTGTCAGAGTCAACGGAAAGCTTTGACTAACTCCTTTTACATTCACAGCTGCCAGGAATACGCTTTTATTATTATTAAAATAATCTCTTCTTTTTTTTCTTAACTTTAGTAGTTGAAGTTGTGATTTTTCAATTATTAGCTAGGTGTGTTTAGAGATCCTTTAATAGTATTTTTGATATCATTAATTATTTTTAATGTGCAATTAAATAACACTTTGTTGTTTATTTTATAGTGTTGATTTTTCAATTACGAGTGTATGCAAGTAAGAACTTTTAGTTCATACCTTTAAGGAATATTAAGATTTTAATCCCTCTTGTTTATGTTTATCTGGATTTATTCCATTACTTTTTTAAATTATTAACTTTAATCCTTCCGTCAGATTTTCGATCAAATTAGACGGAATAACATTATCAGACCATATAATGACCATTTTACCCCTATTTTGTCTCACATGAAGGTCAGTTTAGTAATATTTAAATTTAAATGAAAATATATAATAAATATTAATATGTTTAATTTAAAATAGATATTAAATTTAATTTAAAATAACATCAACTATTGATTTACATATCAAATGGATCTCCATCTTTGAATATTCATCACACACAAAAAACGAAAAATAAAAAAAATTCCATATTACCATCATTCTCGTCTCTCCACAACCATCATCATCCTTCAATCTTAGAATTTTCAGATTTTTATATGAAAATATATTTTTTTTCTTTCAAGAACAAAAGAAATGAAAGAAATAAAAGAAATCCAGATTATCATCATCTCATCTCTCCACAGCCATCATCATCCTTCAATCGTCATCGTCGTCGCTTTTGGTCATCGTCCAGTCTTCGTTGTTGCTCCCGATCATTGCCGCCGTCTTCGTTGCTGCTTCCGGTCGCCGTCGATTGGGTGTTGGGTGATTATGGAGTGAGAGGGAGTGAGTAAGAGTTTCAAGTTGAAGCAGAGAAAGAAACAATCAGAGAGAGAGAGAGGGAGATAGTGGTAAAATATTTTTTAATATTTTTTAATATTTTTATAATAATAATTAGTAAAATTCACATATTACCCTTCTTAAAGAGAGGCTTTTAGAAGCAATAATCGAATTTCTAAAATGCCCCTTTGACCTAACGGAAGTCAACGAAAAACAAACGGAATTTGATGAAAATGACCGGATAATGTATTGTCAGAGAAATACTGAATTGAAATAAATAATTTCAAAAACTAGTGAACTAAACCCAGATAAATGTAAACAACAGGGACTAAAATCATAATAACCCTAACTTAAAATAATAGGTTTAGCATATTTAATGGTACCAACAAAATATTTAAAATATTTGTTATTTTAAAAGAAAAGCACACATCGTGGATGCTTTAACTAAAAAAAATTGTGAAGTTATGTTACAGTTATAGAAACATTTTTAAGATTGTTTTTAATATATGAAAATATATATATATATATATGAAAAAAAAAATTATATCTTTTGGTCTTAAAAGTATATTTGATAAATTAAAGGGAAATGCTACTCTTCCCAAAAAGTTGTTCTAAAAATATGGACAATCCAATACAGTTAAGTTCATTTAATGAACTGTTATATTTTTTCTCTCATTATTTTTTTTACTGGATTGCCATGTTAGATTGTTCATTTTTCTAGGACAATTTTGTGGAAAGTGGAACATTACCCTAAATTAAAATAGCTTGCATAGACAAAAATATATGTATTTGTCTTCTTCATTTTTCATATATAGTAACTAATTTTATTTTTTTTGTTTAAACCATCCGGTTTCCGGGTGGGACGGATCCACTATACGGTGCAATCAGCCCTGACCACACCCTGACTAATCCGCACTCGCACCGGGTCGGCCCACTAAGGGGTAAAGTGCTCCCAATATGTGTAACTCTGTTCACAAGGAGAGTTAAACCCACGACCTTACTTAATGGATGAGAGTGTTGAACCACTCACACCAACACGTGATTGGTATATATAGTAACTAATTTCGTTGCTCTTGCAAAGATTGGAAAGGTGATTCAAGACATTTCAGAAATGTTAGATCATTTTCGTATCTCAAATTTTCTTCTTGTTTGTAGCTCATAGTTTGGCTAATAATCTAATATTGATTTATCTTATAATCACTATAAAGAGGTTTCTTCTTCTATAATATGTTGTAGACAATGATGTGTCAGTTTAGAAAGAAAAAAAAAATTCCTTCTTCTATTTCCAAATTCGTTCAAGAAGATTGATGGACCCTTCAAAAAAGATTGATGGACCCTTCAAAGAGAGGAATAATCTACAGCCAAATAAAAAGTCTAGAAGATCTTTCTGGAGGCAGAAAAAATGTCGCAACACAGCTAGCTAGTTCATGAGCCAGTGGATTTTCTCTTAACTTCACATGAGAGAAAAAGAAGAGTAAAAGAGTAATGGAATCCAAATTATAATTGGCAACATTCTTCAATGGAATCTATCAGAAAAACGCGTTTATAAATAATGACCAATATAATTACTAGCCATTTTTTTTTTTTTTTTCAAAGCACCAAACATGCCTAGATTTAGGTTTCCTTGATTAGTGCCATAATTTTCTAGCAATACTACCTCTTCATCACATGGAATTTTGAAGAACTTAACTAGAGAACAAAATAAAAATAAAACTAATGAATTATCAAGTGATGTGGATCCAATTAATCTAGAAATGCTTCAATATGTTTATCCACTAATATTATATTATGTATATTTTATGTGATTAGTTATTAATGTTATGAACAAATGTGTCGAATGTCCTAAATGTGTTTAAAGATAATCCATTTTTGGATAAGTATTATCCCCTTCTGTATGGATAATATGTTTCTATAGAAGAATAAATTTATTCAAACATTATTATCTCTTAAGATAAATTTATTCTCTTTGAACACATGTCATCTATATAGATGGAAGGGAAGTAATGTTCACTGTTCGAGGGGTGATAATCAGTTTAAAGAGCCAAAAAACAAGAACGAATGTTATGCAGTCTAAATGGAGCGTGAATCACGCGCTTGACGGGGAGCGAGGGAGGACGTTTTGAGGATGATGATAAGTAGTTGAGATATTCAAAGCCTGAGAAGTGAGAGTGGGTCCACGTGATTGAACAAGAAATATTGTAAGATCTACCGTTTATATTTATGAAGTATGATGATGATAATCAGGCGTAGGTATACGTATCTAGACTTTCGACTAGACTTTCGACTAGACTTTCGACTAGACATGATCACGGTTCGGTTTAAATCGTGGAATCGAACCGTAACCGTATGAAATAAATTGAAATCGTAACCGTAATCAGAATCGAAACTGTAAACGTGAAACCGGTTTTGAAACCTGAACTGTAACTGGAACCGGAACCGTGGGAGCGATGGTTAGGTTCCGATTCATTCCCTAAAAAAACCGACCAGGAACCGACAGTTCGGTTCTGATTCTGGAATCCCCGGTTCCAGGCCTCTTTTTAAAAAAAAAAATTATTTTTTTAAAATTAAAACAAACTGTTGGGCCTAACGGCTGTTTATTTTATTTTAATTTTTTTCTTTTCCCTTTAATTTCTTATAAATACTACCCCCTAATTAATTTCTTTTCACACCATTTCTCTCGATTCTCCTAATTCTCTTCAATTATCTATCAATTAGTCAATTATTTATTTGTTTATATTTATTGTATTGCAATTATTATTTTTTAAAATCATTTAAAAATCCTTGTCAACAATTTTTTAAAATATATTTCCAA
Organism: Dipteronia dyeriana; assembly: GCA_032871835.1. NCBI lineage: Eukaryota > Viridiplantae > Streptophyta > Magnoliopsida > Sapindales > Sapindaceae > Dipteronia > Dipteronia dyeriana. The sequence goes on from CM065303.1 coordinate 19,689,424, forward strand.
TAAAAATTTTAATTTTATTTTCATCCATTTTTTTTTTTGAAGAGTTTTTATAAAAATTAATTTTTTAATAGTAAGTGGAAGTGGAAGTGGAAGTGGAAGTGGAGTAAGAGACATTCCACAAAGGCATTCTGTTTTCAGGACCGGTAAAGGTCGTATATCGGAGTCGGATCTGGTCCAACGGGATAATATTGGTTTTGACGACACAACTTACCATGAGTTCCTGCAACGGCAAACCTATCTTGAATCCCTAAACTATCCAGTCAATCCAAATCCCTCTTTAATAATTTTTGAACCCAATGCTAGCCAGTCTAGCCCTAGCCCCAGCCCCAGCCCCAGCCCCGGTAATATGACAAGTCAATCAGAAAATATATTCGATTTTGCTGTAGATCCAAATTTTGAAGAGGCGTTAGAGAAGGATAAGAAGCAGGTCAAATCTGATCTATTTGTTCTCCACATGAAGAAAGTTACGAAACCGGATGGAACATGTTGGGTGGTGTGCAATTACTGCCCTAAAGAATACAAGTGGACTAAATCTGGAGGATACGGCACATTTAGGAAGCATATTACGACCCGTCATCCAGCAGAACTTGCCAATGGGAGTACACAATCTCAAATTTCCAGGTTTTCTACCTCTAACACTCAATTATTTAAATATAGTGATCAAACTAATAGAAAAAATTAGCTAGGATGGTAGCTGTAGAACATTTACCTTTTAGTTTTGGTGAAAAAGTTGGTTTTATTAAATATTATCATAAAGCATTAAATCATGCTGCATGTCGTGTCCTTAAAACCACTCTCACACGTACAATGTATGATATTTATAAAAAGGAAAAAAGGATTATGAAAAATATTTTGCGAACTATATAGGTCGTGTTTCCGTATGTGCTGACATATGGATTGTCCATTGGCGAATGCATTCATAGTTGGGTGTAATTTGCCATTGTATGGACAATACAAAAAAGAATTCTTGCATTTAGAGTTTTTGATAATGCACATACTGTTGATAATATTTATAATTTTATGAAAATCAATTTTGAAAAGTATAAAATTGAAAGAATTTTTTTTTTCAATTGGTTTTGATAATGCTTCTAATAATACGTCAGCTATTCCTGGTTTAATTGAATTATGCAAACATTATTTTAATAGTAAATTTTTTAATCAAAGATGTGCTTGCCATGTTTTAAATTTATGCGTTTAAAAAGGTTTGAAAATTCTTCAAGTTTTTATTAAACCCATTAAGGATGCCCTCTCATATTTGTGGAAACATCCTAATGTTACGAAAGCATGGGTAAGATTTTGTAAATAAGCAGGTAGACATCCCATTAGATTTTCTCGTGATGTTCCAACACGTTGGAACTCTACTTATAAATTGCTTTGTGAAAATTATGAATATAACCGATTTATTAGTTTCTTTTATGCAATACAATGTTAGTCAAATCAATCTTTATGCAAACCATTATGATGTTTGTACAAAAATTTATAATTTGTTAAAAGTTTTCAATAGTGCTACTAACAATTTGTCAGATATTTATTATCCTACTACTCAATTATTTATTATTGAGAGTTGTAATATTGCTGGTGCATTTGCTGACTGTTCATCTGATATACAATTACAAGCATGCATTGAAACTATGAAAAAGAAAATGGTTAGACTATTATAGGGAATTTTCAACTATTTACCTGCTTGCGTTGTGTTTTGACCCACGGTATAAACTAGATGCATTGACAGACTATTTAACTCTTTATTATAATTGTTTAGGTATAGAATTAGAAATTAATACTTATTATGTTACAATTAAGACATTATTTTATCAGTTATATGATGAATATCGTAAAATTTATAGTTTATCATTGAACATTGTGTGTTCCACAAAATGAAAATGTCTCCCAAACTCGATATTCTGGAGTTGGGGGCAGGGTCTGTACTTTTATCCCAAAATATCAAAAGATTACGAGGTTCTTCTTCATCAAGTTCGGTCTCGTATCATGAGATAAAAATTTATCACAGTACCAATTTTGAGTTTATAGGAGACGGTGATGTGGATCAATTTGATATTCTATTTTGGTGGAGAGAACATCAAAATCACTTCCCAATCTTGTCTATAATAGTCAAACAGATTCTTGCAACACCGGTTTCTTCAGTGGCTGTGGAACAAGAGTTTAGGGCGGGTGGAAATATTCTGAATGTAAGAAGGTCGCTTTTGAGTCCAGAATCAATTCAAGTATAAGTGTGTGTTGATGATTGGATAAAGGCTGAATATAGACAACAAGAAATGGAGCAAGAAGTGATTTACGATTTCTTCGATGATGATCACACCACCGACAATGGAACGGAAGACAGCGATTAGTTACAGACTTACAGAATTACATATGTAAAAGACAATAAAATGTAAAAGAACTACGTGGTATTTGATTCCTCTAAACCCCAATAGGATACGTAGGCAACTTGATTTTGGTACAAATTAAGTGCAAGACCAATTTTTTTCTTTTTTAGTTTTATACATTTATTTCAATTTATGTACTTAGTATTTTTTTTTAATTTTAATTTCGGCTTACGGCCTTACATAATAAAATCACATTATTACATATCTTATGTTTTAATATATATTTTTTAAAATGAATATAAATATATAATAAGAAGAGTAAAAAAAAGAACCGAACCGACGGAACCGACGGAACCGAAACCGAAACCGAAACCGGACATAAATGTAGGCATGTCTATTCTCGACTTTGACCGTTTCGCTGATTACAAATATTTTCAAATTCTAAAAATAAAAACCAGACACAATACTCTCTCTCCGACAATATCCAATGCCACCACTAAACCAATCACGTGATGCCATGCCATCTTACACTGGAACAACCAGTTGTGGCTTATGCTTGTGTTAGTTGTGTAGTACTTTAGTTGTTAAAAATATATTTATTTAATTAATTATGACGTACAAAATTAGAAGTGCTGTCATTTACATGTGCCGCTATGTTTGTTTTGCTGTGACTTGTGAGAAAAAAAAAACGGACAATGAACAAGTTTGGGAAATATACATATACTAGGACCTGTCAAAAATAAAGGAAAAAAATTACTCAAACATATTTGTAAATAACAGATTGTGAGACTTAAAATCTTATAACGACCGTGTAAGAGAATATTGATTTGGAAAATGTTTATTTGAATAATATAGTTAAATATTGGGCAAATTGCTCCAAAAAATCCCTCAACTTTGGTCGTGTCGCAAACATATGCAACTTATATGTTGATTACACAAAAAACTCCTAAAAACTGTTAACCAACTTTGTGACTTAATGGGTGATAGGGCAATTTGTTCGTGGTGTGTATCACATTAATAAATGAAGAGAGCTTTTTTTAACTAACCATTTTTTCTTTTTAAATTTCTTTCTAAAGATACTATATTCTTAAAATTTAAATAAAAAAAAAAAAGGCAACTCTTTTTGTTTTAAGATTATCCTTTTTATGTTTTGACACTTCTATTTTGAAGATACTCTATTTTTTAAAATAAATTTCTAAAAACACTTCATTTTATTTTAATTAAAGTTAGGATGAACCATCGTAGCCTTTGAATTTATCCGATGAATAAGTTTTTTTGAAATAAATTGTTTAAAAAAAAAAATCTCTCCTGAATTATTAGATTAAATATTACATATTAAACAACCTACCCTAAATTTTTAATTATCATATTAAACTCTCTCTCCTCTAATACATATCCCTAATTTTCTATCTCCATTATTTCTTAAGCAAGACTAACAATTAAGAAAAAATAAACTAACGAATAAACTTGATTTTTAGGAACCGTATATATGTAAAGGCGGAAACAAGGCTGGTTAGGGTGGGTTGTAGCTAGAAGTGTCCACGGTTCGGTTAAATCGTTCGAAACAGAACCAAAACCTTCATCTGAAAACCGAAACAGAAACCGTTGGTTACAAAATATGTTGGAAACCGGTTCCCGACGGTTCGGTTACGGTTATGGAATCTTAAAAACCGTCCAAAAACCGCCGGTTAAACCGACGGTTTCGAAATATATAAAAAAAACCAATGAAATGCTGACACATGACAGCTTATATGAAAAAAAAAACCGAAACCGAACCGAACCGAACCGTTCAGTTTCACAAACCGAAACTGAACCGAAAAACTGCCGGTTCTGAAACCGTCCAAAACCATCTCATTTCGGTTACGGTTATGGTTCGGTCTTTCCACGGAACCGAACCGGCTGTTCGGAACCGAAACCGAACCGTGGACACCATTAGTTGTAGCCCACCCTAGCTTTTTAGAAGAAGAAAAAAAAGTTTTTTCAATAGTTTTAAATATATCCCGTTTAATTCTAAGTATATCGCAGTTTAATTCTGATTTCCGACTTAACTTACCATTTTTTTCTTTATCTTAATAACAGTCCAATAACTTAAAAATGTGTATCAAACTCATTAAAGTTCATTATATTTCTTTAACCAAGTGAAAGATCATATTGAGGAATGTTAACCCTTTACTGACTCAAAATTCAAATTGGGAAATTTTAACCCCTTAACAACAAACCAAAACTAACAGATTTACCATATATATTAATCTCAAGTCTCCAAAAATTTCAATTTTAATTGTTTTCATAGCTTTCGGATTTATAAAGCTATACAAACATCGGTATGAGAAAACTATTAGTTTTATTCTTACTTTAACATCTTTTAAGCCTCAGAAGTCAAAATTTAAGAAGGATACTATTGTATTTACATTGCATGCATATTTCCTTTTTATTTTCTTGTGTTTTTTCTTGATTAGAATATATATTTGAGAGTAAGACTCATTATGTCCCCTCACTAGGTATACTTACTTATTTTAGCTAATAAAAATTCTCACTTATTGTCGAGATTCGTTATCAAAATTATTATTTTTATTATAAAGCATAATTTTTTATCTATATGAAATTTTCCACACCCCACCCAAAAAGATATTTCTGGTTTCGTCCCTGTATATATGTATATATTAAAAAAAAACTCAAAAAACAAGTACCTTGTTTTTCAGAGGAAGAAAAAAATCGAAATATGAAAATGTTTTTTGTTATTTTTGTAGACATGTGCTTATCTAGAGAACTTTAAATCTTTCATTAGTCTTAGAAATTCTAAGTTTAATCGAATCTAGTTGCAACAAATCATGTTTTCATATATCCAAATTTTTTTTTTAAATGTATTTGTATAGTATAGAGATAGGATTTTTTATTTTGAAAAATTGAGAGAGAGTGTTTCATATGGAAATAAAAGATTTAGGAGAGATAGTTTTTTTTTTAATACAACTACTGTCGGTACCTGACGAGATTAATTAAACTACAAGCACGACTTGAAATGCTACTCCTATCAGAGAGAGGTTTTTTTTTTTTTTTGAAAGGAAAATATCAATAAAAACAAAAGAAGCTATAAAAACTTTAGGGCATCCCCCATAACCAGATTCTCCACACAAACTGAACAATCTCTAACCCAAAGGGCCTCACCCTCGAAAGATAAATCATATTTCGCCAACCCATGAGCGACTATATTCGCTAATCTAGGAACAAAATTGACAAAACTAATGTCAAACCTATTAAGTAAAAGAAGGATATCATCCATAACAATTCCCACTTTTGAAAAAATAGCTCCTCTCTTGCAAATCGCTCGAACCACGACTAAAGCATCAGACTCTAGAACTGCCGGCATAAGATTACGATTGATAGCCAAGCGACAACCTTCTAATGTCGCCAATGCTTCCGTAGTTTGGGGCTCATAATTAGCCAAAATATTCCGACATAAAGAAGCCATAACCTTCCCATCACAATCTCTAATTACCACACCAATACTTGTCCCTTACCCTTCCCATTCACAACAACATCTATATTGATTTTAAAGGAACCAGGTGGTGGCAGTTGCCACGGATGATTAGCCATTTTATCCCTATCTCTCTCATCCTTACCCATTCCCAGCCTTCATCATACTAGCTAACCGAAACTCTTCAAGAAAGAAAACAGCCCACTCCCTCACTTTCGAAGCAGCCACCAAGGAATGATTATGGACAACCAAGTTACTATGATACTAAACACACCACCATAAGACACAAAGAAATTCAAAATAATTGACACCAACCTGAGAAGCACACGACTGTATGAAATCAAGAAAAGGGGTTGACTCCAAAGACATATGCCTAGAAACAAAATCACAGACAGTTCTCACCGCCTTCAGCGAAGCACACCTCCAATGGGCATGTAAAGAAGATTCAGCTTTCTTCAAACTAATTGGACACACGACCTCTATACATATTCCACGATTAGCCAAATTTAATATTGTAGGGATCCAATTATAACAACCTTCCAAAGAAAAAAATTTAACTTTAGAAGAAAGACTCAAACGCCAGAAAAATTTCCACCACGATTCCATTCCACTTAAACCTGAACAACTAGGAGTCGAGATAGAAGCATAAACAAACCAATATCCACTACAAATAGAATAGGAACCCGACTTGTCATAATTCCAAATCAATTTATCTCGAGATGAAGTGTCACACAGAGGAATACTTAAGATCGTCTCCGCTTCGTCCTCAAAGAAGGATTGCCCAACCAACTCGAAATTCCAGCCCCCAAACGGTAATTTCAGTCCTTCCACTATAATGTTGTCATCCAAAACTTGAGGCGAAAAAGTCCTAAAAGTAGACTGTCTCGGAATCCAACGATATTTGTACACATAAATGTCTTTACCATTACCCACCCTCCAACGCATAACTTTATCTAACAATTCTCTCCCCCTTAACAGACTTTTCCACGGAAAAGAGCCATTTCCAGCTTTGGCCAATAAAAAAGAAAACCGTGGATAATAACATCCTTTAATAACTCTTGATGTTAAAGAGTCAAGAAAATTTAGAAGCCTCCAACATTGCTTCACCAACATTGTCGTATTAAAGGCATTCAAGTCCCAAAAACCAAGGCCCCCCTTCACCTTCGGCTTACATAAAACATCTCAAGAACACCAATGCATCTTTCATTTCTTACTATTACCACTCCACCAAAATCTGGAGCGTAGTTGATGAAGTTCTTTAATTAGAGATCTAGGAAGTTTGAAGAGATTCATAGAGTAAACCGGGATAGACTGAATAACAGCTTTTAGGAGAACCTCACAACCCACAGTCAAAAAGAACCGACTACACCAACTCTAAAGATTCTTCCATATTTTATCCTTACTATCTTCGAAAATAATTCTCTTATTTCTGCTTGTCATACAAGGAAGGCCCAAATAGCATAAATGAAAATCCACCACACCCATACCCAAAATACCAGCCAAACTATTCCTTTCCAACGTTTGAACTTGCTTACTAAAACACATGGCAGATTTTTCAAAATTAACCACCTGACCCAAAGCGATAGAATAGTCATGCATAATACGATGAATATTAACACACTCTTCCATAGAAGCCCTAGTAAAAAGTAAACTATCATCTGCAAAAAAAAAAAGAAAAAGAAAAGTGTTATCTTAGTCCCCCTTTTGCTACATCGGAAACTAGCATACTCACCACAACTCTCAGACTGAGAAATCAAACTTGAATGACCTTCAACACAAATAAGGAAAAGGTCTGGTGAAAACGGACCCCCCCTATAGTAATCCCTTCGAAGGACGAATGTCGCCACAAATTTTACCATTTAGAATAAAAGAATACGTGATTGAAGATACACATTCCATAATCTTCGGAAAACCCATCCTTCCAACACGATTCAATCTTGTCATAAGCTTTTGACATATCAAGCTTGAGAGACATAAAACCTTTCTTCCCATTGACTTTTCGCTTCAACACATGCATACATTCAAAATCCAACATCGCATTGTCCGTAATTAATCTACCTGGAACAAAAGCACTATGAGTTTCAGAGATCACACAATCAAGGTCTTTTCGAATCCTATTCGCGATGGTTTTAGAAATACACTTATAGATAACATTACATAGACTAATTGGTCACAGCTCTGAAATTCTCTCCACCCTTTTAACCTTTGGAATTAAACATAAAACAGTATGATTAATCCTCATCATTGGTCGCCCCTCATTTAGACAATCCAAACACATTTTGGTAACATCCTCCCTTATCACATCCCAAAACTTTTGGAAAAAATCAGTCGAAAACCCATCCCTTCCTAAAGATTCTAAAGGATTAATTTGAAATAAGGCAATCCTTGCCTCTTTCGCCGTAAATTTTGTGTTTAAAAATGATAGGAGCGATTTATATACCTTTTTAGGTCCCTATTTTCTAGTTTTTGTTCTTGTTTTTTTAGTGTATTTTAGTATTTGATGTGTTTGTGAGTCTTGTGTAGGTACATGTTCCCTACGGAAGGTATTTGAGCTTAATTGAAGAGTTTTGGAGGTTAAATGATAAAATTTGGAATAGCTTATGCAGACACCCCAACTTCGGATTAAGCTATGAATAGCTCATCTTTAGTACACTTGATCAACAAAGTCTTGTCAACACTTCCTCTAGAGTAGCCATTGTCAACAAGATAAAGAGTGAGACACTCATACCAAGCTCTTGGTGCTTGTTTCAACCCATATAGTGCCTTTTTGAGACGATAAACATGATTGAGGTGGTATGAATCCATAAACCCCTTGGGTTGCTCAACAAACACTTACTCTTGCAAGAAGTCATTGAGGAAGGCACTCTTAACATCCATTTGATGCAATTTAAACTTGTGCACACAAGATATGGATAAGAGAAGCCTAATGGACTCTAAACGGGCAACGGGAGCAAAAGTCTCCTCAAAGTCGATACCCTCAATTTGAGAGTACCCTTGTACTACAAGTCTAGCCTTGTTCCGTACAATGTTGCCATCCTCATCGGATTTATTCCTATAGACCCACTTGGTGCCTATCACATTAGCGTTCTTAGGCCTAGGAACTAGAGTCCAAACCTCATTTCTTTCAAATTGATTTAGCTCTTCTTGTATAGCAAGAACCCAAAACTCATCACTTAAAGCTTCATCAACCTTTTGGGATTCAATTTTAGAGGTGTAGCAAGTATAACTAATTTTATTTACTAATTGATGCCTAGTCCTAACACTTTCATTCACATCTCCAATGATGTCACTTTTGTTGTGAAGATGTCTAACCCATGGAACAGGTTCCTTTAAGTCCAGAGTAGAATCTCTATCAAGAGATTGAGAGACCTCTTTTTTCAAGATTTAACTTTTCATCACTTGAAGTCTCACCAATCTTCTTCAAGGGAGAATCATCAACCATACTAATCTCATCATCATAGTTACAAACCTTAGGCCTAAAATCGTCTAAAATAACATTGGATGATTCCATTACACTTCGTGTCTTCAAATTAAAAACTCTATAGGTGTTACTATTTAGGGCATAGCCAATGAAAATCCCCTCATCACTTTTAACATCAAATTTTCCAAGTTGATCACGGTCATTTAGAATGTAACACTTGCTTCCAAATGAGTGGAAGTAGCTAACATTTGGCTTCCTATCCTTCCTCAATTCATAAGAGGTTTGTCTAGTACTGAGCCTTAAAAACACTTTATTTCCTATATAACAAGCTGTATTCACTGCCTTGGCCCAAATATTCCTAGGAACATTGTTGCTAAGCAACATCACACGAGTCATCTCTTGGAGAACCCTATTCTTCCTCTCTACAACTTCTTTTTGTTGAGGAGTTTGAAGAGCTGAAAACTCATGGGAGATTCCAAGACTATCATAAAAAATTTCAAAGCAAACATTTTCAAATTATCTTAATGCATTTTATGTGAGAATCCTTCACATTTTGAATTTTAGTGCAAAACATTTTAAATTTTCAAAAGTTTCAGATTTTTCTCTAAGAAAGTAGGTCCTTGTAAATCTAGAAAAATCATCAACACACACAAAGATGTACCTCTTGCCACCAAGACTCTTGGTTTGTATAAGACCAGTAAGGTCCATATGAACAAGCTCTAGTGTCTCCTTGGTGGTAAGATACTTACCCTTTTTATGCACACTTGTAGTTTGCTTTTCTTGTTGACAAGGTCCACACACTCCCTCAATCCTATTTCCAAACTTAGGAAGGCCTCTCACAACATTCAACCTCCCAAGAACTTTCAAGTCTTTAAAATTCATATGACCTAACCTTTGATGTCACAATTCAACTTGATCACTACTAAACAAATTACAAGAGATGCCATTGAAATCAAGACTAACAATTTTCACTTCATCTCTTGTCTTTCAATAGAACTTGTCCATATTCTTTTAGAATAGAGCAATCAACTTTGTCAAACATAACCGAAAGCCCTTCATAACTTAAATATGATATGCTAATAAGATTGGCTTGCAAGCTATTTACACAAAGAGCATTGGGCAAGGAGGGAAAACCGGGGATAGATATATTTCCTTTTCCTAAAACCTTCTTGCGTGAACCATGACCAAAGGTGACAAATCCACCATCCTCCATCATAATAGTCTCAAAGAAACTCTTGTTTCCGGTCATGTACCTAGAACACCCACTACCAAGGTACCAAGTATTGGTGGCTTTGGCTTTCAAGGCTACTTGAGCCACATGACAACAATATTCATCTTTTCTAGTCCACCTAGATGGAATATTACTATTTCTAGGAGCCATGGGTTCATTTTCTCTAAAATTCCGAGGTGCATGCATTTTGACTATTCTAAGCATATTCTTCTCAATCATGCTTTCAAAACGACACAACTTAATAAAATTAAAACAATTCGGCCTTATGTGACCTTCAACACCACAATAATGACAAATGGGAGTAAAGTAATAATTCATACCATATCCTTGTGTAAGTATGGAACACTTCCATCTCCTTTGAGTTGTCCTTTGGTGTTGAGCCGGATCTCTTCTTTGAAATACCCTTTGCGGTTGAGCAAAATTAGCTTCCCTTCTTAGTTGTGGGTGAAAAATCCATTGTTGACTTTGAGAGCTCCTTGGAAGTTGAGGTCTTGTTTGATGAGCTCTAGCTTTTGGTGGATGAGCTTTAGCTTGAGACTTTGTTTGAGCCTTCGTTTGAGCCTTCGTTTTAGCCTTTATTTGAGATTGCTTTGATGATTCTCCAACTCCGTTCGATCTCATTTGTTGGTGTGAACCTTGAACTTCTCTAACCTCTTGACTGTTGACAAAGGTGGTCTTCTTCGAGGAAGTGACATCCTTGCCTTCCACATATCCTAAGCCTGTTTTATCACTAGGACTCTTCCCACATGATAGCATATTGTAAAGTTTCTCGGTTCTGGATGTCATCTTGGCAACCAATTCTTTCGCTTCCCTAAGTTCAATCTTCAAGTTCTCTTCACTCTTCTTAGTAATCACAAGCTCCAATTTCAAGCTCTCTTCTAACTCTTTTCCACTATTTACTTTCTCACTCAAGTGAGTTATCTTGAAAGTCAACTCTAGATTCTTCTTTTTCAACTCTTGAATCTCTTTCTTCTTTTTCAATCTAGACTTTTAAAAAAACTTCATAAAGTCTACATAGTCTATTTCCTCATCAATCTCAAACCAAGAGTTAGAGTACAGAGTCAGCTGTTTCTTCCTTATCTTTCACAACTTCATTGTCACTATGAGATGTTGTAAAGGCAATGAAGTTTGTAACTCTATTTTCATCATCCGAAGATTTTTCTTCCTCTTCTAAGTCTTCACTATTACTCCAAGTTGCCGTCATCGCCTCCCCTTTCTTATTTTTCTTCAAATTTGCACATTCTGGAGCAATGTGACCAAAGCCACTGCATTCATAGCATTGAATGCCCTTCTTGGGGTCACTTTCTTGAGACCTTTCCATCTTCTTGAAATGAGTTTTCTTTTTCACTTCTTTTCCCTTGGACCCAAATCCTTTTCTCTCAAACTTCATGAATTTCTTGAATCTTTTAACCATGAGGGGCATTTCTTCATCTGAGTCCTCCTTCTATTCTTCAACCTTGGTGGTCTTCAAGGCAATACTCTTTTGCTTCTTCGGGGGGTGTGGGTGTGGTGTTCCATATCGACTCATAAGCTAAAAATCTTCCAATGACTTCACTTGGCTTCATATTCTTGTACTCACAATTCTCTTCAAGTGTCGTCACCTTTGATTCGAACCTTGACGGAAGTGACCTCATAACTTTGAGTCATTGACTACTTCGGTTCCCTCATGAGCCGTTTGAAGAATATCCCAAGCCTTTTTTGCAATCCTAGTGTTTTGGACCAACTTGTATTGATTATCATCCATGGCGCAAAGGATGGCAAGCATAACCTTGTTGTTTCACTTGGATGCTTCAAACTCTTGGGTACTCCAACTAGACTTGGGCTTAAGAGCTTCTACACCATCGTCAGTGGTCATTGTTGGAGGAGTATACACATCTTCAATAGCCATCCATGCATGGACATCTATTTGGCAAAGATAGGCTTCCATCTTGCCCTTCCAAGAAGCATAATTCACCCCATTGAGCAAGAGGGTCTTGTGCTTGAGGCTCCCTCATGACTACCACTGTTTCCACTCATAGTGTTTGAGGATAATGAGTGAATGAGATGTAAATGTAATGTAACACACAAAAATGCAAGCAACAAACAAAATGCACAAAGCAAGACACACACAGAGCATGGATCACCTAAGTATATCTAGGCACCTCCTCTGATACCAATTAAAATTCCCTAGACAGTGTGTGTCTATAACCTAGAGAGGGGGGATGGGAGGGGGTATATAGGTTTTAATTCGATTGATTACCAATTTTATGAATTAATCGATATTATCAAATCTACCACATTCTACTAAGTGTTCAAATAAAAGACAATAAATATAAAGCAATAACAACACGCAATATATATGTGGAAACCCTCCAAATAGGAAAAACCACGGGCTGTTCAGTGCGCCATACTCGATCATCAAAATTCACTATTGAGTAAAGTTTACAACCTAGATTGACCTCCCATCTAACCCTCCAGTTACTAACTCTTTCACTCCACTCAGAAGGCCTTAATAGTGATTTTGGATCACCAACCTTGTGCACTAACCACATAGCCACAAACTTAATCAACAATGAAGAGAATGGCAACCTAAGTGAATATGTAAGAATATTCTATATGCAAAAATGCTAGGTCAAGACATTCATGCTTATCTAGGATTAAAGATGACAATTAAAGCAATTCCTAGATATCAATGTTCTAAATGCAAAGGCAAGAAGAATTAGCTAGAATGGTATAACAGTCCTAAATCCTAGCTATCACAAATCAATACTTCTCAACCAACAACCAATACACAAGCATGTCATAAAAGCTATTAAACATACAAACATGCATTTAATTTGCAATAAAGACTAAAACCCAGGTATACATGACTTAGTTATGAAACTATAAAGTCTAGAGCATGTAGAAATTACCTAGTCACGAAGAAGATGATGCTCCATGCTTAGATGATCTTAGAAAGAAACTAGATGACCATGAGATAAAGTTAGGTTGAGTAACAATGAGTGTTTGGGAGTCTTTCTCTCTCTAGAAAAGCTAGGATCCTTAAAAATGGCTTCTTGGACTCAACCAAAGTAAAAAGAAGAGAAGAGAATATATATATATATATATTGTGCCCTACGCAAAACGGTATCGTTTTGGACAAAGGGCAACTAAATCCCGTCATGACCGCTGGCTAGACCACGGTACAGGTAAGTGTCTAGACCGCGGTACAGAGAGCGGTGCATCGCCTGGACAATACTGCTCTGTAGACCATTGTGCATGCAAGTGCACCGACCGGGATCTAGACATGATGTTACCTATGAATGCCTATTTGCTTGCTTTATTCCTTCATTCATGGAAAGCTTTATATCGTCTTCTTTAACGAGACTTGTTACAAGTGATGAACCTTCCACCTATTCGTGGATCTATCGGAAGCAGTTTTGTGACTAAAGAAGATCAGCCTACGAAAGGACTTCCTGAACTACTCAACAGAACTAGACTCACGAACTGAGCCCTTCTCCTTGAGTGGCTAAAGATAGAAGCACTTTAACGACGGGATAGAAAAAAGAGAGACGGGAGCACAGCAGCAAAACGGGCCTAGAACTTGGGGACAACAAAAGAAAAGGAACGAACGAAGGCATAAAGAACTAGAGCAGGAAGACGAGTTGGAATATTGTTGTATGAACAGGTCCATTGGTTGGCTGGAGCTGAAGCAAGCACTCTGCATACTGTATGAAAGAGTCATTCGAGTAGACACGTCGGCTGGTGGAGGTTCTGGCCTTGGTCTCTGTGAAAGGTCCTATTTAGGGCATTCTAAATTCCTATTATACCTATTTCATGGCCTGCTCCATATCTTGCTGCCTTTGCTTTCTGGCGGAAAGCGAGGAGCTTGCGATGCCTTACGTAATAGGGGGCTTAACCAGAGGCAAAGAAAGAGTTTCCTTTCTTTACTATTCAGTGGCGAGCAATTCTATCCTAAATGGTATAGATTGCTTCTTTCCCTCTTTGCTTGTGTTGTGCCTGTGCCGATGCCTATAGTTAAAAAGAAAATAAAGACTCAAATACGCCAACTCATTTAGTATACTCAAACTCAACATACGACGAGGCTCCTCAAGGTGTTCGAGAAACCATATCTATAATCATATCTGTAGTAATGACGCGCATCCCAAGAAGTCTCAGCGAAGGAAAAAGAGCGCAGTAACTATCCCAAAATCATTGGTACTATGGTGTGATGGTCGTCAATCTGATCTAGTATGGGACCGATTCAGCAATCTATGAAACCGGGAAGACGACACTTCCGAATACGGCCGCTGTAAAACGACACCCAGTAATCCTTTTTCAAGAAAAGAACAGCCTTGTTAGAATGAAAACCTGCCTTGGCGGTGAAGTACTTTTATATGAACTTTAACGAGCATTTGATGGGCGATCCCTCAAGTCCTGGAGTAAGTTCAAAGCGGGAGCATAGTATAGAGAGAAGAAGACAACTTAGGTTGTTTTTCCCCGCTGGTGCAAACGGTTGTACCAACTTGTTGTGGTCATACGGGAGGTCCAAGAGTCGGGAGAATTCCTCTAAGGTAGGTGTCGAACCGAAACGAAAACATGCGGTATTTTTTTTCCCAAAAGTGGATCAAGGCTTCGATCAACGGATAGTGTACCCTAAGACTTCACAATGACAGAATGTTCTCATACTGATGCCGGAAAGAAAGAGTGCCCTCTGCGGACATGCGCTCTGCCCATCGTCCCAAAGGTGTAGGCTAAAAAGGAATGCAATCACTAAACTGTAAGGTCCGGAGGAGCTAAGGAGAGGGACTAACAGGAGCTAAGGAGCTCGACCATAGTGAGAGGGACTAACAGGAGAGATAGAATACATTCCGTTCTGTCTTTACTTTAAGTAAGAACAATAAAATAGAAAGCTAATCCTTAAAAGGAATAACCACTCAGAAGCCTTAGACGAGATCTACGACCAACCGCGCCTAGCTGCCATCTCAAAATAATGGGGTCTAATGCAATCTAGCGGGCTCTAACCCTAGCAAGAAGAGCTACATGCCCCAGGTTATCTCCGGAACCAACCGTAGCAAGACCACATCTAGCTACCTGAATCCTACTCTTCCTTATGCCACTAAAATAGAGACTTAAAGGAAGTAAGGGGAAGTCATAACATAAAACCAAGATCTCTTTCACTAGTTAGTTTGGGGGAAGCCCAAAAAGACCCTGCGCTTGCAACATTGCTACGATGGCTAGATAGAATCTATTCTAGCGTGCTCTAAAACGACTGTTAACAAACCAATGCTTTACACAGCCTACTCGAACAAACACCACTCATAAGATACCTACAGAAAGCAGGAAAGATAGCACGAGTTCTAACACATTCGAATGCCTTATAAATTAGGATAGAAAAAGAGAGACAATCTGATGATATGCAATCAAGTTATATATACTTAAACAAACGTCCTTGTTTTCCCTCTTTCAAGTGAGTTCAGTTAGCCCTTAGGGTCAGAAGAGAGCTCATATTTACTTCCTTTCCTCTAGAAAGCTACTGATTTTCTTAGAGCCCCGAGGGAAAGAATCAATTCATATATAAAAAGATATGAGTTGATCGTCTCCCCAGGTTGGGAACGCAACTTGTGAGCCAGACGTGGGTGTTCATTATATAAAAAGTATATAACAAGTTGAAAAAAAGACTATCCGGCCCCAGATTGGTAGAGTCGCCTATAACTCTCGAAGAACCGGAAAGAGGAGATATCCAGAATAGCCGGTAGTTATTTCATCTTCGAGTTGAGTCCGGATAGACTCCCTTGGCTAGAGAACAGATATCGAGAGGAGAGGCCGAAGCTGCATCTCATCTAACGCATCGAGACATGACTGGCAATCCAAATCGATTCGATTTCAGTAAAGAATCCGATCTTATTTAATGGATAAAGGCGTTGACAGACTGCATTGAAATGCTTCAACAGTTTCAGTACGTGGAAGAACCTTCTTTCTCAGCCGATGGATTAGCTTTCCATGACAGCCATTGAACACATTTTCTTACTAATGAAATTAATTATAGGCATAGAGACGAAGTCCTTCACTAAAGGATTTTAAAAACCTTCACTCCGGTGAGAGGTGGAAAGCCAATGGAAGATAGATCTACCATGGCTGGGGGAGAGATTGCTAATTCAATTTGATCGAGACAGCTGATGACTCCGACCGAGATGTATTTCATTTTGACCAATTCCGACTATACTGACTATACCTATCGGACTGACCGGAATGACTAAACCTGTCAAGGCCCTCTATAGAAGTAAAGGCGTCGACTCCACAGGGCTGGAATGAGCTAGTATACCCCAGGGAGCTAGAATGACTGGACTAACTAGACCTTCTCACTCTTTCTTCATGCCATAACGTATTCCTCGGTCCAATTTTGTACCGCAGATTCTGAGAAGTACATGAAGCGTATAGCAGAGGATCGGGTTTACATGTTTCTTGCAGGTGAGAAAAGGAGTGGCTAACCCCAGGTTTATAACATCAACGTAACCTCCTCGGAATAAGGAATTAACTATATGGCGAGCTGCTCCTCCAAGGGTACTATGGTCTGCAAGCTCCAATTCAAGTCGCTCCCATTTGTGCATGTCTCAAAGGCCGATCTCCTTGGATCTCTTTCATCAGAATAAGGTATAGCGCGGCGCCTCCCCTGTGCCCTCCATTCTGAAGGAATGGTATGCGGGTCTTCCTCAAAGCAATATCCTATTCATCTGGCCTCAATCAAGCGAGCTTCCGTTTCGTGGTCTTCCAACTCAAAAGGGTGGTTCTTTTCCTGGATCCCTTGAAAAATAAAGGCGGGTGTTAGGCTTTTTCTGCGCTCCAAAACTTCCTTACGGCAGTCATGGTATAAGGGTCGTCCTCATCAATACCCGAGTAATCGTCCTTTGTTCTTGTTCCAAAGTGTGCTGCCTTGCCAGGTCTTGCATCTTAATAAGTTCTTTTTTTCATTCGCCCCATTTTTTTCTGCAATAGGGCCTCTTCTATTCGAGCCCCTATGAGTTCAATAAGGGAGATTTCCTGCGCCCCATTCGGAGATGGTAGACTACTCCGACGATGCAGATTCTACTCATGAGTCTGATTGTTCTTCCTTTACTGTAAGTTGCCTTAAGGCGCCTTCCAGCTTTTAAAGTGAAAGGTA
This sequence comes from Dipteronia dyeriana, assembly GCA_032871835.1. NCBI lineage: Eukaryota > Viridiplantae > Streptophyta > Magnoliopsida > Sapindales > Sapindaceae > Dipteronia > Dipteronia dyeriana. Next base: position 19,706,992 of record CM065303.1, read on the forward strand.
GGGTTCCCGTGAGGACTAATGCCCATTTAGAAGAAGGGATCCCCCAGCGTTCTCTTTCTCGTGAGCTCCTCTAAAGCTAAGTCAATACTATGGATAATTATAATAAAACCTACAGCTACCTTCTCTTTGTTAGGTGAGTTCGTTCTCCTATCTCTGACCGAGCATAAGAGTGGCAGCTATGTCGATAATAAATAAATAAAAAGGTGGGGGTCGGGTTTACAGTATTGTATTAATCTCATCCTTTTTTGTACTTAGAGGTTCGAGAAGGGAACCATAACCCGAGATCTCTTACTTTAAGGTAAGAATCTAACTAGCTTGCTTGCGGGGTTGCTTACAAGTCTGAAGTGAAACTTCTTCTGTCTCTCTTTCCCGAAGTAGGGGGTAGGGCCTTTAGTCTATAAAAAGCTGTTCATTTCCTGTGCTGAAAGTTGAGCTAAGGTGCCCAGAACCCCAGGTTTCTAGCATTTAGTACATCAAAGAAAGATAGGAATAGTACTGAACTACACTACAAAGCTAGAAGAAGAGACTGAAAGCGTACCGGGAGTCAAAAGATTGATTCTATTGAGCCTGTATTCAATCTCGTACCAGGCTAATCTCCTACTTGACTATCCGGACGGAGGGGAAAGAGGATGAGTGCCTACCCTCGTCCCCGGTATCCCTATGGTGTAATATGGATGATGAAGAATCGGAAGCGAGGGCTCTCGAGTCGACTACCTATCCTATATGGAATCTCCAACCAAGTTATCCCCATCTTTTGAAGTCGGACCTCCCATCGCTTCTGCCAAGCATCGCTTCTTCCGAATTACACGAATAAATGATGACCGCTCGGGGGAATAAAGATGTAGCTATCTTTCTTTCACTCATCGAGCGAAAATCACACCACTTCCATCGAGAGGAAAATGCATGCTCCTGCTTACATTAGGACCGGGCGAGTGTCGAATCCTGGTCCAATCTGTTGGCCCAGCACCTCCTGAGTCTATCAACTCGAGCCGTGGCACTTATTCTCATCTCACCCCCTGATCCAGAAGCTTTCCTTCCCATTTTGAGTTGAAGCTTATAAGTGTAAAGGGCCCTTCGATCAAAAGAAATCTATAGAAAATGATCTGTCCCTCATTCCAGAGGAAATCAGTCTCATTCGGGATGATGGATGTCTGTGCAGGTATTAATCCTTCAATTCTGAGCCCCTTCTCATCCCGCATTCCCCAGCTGGATATTTCAACTCCAATATCAAGCCCCGGGGAAAAAATGACGGTAGGGAGAATGAAAAACATGAATAACGTACTATCCTCACCTCCAAAAAAATGCAAGTTGATGACCGTGGGCTTCGGCATGCGCTAGCCTTAGATGAGAAATGCCCAACTCCTTGCCCAACAACAGGCACTAAACCAGCGGAGAACACTACTTGACCTGAACAACCACGCCAAGACTTGACTTAATGATTTCAAATGAGCCTTGAGCCTTTTATACGTCATTGTCCTCCTCGTTAGAACGCTTTCTGTCAGGCTTCTAATAAGCAATAAGGGTGTAAGCGCCCGGGAAAAAAAGCATCAAATGCCCGGCCTTACGTTACGACACTCGGAAAGGAGCCCTATTAAGACTATGCACAAACCCGTAGCTAGCCTCTGACCTGCCCGGAGGCCTGGCCTTGACTTAAAAACAACGTAATTAAACGTACCCATGTTATATGACACATGTTGCTTCGTCATGCGCACTCTTTCCTTACCAAACAAAACGTAGCCTCGTACCACCCGCCTCTGCGGCTCTTGCCTTTACCTATGCGGGATCAACTTATTCTGATCTAGGATCCTTAGGGTAACTAAGTCCATTCAATATGCTCTTGCCTATGCAGGATCAAGCGATTCATTGAATTATACTTGGTCACCGGCTGATTTGGATATAGATGTGCTTCGGCTTTCTTACTCGGCCCGGAACTAAGGGCTTTGGGTCAATTGGATCTTTCCATGTTTGTTTCAACCGGTGAGCGAAGGATGCAGAATAGATATACTAAATTCTGGCATTATCATCGAGAGGAATCATCAATTTGGCTTTCTCAATTTTAAAGAAATACAGGGAATGAGATGAGTTGAGCATTGATTAGTGCTTATTCGCGAAGTGCCCTGACTACGGGAAGTGAAGGCGGAATGATCGTGGGAACACCTAATTATTGAGGAAGTTTGGCTTGAGCGGTCGAAGCACCACTCGTTGATCGTTTTTCCTCTCCCTTACTTGTACTTTGAATTCCGAACCTTGACTCGCATACTTTATATGCATCATATATGCTTGATTTCTTGTTCCTTCCTGTTCCTGTTAGGGTTCTATCTGGTATACAAGAAGGTCAGTTTCAGTTTCGTAAAGGGGTCAATACCCTGATTCATAGCCCATTGAATACCCGGTTCCCCCAGCGGAAGGGGTATAAGCACTTGACCTAGTTGTTTTTTCTATTGATTCAGTCCAATAAGCAATAGCAAGGATGACAACAATAGTAAAAGGAAGCAAAGGCACCAATAAATAGCTACATGGGTCGCATAGAAGCTTTAAGAGATAAGGTGGCAAAATAAGGTAGCCGTAGGGTCACCAGCGGCTGGATCGAATCCATGGCTAGATGAACTCAAGTCTAAACTTCTAATAACGTATAATAATCGTCTTGTGTCTACTCGTTCATTTGTTGTATCCAAAATCTCAATGAGATAGGCATAATCCTTCTGAACTCTTCACGGTACTATAGCTCGTTGAGAAAAATGCTTTCTTTTAAGCGAAATGAGACTTTCTAAAATAGGAATTGAGTGCCTTTATCAATGGGTCCTCGAGAAAGTGGTCAATCGGCTTCGTTGAATCGCTTCTTGAAATAGAGACTCATCGGGCTGGAATATGTACATCGATATGTCGCCCCGTCCCGCCCCTGTCTTTTTGTTCAACTGGTAAAGGTCATCGCATGTCTCAAAGGGTCGGATCCGTATTAGTCTAAGGTGCTTGCTCCTTTGAGTTGGACTTAGAGAAGAGAAATGCTAGCACCTCCTTTGAAAGACTTGCAATACTTCTTGAGGACTCTGACTCTGTCTATGTCCATACAGCCTCTATAGTTCAATCCTGAGTTTAAACGATCTTAGGGGTCAGAAGAGTAGGCCTGGAAGGGATTGCAAAAATCTTATCTTAGGATGGAATTCCACTTTCATTCTATAAATGTAAGTATAAGTAGTCCTTATGCCAAGAAACTCGATTTGGAAGGCAAAAAAGAAATCGAAGTCGGAGATGGAACTATTGCTTCAGCAGGATCCACTCTTGGTATTGTAGTTTGGTCAAGCATTTCTGGTAGGCTAGTTGATGCCCTCCCTTTCATTCCAGGCTGGCGATAGCAGGCGATAGGAAGCCAATAGGGCAGGCAATAGTGGCATAGGTCGCCATAACCAGCCAGCTCAAGGAAGATCACATAGAATAGCTAAGGTGAGAGTATTCTATATGGTTAGGTGCTTCCCCACGGAAGAGCTCCGCTATCACCTAAGAGACTGCAATTAGCCTATCGGATAGAACTCTTTATGAGAATGTGACTACAGTAAATAACTCATGGATAACAGATTCACACCTTGATAACAGATTCACACCTTTCAATTTCCTATTTCTACTTTTCTTTGACTTGAACCTTGGTATGCCTCTTCCTCTCTCTAATTCATTGTGTTTCTCTGTTTCACTGTTTTCCATCCTCTGTTTTGTTGGATTATTTACAAGCAAATGAAAACTAAAGTTTTGAATGTTTTGAATGTTTACACAACTAGTGTTCAACTTTGTTAGAGCAGTTTTGAATGTTTGTTTAATTAGAGATTTGGAAATTTGATGACAATACAATTATTCAATTAATGTACTAAGGTCTTGAAAATTTAACATTTGGATTGGTTTGAATGAAATAACTATTACTTTGATGCATATAATTAATATAAGATTTGATTGCATTTTTCAGCAAAAAGAAATTCAATCTTACGATACTGCAATTTGTGGGGCTGTTGCGAGTGTGGCAGTGTGCGACCTATTGAATTCAATTTCAAATAATGTCTTGATACTCTTTGCCGTTATGTGATTTTGTTTTGTAGGACTACATGAGAACTTGAATATTATTGAAGATTGTTGTTGGACTATTTTGAATCTTTGCAAATGTTGAACTATTTTGGATTCTTTTGTAATTTACTTGTAATTTACATTACATTTTTTTTGTCGGGAGGTCTATGTTTTATAATTTTTCAAGTTATTAGCAATAATTTTGATGTTTAACATTGATGTTAATAAATAATCCAGAACTTCTAGTTACATTTTTATTTTATTTATATGAGAAATTTATTTGTTTACATAATAAATGTATTTATCCTATAATATTTTTTTACTTTTTAATTAAATTATTATTTTCTGACTAAATATACGATGTATATTGAAAATGATTAAAGGGTCCATTTTAGAAAATTCGCCATGGACCTAAAAAATGTTTGGGCCGACCCTGCTTTTTACTAACCTCACATAATCTCATGACATATAAGAATTGTAATAAATATGTAGTTAAGATGTGATTGGTTTTCACGACCATTTATCAACAATCAATTACATATTTTAAAAAAGTCTAGAAAAATATCAGTAAATGATCTAAATTCTTAAAAAAAAGTCCTTAAATCAGATTCGATCAAATCGGATTGTATTGATACCTAACCATTAAGTACACATGGGAAGAAAATTGTAAGAAGATTATGCCCCGTCCTGTAGTCGTTTTTCAACCCGATTTCGTTTTTATTTTTCGAAAACGATTTCGAAAACGCGTTCGTTAACCGTTTTCATTTTGTTTTCGAAAAACAAAACAAAAAATGAAAAACAAAACCAGTGTTAAAAGTGAAAGATTTGAAAAACACAAAATACTTGTTTCTCGTTTTTCATTTTTCGTTTTTCGTTTTTGTTTTTCATTTTGTTTTTCATTTTTTTATATTAAAAAAAATCTTAAACTATTAATTGTACTGTTATGTGTTTGATATAACTAGGACAAGACGGAACAAGATTTTTAAATTACCAAAGTGCCCCTCTTATATATATATTATAATATTATATTTTATGTATATTATAATATTATTAATATAATATATATATATATATATATATATATTATATTATAATATTTACATAATTAGTAAATTAATCATATATATATATATATTATAATACGTAATAATATTTAATATATTATTATAATTTTTATTATTATATATATATATTATAATTATTTATTTATAATTTAAGAGTTTTTTTTGATTAATTTATTTTTTTGATATGTTTTTTTTGAATTAATTTTTTTATGTGTTACTTTTGTTTAATTTAAAAATTACAATACAAAAATTATATTGGTTAATTATTTAATCAATTTATTTATAGTTGTAATAATATTAAACAAAGTACTAAATTTGATATTTCAATTTTTGATAGTTTTCGATTAATCTACCGGACGCGTTTTTTCTGTTTTCATTTTTAAAATACAGCTTTCAGTATTTGCTACCAGTCGTATTTTCAGAATTTAAAAATGAAGTCAAAAATATTATTTTTATTTTTATTTTATTTTTAAAAAATAGCAACCGAAAAACACTTAGAGGACGGACTCTTATATCAGAGAAAGCTGTGTAGGAAAAGTAGAGCGGAGCATGTAGTAATCATATGAGTTTATCAAAAGGCAATCTACGTGGACATGTTCTTGCCTGAAACTAAAGGTCTTTCAGATCTGGCAGCAAATTCTACGACTGCACGTCGCGTACGTTAAATTCGTTACACCTTTCACGGGTCCACCAACTCTTTTTTTTTACGAAAAAATCTTAATGCAATGTACTTTTTTAATGGATACATGTCACATAAAAATCAATTAAATTAGTTTTTTATATTATATGATATATGATTATTGGTTAGGATAAATTGTACCGGATTCATATAAGATTTTTATTTTTATTTTTACATGTACGGCTTTTAGTTTTAACTGTCTTTCTTCACTCCTCTCATTGACACGTGCCACCACGCGCTCCATAATTACGTACCCTTTAAAATTATTATATTTGTAATGTCTATCCCTTTAACCCTTAAATAAATTGGTTGTATTCAGATTTGATATTTATAATTAAAGTAATACTATTTTATCCTAAGCTTTATCCCTAAAACTTAAAGATTTCAATTATCAATTCTAATATAAAGAAATAATAATAATAATAATAATAAAAATAAAAAACATTTTGCTTTTTTTTTTTATGAATAAACATTTTTTTTCTTTTTATTTTTCAATAGATATTGATTGATCTGTATAATTGATCACAACACCAAATTAAATACAAGAACTAAAACTACCGACAAACAATACTAAATTTTATAAGATTAGACTATTTAACTATGAGAAAAACATATTCTCGTAATGGCAATCTAAAGAGAAATATGCATTATGCAATTATATTATTGAAATTATCGGTTTAAGTCTTGTTATAATAACTTAACAACAAAAGGTTGTTATACTTTTACTAGTTACTACCTTCCAATACTGTTTAAAAAATATTTTAAATCACTAATATTTTATTTCTATAACAAATTAAAGAAATAACAAGAAGAGACACAAAATGGTATGTGAGTTAAAAACAACCAAAATTAACAAGTTCTAGATCAGTAAAACCCATGTAACAAAAATAGATAAATCCCATAATAAAATAATTTTTTTTAAGAAAAGAACAATAAAATTAAAAGAAGAGTAGTGTTATTGATACACTCACCACCGAACTATTTATATTCCATTTTTAAAATTATTTAGTAATTTATCAAATTACTTAAATAGATATACATTTTTTATTAAAAAAACATTAGATAAACTAAAACTAATAAAACTCCATTTTCCTTATTTCAAAACCTTAATGACATAGATCATTTCAAATCATTGAATGATTATTTTTTTTATTTATATTTTCGTTCAGATATCGATCTCATGTTTTCCATGTTTAGTATTTATTGATTCATTACTACTTTTGTTTATATTATTTTTTTCCAGATATCGATTTCATGATTACCATGTTTAATTAATATTTATTAATTTTATTGTTTCACATGTTTGTTTTATTTTTCTTCTCTAATTCCATATCCATGTTTGTCATTTTTTTTTCTCTCGGTTTATTTTATTTCAGATCTTTCATGTATACTATAATTTATATCAAATCTTTTGTAGTTTTTATTTCGGATCTTCCAATGTTAGTTTAATGTTATTTATAAAAAATAATAATGAAATCACACCAAAAAAACCTAATTTGACAAAACGAAATCACATCAAAACTCTAACTCAATCGCTAAAAAAAAAAACCATCAGACGATTAATATCACATTCTCAATCTACCATCAACACTCCAACCGACTACATTTTTTGTTTTGTTTTTTGCATCTAATAAAAATGGTTTTACCAAGAAATAAAAAGAAAAAAACAAATCCTGCGAATGGATGTGAGAAAACTATATACAAAGATTAAAGATGAAGTGTAATTTTCTTTTAAAAAGATATGAGGTGTATTAAGTTTGAAAAATAAGTAAAAGGGTGGTCAAGAAAATAAATAAAACTATAAAATTTTATATAATTAAATCAAAATTAAAAAAAAATAGGATATAAATAATTAAATAGAGAGTGTGCCGATCTTAAAAGAAAGGTAAACAGTCTTTTTTATTGGCTGCAGTAGATTAACCGGGAAAAAGTAACATTAATTAACAAAACAAATCCAAAACAATAAAAAGCTACTCCGGCTGCAGTGTCCCTTAAAAAAGAAGTAAAACAGGATCTGATTTGTTACTAACATGTAAATCACGAGTCACAACAAAAGAGGTGGATGATGAGATGCATTATTATGCACGCGTTTTCTTAGGGGATTCCAATTATACAACGTTTTTAGGGTTATTCCAATTATATCCAAATTTAACCTACGAGGTTAGAGACAGACAGTCGGAAAACCGGAAAACACGAAGAGAAGATGGCAAGAAATGTGTATTCGACTGAATGTGATACCACGTTGAGAGTTGAGAGACCCAAAAAGTCTATCTGTCTGCCCATTTTTCTCCATTTTTTTATTCCTCCTCTCTCTCCCTTATATCCCCATTCCCCATTCCCCACTCACTACCTCCTCCTTCTCTCTTCTCTTATCTGCGTTTCCAAACTCCAAAACCAAAACGCAGCGTTTCAGATAGAGTTGACAACCTTCTAGGGTTAGGGTTTCTGATAGAACAGCAACGATGAACAACAGCAATATCGGACAGTTCGGTGACACGACATTGACCAAAGTGTTTGTTGGAGGATTGGCTTGGGAGACACCCAAAGAAGCCATGAGAGAACACTTTGAAAAGTACGGTGATATCTTGGAGGCTGTCATTATCTCCGATAAACTCACTGGCAGATCCAAGGGCTACGGTTTTGTAAGTCCCATGCACCCTCGTTGTAGCGTATCATTTCTCTCTTCCAATATTTATTTATTTATTTATTTTTATTAGGTTACTTTCAAGGACCCTGAAGCCGCCAAAAAGGCATGCGAAGACCCATCGCCGATCATCAACGGCCGCCGTGCCAACTGCAATCTCGCTTCCCTCGGCGCCCGCCGCCCCCGCTCCTCAGCCTCCGCCATCACCCCTCCTCGACAAGGTATTTGCATAAAAAAAAAATTGTTATAATAAAAATCAGCCTTGATTTCAATATAGTTTATAATTATATTGTAAAATTGTAATAATGTAGGATCTGACGTTGGACCGAGGTCCACGTCAGCAGCACCAGCTGCGAATCACGTACAGTGGTATTTTCCGGCTGGAACACATGCGACGCCGTTTCATCATCATCATCAGCACCACCAGGCCGTTCCATTCTACGGCTACTCTTCAACCTACATTGCTGCTGACGTCAGTTACAATCATGTAGGTTGATCTAGTCTACAACTGCACTTTCATGATGATTCATGTGCCCTCGCTGATCTATCGTCGAATAAAAATCATAATTTTAGTTTTTTTTTTTTTAATATTAACCGTTGATTAGTGCTGATCATGCATCCCAACATTTAATTTCGTTGGTCCCATCATCATAGTCATTAACATTGTAAACTTTAGTGCTGCTGTCGTACAATTTTTTGTTTTTATTTTATTTAGCCCTTAATAAGTTTCCTTTCAAAATTTAGTGACTTCTAGGTCTTGATCAATCAAATTTGCCCCACATTTCTACTGATCCTGGATGAAATGAATGAGAATCCATTTCTATAGGAAAGGGAATTAGAAAAAAAGAAATTGATTCCTTATACGGAACGAACAGAAATTTTATTTTCGATTTATATGTGGCTCGTGTAATTTGATCCTCAATTGATTTCAATTACAAATTAGGAATTAAATTCAAAATTTCTCTCTATATAATTTCTGGTATTAAACCTTCACATGTTCATTTCTTAATAGGAATTTAATTATCGATTTCCATGTAGACTTTAATCACAACTTATGAATTAACTTTATTTTACTTAAAAAAATTCTTGATTAGTAACGTGAATGATGATAAAATGAGCTGAGGATGGTTTTATCACAAGTTTTTCTCTCATTCAAGACAAGTGGTTTTAAATTTTAAGAAAAGGAGAATATTAATGAAATTTGTATTATATGTTGGGTGGTGTGCACAGAAGCTGAGCTACACAGGAGGGGGGTCCTACATCAACGGGCACTATCCACAGGTGTATCAAGGGCAACCAATTGGCAACACATTGATGCCAATGTACCCGCTTTATCACATCCATCAATCACAGACAATGGGCCTACCTGCTCATATCTACCCACCAACCAATCCGGGTCCCATGACCACGGTCCCAGCTATCATCTCCAGACCTCCATCTATCGCCCCTAACGCAGGTACACATCAGATTCTTATCATGCGCTCTGCCTCACCTGATGTCACCCCCCCCTCCTACCCTAGTATTAAATCTCAAATGAGGAAGTATTTTTATTTTTTATTTTTATTTTTTTTACAGCATTGCGTCACGTGACCCTGCCAACTGGTAATTTATAGTATATAGGAACCCACGTGCCCTACATTGCTAATATGCCCTCACTCTCTCATCGAATTCTCTTTTATTTTCTTTTGCTATTTTGCTGCCTAAATGGCTAATAATGCCCTCATTTTCTATACCTTATAAGTCGTAGGACGTGTTTACCGGTCAGAAATTCTAACAAGAAAAAGACTTTTAACTCTAGATATATGATTATGGATGTGAACCCTGCACACAATATCGGTCATTAAGTTCTTTTTCTTTATTCTCTTTATAATGAAACTTGATCCATTTGATTTTTATTACCCATTTCTAATTGCGTTTTTAATAAAAAAAAATTCATTTTAGTGGTTAAATGGCTAAGAGTAATACTACTTTATCTAAATTTAGTATCCAAATGATGTGGCAACACTTTAGTCCATTCATTTAAATTGAATTAGATTTATATGAATTAAATGAATGAACTAGATTATTATCCCATTATTTGGGTACCAGATTTGGACACCAAATTTAGATAAAATAACATTACTCAATGATTAAATTTTCTTACAAAGATGGATTGTGTTTTTATCTGAGAAAGTATTATTATTATTATTATTATTATTATTATTATTATTATTATTATATCTATTTCAATTAAGCTCTAAATTTTTGAAGAGTACCTTCAATGATGGTACCCAATTTGGCAAGATATGGGCATGTGCCAAGTGCTATGGACAGGTATTTAATTTGCAAACCACCGTGACCTAGCATGTTTGTTTCATTTTTTTATATTTAATTAGTAGTACTGATTTTAGGCATATTAATTTATTATTATTATTTAATAAACAAATAACTGATATTACAAAGACAGTTTGCTTGGCTGTTGAATAATATATTATAGGTACAACAGTTGGGTCTTCAAGGCCTGAAAAAGGTTGGGTGATGGCTCTAAATGGCATTTTTAATTAATTAGTTGGCAATAACATGCAAGCAAGCAAGCAAGAAGGGGTGTAGCTCTGCTCAGAACAACTTAATTATTATCTGTGTGATCTGTGCTGGCTTGGCTCATCTCTTCTACTTTCTCAATTTTTTTTCTCTCTTTTTTATTTATTTATTTATTTTATTGTTAGGTGTTTGATAAGATTCTTTTATTCTCTTTTATGTCTTTAACATCTAAGCATGAGCTGTGAAGCATTATTATGAGGAAAAAAAAAAGGACCCCCCAAGAAATGTAAGAGAAGACGTCATTCATGCATGTTTGTTACTCTCTGCCCATATCTAGTGGGTTGATTTTTTTATGTATATGGCTTCTTTTATTGAAACCTCATTTGCTTCATTGAAGCTTGTATCTTCTACTGCTCTATCTCTCTCTTCTTCTACAACTTTGGTATTGGAGAATGCTTCTCACCCACCCATATTTCAGAAGAACATATCCTATACACCTTTCATCTTACGGTAAAACCTCTATAAGTTAATAATGTTGATTGGTTCGTAATTTATTAATTAATCGACTATAAATTTATTTCATTAATCCAAGTTGGATCCAGAAAAAATATTATATTATAAAGATTATTAATTTATGGAGGTTTTAGTGTATATTCAATTTGAGATATGTGTCATCAATTAATTGCGATTAATTATGTTGTATCGTATGAATGAATGAAATGTTCCGTCGTTCGATACATCAAATTTATTTTAATATATTCTTTATAAAAGAGTAGAGTGAACAATTATATATATTGATTTGAGAGATGGATTTGATCATTTGAATTTCGTGGGGAGGTCACCGACTATTCGATATTGTCTTTGACAAAATTTCTCGATCATCATATGATTTTCTAACAAATTACATGTACCAATATGTTTTTGTTTAAAAACTTGGGCTGGGCTGGGTCCAGCAGTTGATAGTCATAAAGATTTCCTGGGCCAGGTTTTGGGCCATCGTATATGCATTTGATGACATCCAATATTTGACTAATCATCGAAATTCTCATATGAGCAAAACCAGTTTTCACACTAGCAACAATCAAGATATAGAATTATAGAGAACCTTCACGAGCTAAATCAATTTCCAAACTATTTCATATATAGCATGGTAAATTAGACATCTCCGTTGCTTTAATATTTTATAATATCTTTTGGTTAGATAAAATAAGCGAAGAAGAATTAGAAAACCGTCTATGACCGATATATCTCAAACATACAAAAAAGGTGAAATGTGATAAAAACTGTAAACTCATACAGCTTGATCTAGAGTCGTGTGCACGAGATATGAAAACACTCCTATTTAGCTAATATATATGTCAGCCAAATGACCAATAGAATCTTTAACCGATAGCTCCCTCATATTCCGCCAAGCACCCTCGTCCCTCGCGGTTTGGCGAGGGCCTGTTCTAGACACCATTTTTTTCAGTTTAATTGTCTACTTTTCATTTTAGTATCTATTGTCGTTAGGTTTTGGCTCGTATTCTTAAGTGAACCCAGTATGATCTAAACGAGACTCAACTTATGTAGAATTTCCTAGAGACGTGGGACAACGTTTGGAAGTTGAAATTGGTTGTTCGAGGTAGGTTTGAAGACCAAGAAGAACTAAAGCAACAACGGTTTCCTACTTAGGGATGCACATTTATCCCCGCACCCCCATCCCCATTTGCGAATTTTTTTTGGGGGGGGGGGGGGTGGGGATGGGGAAATGGGGAAATGGGGGGATGGGGATGAAAATCATCCCCAAATTAAAATGGGGACCCCATCCCCATCCCCATTTCCCCCACAATTAAATTGAAATGGGGATGTGAAATGGGGATGGGGATGGAGATCCCCATTTCCCCATTTCCCCCAAAAGTATATAAATATAATTATAATATATATTTGAATTATTTGAAACATTTTAAGTTGAATTTGTAATGCATTGATATTTTTTATTTGTAATGAAAGGTTTGTTTTTTTAAAAAAAATTTAATTTATAATTTTTGGTTAAATAGGGAAATGAGAAAATGGGGGAACGAGGATACAAGAAAACAGAAAAAAAAAACGGGAAAAATAGGGAATTGTGGATGGGGATGGGGATGGGGATGGGGATGGGGATGGGGGGACCTCCCCCCAAACATCTCCATCCCCATTTTCCCCAAATGGGGAAATGGGGGGGGATGGGGAAAGGGTCTAGGAAGTGGGGATGGGGATGGGGATGGGAATGAGGATGGGGATGGGGGGACCTATATCCATCCTCATTCCCCAAACGTGCATCCCTATTCCTACTGCTTACTAAAACGTGGTGCATTTCAGGTGACTTGTAACGGTGTAGGGAGCGGGTGGCCAACTGTGACTGGAATCGTAGTCAATTATAAGCATGCGTGGAATAGGAAATCTTCAACAGAAAAGGAAAGTAATTCTTTTGAAAGTTCTTGTGCTTATCAAAAAAGGAAAAGGAGTATGTCTTCATGAAGAATAGAAAAGTCATGTACGTGAAGGAAAATGATTTCTTCTTAACAAAAAGACTTGTCATAAATAGGAAATAATATTTATGTGGAACAAGTAATTCTTATACGTTTAGGAGTAGAATTTCCTTTTGTCTTAAATTCCTTGTAACTAGTATAAATAGAACATTGTATATAGGTTATTGGGTGGAACAAAAAGAACACCATATAACATCAAAGAGAGTGGGTGAGATCCGGGAGAGAACCATAGGAATATCCGGGGAGTGATCTAAGAGAATATTAGTGGATCAAGTTAGTCCGTGAGTGATATTTAGGGGAGACCTAGAGGATATTGAGGGGCTCTTGGTGAGGTTCTTGTGAGCATTGTGAACTGAGAGTCGTGATGTAAAGCTTGGTTGTGAGCTTGGTTGTGAGCTTAGGGACTTGGTAAAGCTCTGTGGTTTGGGGTTATGGTGTGAGAAAGAATCATGGAGTATATGGTTGTAATAATTTGTCATATGGTGGAACTTTCTCTGTTGTCCTGACGGCCCATGGTTTTTTTATTGGATTTGGGTTTTCTACGTATATCTTATGTTGTGATTGATTTATTTTCTCTCATTTATTTTTCTGCTATTGACGTTATTAATTGCTATGAGTTATAGGTGTATATTAGGTATAGCGATTCCGTTGTTTAAAATTCCTAACATGTTGATCAACTCACATGTTGTGTTGACCGTTTGACATGTCTATGTGTCATATTGAATGGTTAACTTTTACGTGTACCAAATTTTACCGTCAATATATCATGTGATTGTGGTATCCAGACTTTTTCATGGGTTTATGAACTTTGAACATGTTGCTAGATGTTTATTGCGCTTTTACTTGCTTTAATATCTTGCGGTTTAATTTAGCACTATAAAGGGTCGTTTGTTTTTTTCACTTAAAACTTAATGGGTCTGAATCATAATTATTAAGTTGTTTTGTTTGTTTTTCTAAGTAGTCAAACAACTTAAAAATCCTAAGAAACAACTTAAAATAAAAAGTAAAAAATCATGACTTTTCACTTAATTGCATTAAATGAAATTCAAAATCTTTTCTTCCGATACTATCCTCCCATATATAACATGTTTCCAATTCCATCATATTATATATGGTATATAAATCTTTTATTTTAATATATTGCTTATTTTAAATAGCTTTAAAAATAAAAAAGAACCATAATAACTTCTCATATTTGTTATTTTAGGGTGATGTATTTATATATATATATATATATATATATTGTGTGTGTATATATATATATAGTAGAGTGTTTTGTATGAGTTTTTACTACTACCCCTTTCATTTTTTGAAAGAAAAAAAAAATCTTTTCTTAGTAAAAATGAAGTTTATTTGTAATCGAAGAAGAAGATCATGATCATATGTGTTCATATATAATTATTGTTTTTGGATAGTTTTTATTCTATATTATATGTATAATTGTTTAACATGTGTATAAATGTAAAATTACTTATTTTTAGACAATTTTACTTTTAAAAAACAAATGTGTCATATGTGAATTTTTATCGTACTTACACGTCATCAACAAAGAGGATAAATTGCCAGGTGGACGTCCAAATAGGCATTCAGAAAATATCCTATAAAAAATCACCGAAAAAAAGAACCCGAGTAAGCAGATATTGAACAAAACCTACCCAAGGTCAATCGACATCATATACTGCTCGGGATCAGCTAATGACACTTGGGGGCTGATTAAATGACATTTCTACTCGGGAACAACTGGCGCTACTCGGGATCAGCAGGTATTGCTCTTACTCGAGGCAAACATGATAAAAATCAAATAAAGGCCTCAGTGCATAGCTCACACGGATCAAGTCATTATGATGCATGGAGATTTCCATATCGAAAAGGAATCCCAATCAGGCAGCAACTTTACTTCTTCAAAAAGACTGCTCTTATAAGGAAATAAGTCTTAATTGGACTACGTTGCTAGAGTCTCATTCACTCTCAGTACAAGACTCTGAAACAGGAAAGAAGACAATCAGCTTCAAACAATAAAATAATTGTAATTAAATACAAAGATCTATTACTTGTACAAAGCAGATTAGGGTTCTATAAACATATAAATAGACCCATAATCTCGCAAAAGAAAAGGGATAGAGACAACAATCATAGAAAAATACAAAGAGAAGAAAGAGAGTTCGAGAGCCTGTAACATCATAAATTCATAGTGGATTTTGGCTCGATTGATCATTCAACCTCTCGTGGACGTTTCTTCGGACATCGGAGTTTTACCACGTAAAAAACTCGTGTCTTGTTTATTTTCTCCTCCTCTCTCTCTTTGGAATTACAGTCGAAATCCAATCCTTGTTGGCTTTTCTGATAAGATCCAGAAATCAACGTCAATAATTGGCGCTAGAAGGAGGGGTCGAACCTCCGACTTGATCAAAAGCGATGGCTGGAAGCAGAAGCAATTTTGGGGATGTTCAAAAATCTCCGGACAACTTCTATGTTAGCAGTACCTCACGGGATCTCGCTGTAACAACGGAGAACCAACCTACATTCCTGGCAGGAATCCAACAAGTTCCTCCGACCAGCGGAGATCTGACACAGCACTTCCGAGAGGTGTTGTAACAATTGATGGCGGATGCAGCAAATGAAGGAGTTGATTTATTGGCTATGGAAGCATAAACTCCTAACCTCCCACCTGCGAGGCTTGGTTCGGTTGTAGTAGGGCCAGAAATAAATACACCAGAAGTCGGAAGGAACCCTACTCCTATAAATCAGGCTGGACATGAAATATCTGAAGAGGAACGACCACGCCAGAGGTAAAACCAGGATCAGACAGCCCTTGCTAGACACATTAAACATGACCGGCACCGGGATCGGTCGTCATCAGAAGATAGTGATCGGCACTATCGCAAGCGTCACCACAGAATCATACGTGAAACCCGACATCAGAGTGAAGAACCAGAAATAGGAATGACAATCACCCAGCGGTTCGACCATCAGGGAAGTCCGGTGGGAGGCAGAGACGTTGTAATCCAGAGCCTAACTCGAGAGTTCGAGAACAACAGACATCAAATGGACGCACTGATCAGACGTTATGGGTATAGCGATTTATCTGATGACGATTCTGACAGTCCATTCACCAGGGAAATCTTACAGACCCTATTCCTAGAAAGGTTTAGGATGCCACACGTGGTACAGTTTAAGAAAGATACAGATCCAAAAGAGCACGTGAGACCCTATAAAAGTGTCATGGCTCAGTATGCCCACAGTGATCCTTTGTTATGTCTCAACTTTCCACAAACTTTGGGAGATATGGGTTCAAGGTGGTTCGGGAGATTGCCCCCAGTAAGCATCAGAAATTTCAGTGAACTAAGCAGAAGCTTCTCAAGGCAATTCCTGAGCAATGTTCACAGGAAAAAGTCAATGGCTTACCTTTCTCAAATAAAGCAAGGGAAAGATGAGTCACTGAAGAAATACTTGCCAAATTAGAAATTGGCAGTGCAAACGATGAAGCAATAATTGGTACATTCATCAACAACCTACAGAACGGACAACTATATTTTGATTTAAGAAGAGCCTGTCTAACCAGGTATGCAGATATGATGGACATGGCAGGAGGATATGCATTAGCCGAAGAATAGGAGTTAGCCATTGGAGGAAGCTACATTCATGGAGGAAGACCCGAGAAGGACGCCGAGTCCAAGGTGTAGAACCAAAAAAGAAAACAGAAAGGAAACAGCAAAGAAAAGAGCAATAATGGGGGAAACGGACGTAATACCGAACAGACCACGGAAAAATACCGAGGTAGATACACCAACTACACCTCTATACGGAAAAAACATGAGGAAATCCTGGCCATTCTGGAAATGAAGAATATGGTACAAGAGCCACGCCGTCAATCTTAGTTTGCTCGACGAGATACAACCAAATATTGTAGGTTCCACAAGGAAACCGGTCATGAGACTTCCAAGTGTTACCCGCTGAGAGATTACATAGAAACCCTCATTCGGGAAGGACATCTACATGATGTGATCTTAAAAAGGGATGAAAAATCAGAAGCAAAGAAAGAGATCAAGGGCGATCACAACTCTGGTCGAAATCAGAAGGCCAGTCAAGGGGCCAATCAAGTAATTCATACGATCTTTGGTGAACCATCTACTGGAAGAAGTAACTGACAGCGAACTCAGGAAATCAGAGAAGCAGTAGAAGCAAGAAATAACTTTGATATAAACTCGATCGAGCCAGACCCGAAGAGGGTAAAGGAAGGATGGGACCCAATAACATTCACAGAAGCAGACTCGCATGGCATCGATGTTCGACCAAATGACGCATTGGTCATAAGTGTCCGGATTGGTCACCGGGAATTCAGGAGAATCCTGATAGATAATGGAAGCTCAGCAAACATTCTCAATGTAGCCATCTACGATCAACTCAGGTTAGACCAAAAGGACCTACAACCCTTTCATACCCCACTCAGAGGATTCAGGGGAATTGAGGTCAGGTCACTCGGGACGGTAAAGCTACCTATGAAAATTGGAGTGGCACTTTGCCAGAGAACTGTATTGCTCGACTTCGTGGTGGTAGACTTGGACAATTGGTCATATAATTCACTATTGGGACGACCATTCCTGAATTAAAACTAAGGCCGTAACAACCATTTATGCCTTAATGATAAAATTCCCAACCGAACAGGGGGTCGGGGTAGTCAAGGGACCCCAAGAGATGGCCCGAAGAGCTAACATGTCAGTATACAAGGACAAGAATGAACAGGTTTGCGCTATAACACAGCCGAGTCAAAACGAAAAGCCACTATCATTCGAATTCGATCCAAGGGAAGAGCCGAATGAATCCAAAACTGAACTGGTTGAAGAAATCACCTTGAAAGAAGATAAACCAGACAAAAAAGTCAAGATCGGGGCCAACCTGGAAGGAAGAGTCAAACAAAGCCTCATTGATCTACTTAAAGAATGCAGGGATGTGTTCGCTTGGAGGATGAAGACATGGTCGGGATAGATGCCCGAATAATATCTCACCATCTCATAGTAGACCTGAATGCAAAACCGGTGATACAAAAGAGAAGATCATTCAATCTCTAAAGAAGTCAGGCAATCAAACAGGAAGTAGAAAAGCTACTTGTTGTAGGATCGATTAAAGAGGTCAATTACCCTCGATGGGTGGCTAATGTAGTCCTCGTCCAAAAGAAGAATGGACAGTGGAGGATGTGCGTAGATTTCACGGATCTGAACAAGACATGCCCGAAAGATAGTTTCCCACTTCCAAGGATAGATCAGTTGGTGGACTCTACATCAGGCCATAAGCTGCTCAGTTTCATGGACACTTATTCGGGATATAACCAAATCCGGATGAACAAGGCTGACGAAGAAAAAACAGCATTCACAACTGATCAGGGTTTGTAGTGCTATACAATAATGCCCTTCAGATTATAAAACGTAGGAGCAACCTATCAAAGGTTGGTCAACAAAATCTTTTCACGGAAAATAGAAATAAACATGGAAGTATACATAAATGACATGCTGACCAAGAGCATCACATCAAACAAGCATACTTCAGATCTGCAAGAGACGTTTGATGTCTTAAGGAGATACCAGATGAAGCTAAATCCGGACAAGTGTTTATTCGGAGTTCCTTCAGGAAGATTCCTGGGTTTTCAAGTTCACCAAAGAGGAATCGAAGTCAACCCCGAGAAGATTCAGACCCTACAGAAAATGACTTCACCAAAGACACTCAAAGAAGTACAGTGCCTAACAGAATGCTTAGCTTCATTGGGAAGATTCATCTCAAAAGCAACAGACAGATGCTCACCCTTTTTTAGAGTAATCAAAAAAGGAAAATGGCTCGAATGGAGTGAAAAGTGTGAACAGGCTTTTCTAAAAATCAAGGAATACCTAGGGCAGTCACCCATCCTCTCAAAACCACAGATGGGAGAAATACTATAGCTATATTTATCAATCACAGAACTAGCAGCAAGCTCAGCCCTATTTAGAACAGAATATGGAGTACAGAAGCAGTGTACTACACCAGCAAAGCACTTCTACCAGCCGAAACCAGGTACTCACAGACAGAGAAAATGGCCCTAGCATTGGTTTCGGCAGCAAGAAAGCTAAGGCCTTATTTTCAAGCTCATACAATCCAGGTTCTCACAGACTGCCCATTAAAGCAAATTCTACAGAAGCCAGAGATTTCAGGAAGACTGACTAAATGGGCTATCGAGCTAAGTGAATTCGACATCCACTATGTCCCCATGACATCCCTCAAAGGGCAAGCAGTGGCCGATTTTATAGAAGAATTCACATAGTCAAACCTGGAACCAAAAAGAATGTTGAGCAAAAAGTTTCCATGGAAATTGTATGTAGATGGCTCTTCAAACACTCATGGCAGCGGGGCAGGGATCGTAGTATGCACTCCATAAGGAGATGATATTGAATGTGCCTTGAGATTTGACTTCAAAGCAACCAACAATCAAGCCGAGTACGAGGTGTTACTAGCTGGACTCAAAGTCTGCATAGCTCTCGAGGTAGATGAGGTTGAGATATTCAGCGATTCACAGGTAGTCGTCAACCAAGTCCTGGACGAGTACCAAGCCAAGGATGAAAGCATGATAGCCTACTGTGACATTGCAAAACAGCTCCTCCTGAAATTCAAGGAATACAAGATGGCCCAGATCCCTAGGGAGGAGAATGAAAATGCAGACGCATTGTCCAAACTAGCGTCAGCAACAACCATAATCAGGCGAAAGTCTATTCTGGTTGCACATCTCCTTGAACCGAGCACAGTTGAACCAAGAAACTTAAAAATTTTAGAAATCTGAACACCGCCAGACGGTTCGATGACTCAGCTAAAAATATTTCTGAAAGAAGGCATGCTACCGGAAGATCCCTTACAAGCAAAACGTATCAGGTATAGATCAGTAAGGTACACATTGGTTGAAGGAGAATTATACAGAATGGGGTATTCCCGAACACTCCAAAGATGTGTGTCAGAGGAAGATGCGTATCGGATATTACTGGAAATCCATGCATGAGTTTGCGAAAACCACACTGGGTGTAAAAGTTTGGTACATAAGGTACTCAGGCAAGGCTACTATTGGCCTACTCTATTCTCAGATGCACACCAGTGTTCAGAAAGTTGCAATACTTGCCAAAAGATTGCTAATGACATCCGACAGCCCCTTAGCAGCTCAGAAACCTCACGTCCCCATGGTCATTTTCCATGTGGGGTTTGGATCTAATCGGCCCAATGCCAACTGGGACAGGGGTGGAGCGAAGCATGCCATAGTAATTGTTGACTATTTCACGAAGTGGGTAGAAGCTGAAGCAATAGTGCATATCACAGAAGCAAACACCACAAATTTCGTATATACTTTATAGGTTTGGAGTCCCAAACACTATAATCACTAACAATGACACTCAGTTCGACAACCTGAAATTCAGACATCTATGCAAAGAGTACCAGATTGCCAATTACTAAGCCACAAATGCCCATCCTCAAACAAATGGGCAGGTGGAAACAGTGAACAAAATCATCAAGCACACAATCAAAGCAAAGCTAGATGCCAAGAAAAGAAGATGGGTTGAAAAGCTTCCCGAAGTATTATGGGCATGGACAACAACAAGAACTTTAACAGGAGAAACTCCATTCACTTTAGCGTTTGGAACAGAAGATGTTATCCCTATAGAAACGTCATATACGTCACCCCGAGTCAGATTATATGATGAAGATCAGAACGTTGATATGCTATTACAAAGTCTAGATGAGCTAGAAGAGAAAAGGGAGAAATCCCGAATACAAAATATGGCATATCAGTAAAGAGTAGCTCGCCACTACAACTCTCACGTTCATGTCAGAAAATTCCAGCTAGAAAACCTGGTACTCAGGAAGGTGTCATTGAACACAAAAAACAAAGTTACAGGGTCCCTGGCTGACAAATGGGAATGCCCGTACAAAGTCGAAGGAATAGCTGGCCATGGAGCATATTGGATTGCACGACCTAATGCAATGCCCAATATCTGAAGATTTTCTATCCTTAAATTATTTTTTATTCTTTTTTTTTAGTCAGGACAATTTTAGTTAGGATAAATATTGGCTGTGAAATTTAAAACTTTATTTATTTTGCAGTTATGAATAAAAAATCGAACTCGAGATTTCCAAAAGAAAGCATACGATAATAAGAATATATGGAAGACAAGCATGATAATAAGAACATGCAAATAGAATACTCGGAACCACTAAATCCCGAATGGGCGGAGAAGCTCGAAGGATCATGCCAGCCGAGCAA
The DNA here is from genome assembly GCA_032871835.1 of Dipteronia dyeriana. Classification (NCBI taxonomy): domain Eukaryota; kingdom Viridiplantae; phylum Streptophyta; class Magnoliopsida; order Sapindales; family Sapindaceae; genus Dipteronia; species Dipteronia dyeriana. The sequence goes on from CM065303.1 coordinate 19,728,722, forward strand.
GGTCAAATGACCTCGGTAAAAAGGCAAACCAGATGCACTAGCTCGGGACGCTATCGGGAATAATTCTGGTGAAATGCATAGCTGTGTTAAGCAATCCAAAAAGCTTAACAATTCGGCAAACCCTTGCACATAAAAATTGGGGAGACATCCTTGGTAATGAGTAAGGACTAGAACATATGATTATGGTGAGCCATGATGTAATGTTCGGGTAGCAACCGTGTATGAAACACAAGTATAAATTCACTTCTGTTTTAAGATGACAGTTAATAATACTAGCCAGTTTAATAAGATACTTGACATAAAGATTAAAAGAGCTAGTTTAATAATATACTTGGCATTATTAAGGTGACAACCGGTTTAATAAGATACTCGGTCAAGTTACCCGAACACAAGAAATAATCAGTTTAATAAGATACTTGACATGAAGATTACAAGAGCCAGTTTTATAAGATACTCAGTTAAGTTACCTGAACACCAGAAATAGCCAGTTTAATAAGATACTTGGCATAAAAATCGCAAGAGCCAGTTTAATAAGATACGTGGCGGTCAAAGCTATTCGAAAAACAATCTTTTTAATAAGATACCCGGTGAAGTTACCCGAACATTAGAGTTGAATAACATACTCGGCAACAGTCAAGGAATTTCTTTGGCAATGAAAACAGATCAAGACCATTCAGCTCAGAAAAGATAAACTTGGGATTTTATTAAATCTCTCCAAAGAATTCCTTACAAAGAATTACAAATTTCTACAAATCTATAAAGAATTACAAAGAATTTTTTACAATCCTACAAAAAATCAAGGCTGTGAGGATTTCGAGCCCTTGCCAATACTCGGGTCAGACACCATCTCATACTCGCTGAGCAGACTTTCGTTAGAAGGCCAAGCAAGTTTGTCAACTGAGTCATCCATCCATTGGCTGTAATCCTCTCATGAAATCGGCCCGACATCAGGCTCTACACCCTCCACGATCGACTCTTGACTGACATTGAAGGTCAAGAGGGAGTGTTCGGATGGAATCTCTAAATGCATAGGATGAGGCTCTTTGCCTCGGCTTCGAACGTAAGCTCTCCATTCCTTTATCTGAGTTTGAAGAGACTCCAATGACCCATCCACATGATGTTTGGTTGACAGCTCTCAATTGGTTCGGGTCTTCTCAGTTGCCTGATTCTTGACTTTAAAGAATTCGCCAGCTGAAAACAGCCCTCGTTGAAACTTCCGAAAGAGAAGAGCATCATAGGCAGGGGATCTTTTGAAACGATCCACACCCTGTACTTCAAGTTCCAGCATGGCCTCTCGGGATAAGGATTCAATTGTCAACGCTTGACGCTCCAGATCTTCAATATTTTTCTCATACGCCGACTTAGACTGCTCCGCTTCCTGCTCGTCCTTGAGCATTGATTCCTAGGCAGAAAATAATAAGTTCTGAAGTGATGTTGCTTTCTCTTCTGTAGAAGAAGCCCTTTCCTCGGCCTCCATCTGCTTTGCTAGACAATGGTCGGTAAAAATTTAGGTAGAACCAACCTCTTATTGGTAAGCCGCTTTGACCCGAGCATGTTGGTCCTCACTTTCCTTTAACTGAGCTTCCAGACGCCTTATTCGATCAACTTGATGTTGTTGCGTCTGAACTAGCTCAGCGAATTCGGCCACCATCTGTAAAAAAGGTTTAATTAAAAATCTGAAAGTCGTGCAAACAAGCAAAACAATTAAAGAAAAGAATAACTTACATAAGATGCACCGTTGAAAAAATTCGGAAGACTGTCAGTCAGAGAGCCATCTCGGAAACAGCTCCAATGGTCATCTCCGATAAAAGCCCGACCAGATGACATCTCCCGCAGCATATCCTGGAGAGAAGGATGTGAAGGAACCCCCGAGGGTTCAGCCCTTAGATCTTCAACCTCAGTGGGAAGGGAACCCTTGTTCGGCTCCGAAGCCTCCACATTCATCGATGCTCCAACATCAGCACCCGGGTAGGTCTCAGCCATAATATCTCCATCGCTGGAGTCGATAAAATTGACCACCCGAGGAACCTTGAGAGGACGAGTTGGAGAGATGATGTCTTCCATTTCTCACCCCGAGAACGGTGGAAACTAAGATCGGCTGCGGGAACCTCCTGAGTATCATCCCAGAAGGATTCAAAAAATTCGGAACCTATGGGTACTTGTCCCACAGAGGTATTACCTCCATCATCGACGTCAGTCCGCTCGGTAGGCTCCTCACCTAGACCTTTACTCTGCCCCTACTCATCGCCAAGCAACTGAGTATCGGTCGGGCCACTTGGACCACTAGTTTCCCCAGCCGTTGGTTGAAAAACGTCCTTAGGCACATCTTCGGGAACTTGCTCTTTAACCGCATCAGTCTCCTCGTCAGATTCAGGCGGGGTGATGCCTTCATTGCCTTGACGAGAAGCTTCTTTCCTACTCCCCTGAATAATTGACTTCACTTGGCGAACCTGAAGATCGCAGACAACGTCCGTATCATACACTTAGAAGAAAAAAGGAACCGCGTCAGAATGCAAAAAAAAAAAATATATATATATATATAACAATGAAAGGAAAATGTTACAAAAATCGCTTACATCGTCTGCGGTAGCCCGAAATCTTTTCGAAGAAGCCGAACTCAATCATCTTCGACTCAACGAAGAGATAAGTCTTGCTCATCTTCTCCAAAGTGCGAACCGCTGCCCGAGCAAGTCTGGTCAGCTCCGCATCGCTGTACTCAATTTCCTTCTTATTCCAAAACTCGGGGGAACAGAATAAACGGGGGACTTTCAACACCGTCCGAATACCCCCAGCTGAAACAGTAACCTCAAGCCCGTGACTCTCTTCGGTGAAAAACCAATTGTTCTTCCAGAACTTGTTGGACGTAGGAAATCCCCATATCAAACCCCTCTTTTTAGGGTCATTGGAGATATCAGCTTTTCGACTCATTTTTGTCCCCTTAAGGACCCAACAATTTGGAGAATTAGACAAGAGAAAGTAGGTCCCCGACTTGCCCGATTGTCTCAGTGTAAAGAAGTGCCTAATTTTATTCGGGGATGGCGGCGATAAGTTCATCCGGCTTTACATGTTCCATATGCACATCAAAATTTTATAGCTATTCGGGGCCAGCTGAGCCGGAGCAATCCCTGCTTCAGCCAAAAACCAGACAATAAATGGCTGAAGAGGAAGAATGACTCCTCAGCAGAGTATAGATCCGTAGATTGCCACTATGCCTGGGGGAGGACTCCACACAGCTCTATCACCCGTTGGAATCAGAGTGACCGAGTTGGGCAGATCTAATCGTGAACGATACTTTTCTGTCTCGTCTGCCCCGACTACATTTGGCTTGGTATCAAACCCACTCGGGCAAGTAGCAGAGAAAGAAAGACGAGATTTTCTAAACTTCTCTTCAACGTCGTTCTCGTTGACAGTCTGCTCCCTGATCAGAATATCTCCCGAGTTGTGCCTACAGACTTCACTTTTGCTTTGATGTTGTCCATCCTTCGAAGAGGTATTCTGTGATCAGAAATATCAGAATCAGAACTAGATGAAAGTGACGTCAGGGTAAAGCCCAGAAACATCAACTTCTAAAAATGAAGGCTCATCAACAGGAATTCCCCCCAGCAATCTTTTAATGCAAAAAACCAACTGAAAATCCCCACGTTCTAATGCATCAAGAGCGACATTAAAAAGATGATGACGAGAAGTTGGCTTCATTAAAAACTAACCTTGAACAAAGTTTGATACAAGATCTTCAATGGAAAGTCACGACCTTCTGCGTAAAGAAATATGGGTTTTAAGAAATTTTCTCTGTTGATAAATCTTTAAGAATGAACTGACTGTCTCAGTGAAGAATTTAAAGAAATAAAAACATGAAACCCTAGATCTTAAGGCGGGAATAAAACAATGATAAGGGTTGATGAAGTAAACGGTGCACGGGGAAACACATAAGTCACTTCTCATAAATGATATCGAAACACGAAGAGGCAAGAGACATGTGTCAGAAGGAGAACTGGGTTTCACCGTCAGAACTTCAAAAGGTGGCCATCATTAAAAATCTCGCGTAAGGAAACAAATCGAATTTGCAGGGTCACCATTAAGACACGTCATTATGACAAGATCTCACTCGGGTACTGAAAAGATATTGAAAACTAATTAAAATACTTTTGCCCGAAGAAACCTTGTTCAACAAAAATATTTTAAGGGGATATTGTCATATGTGAATTTTTATCGTACTTACACGTCATCAACAAAAAGGATAAATTGTCAGGTGGACATCCGAATAGGCATTCAGAAAATATCATACAAGACATCACCGAAGAAGAGAACCCGAGTAAGCAGATATTGAACAAAACCTACCCAAGATCAATCGACATCATATACTGCTCGGGATCAGCTAATGACACTTGGGGGCTGATTAAATGACATTTCTACTCGGGAACTACTGGCGCTACTCGGGATCAATAGGTATTGCTCTTACTCGGGGCAAACATGATAAAAATCAAATAAATGCCCCAGTGCATAGCTCACACGGATCAATTCATTAAGATGCACGGAGATTTCCATAAAAAAAGGAATCTCAATAAAAATAGAATATTAAACAGGAAAGGTTCACAATCAAGCATCAACTTTACTTCTTCAAAAAGACTTCTCTTATAAGGAAATAAGTCCTAATTGGACTACGTTGCTAGAGTCTCATTCACTCTCAGTAAAAGACTCTAAAACAGGAAAGAAGACAATCAGCTTCAAACAAGAAAATAATTGTAATTAAATACAAAGATCTATTACTTGTACAAAGCAGATTAGGGTTCTATAAACATATAAATATACCCATAATCTCTCAAAAGAAAAGGGATAGAGACAACAATCATAGAAAAATACAGAGAGAAGAAAGATAGTTCGAGAGCCTGTAACATCATAAATTCATAGTGGATTTTGGCTCGGTTGATCTTTCAACCTCCCGTGAACGTTTCTCCTGACATCGGAGTTTTACCACGTAAAAAACTCGTGTCTTGTTTACTTTCTCCTCTCTCTCTCTCTCTCTTTGGAATTACAGTCGAAATCCAATCCTTGTTGGCTTTTCTGATACGATCCAGAAATCAACGTCAACAAAATGCGTTGACAATACATTCAGATGTGAGAAAAAATATATATCATTTAAATTCAGGTTTCATTGTCTATTTAGTTTTTTTTTTTAAACGACCCCTAAACCTCATAAGTAGTGTCCTTCCTTTTATTGTCGATATCAAATATAAAGTTGGAATTTACAGTACAATATCGAGCAGTGATTTCAAAAGCTGGACAAAAACTTAGGTGCAGCGGGAATGCGGGATGCATAATGCATCCCCCGTGCAGATTGATATTGTTGTGAATAAAGTTATTTACGTAGCAGTATCTGGATGGATGATGTATGATATATCGGATGTAACTAATAATTTCTCCAAAAAGCTGGCTTTTCATGCAGAGTATCTGATGTACAATTCTTATTAATGATTTCAAAAGTTAGAAACTTGGGTGCAATACATGCATCATGCATCCCCAATTCGGATGTATGTTGTCACTTACCACTAGAGTAAAGTTACTTATGTCACAATGGTCATACACGGTACATCAGATGTATCCAACAACCGATGCTTTTCATGCAGAATCTCTGATATACGGCCCAAGCCGCCCAACTCAACTAAACGGGTACATGACAAATTTTTCCATTCAAAGTTCAAACGTTGGAATACCTTGCTTATTAGTCCCTTCTACTTTCCCAGCTTGTTCATCCAAAATACGAAACACAAGTCTTATTAGTGAATGATGATCTGATTCAATACCCCACAAAATTAAAGATTATATATTTATATGCAAGATGAAAAGAATTAAATATAGATTATATTCTTATGTATCTTCCGTAATTTTTATATTGTGATCATATGGATATAAAAAATATCTTTAAATAACCTTAATGTTTTTGAGACATTGATAATATTTCTACTATTTTACCAAAATTTAAACCCCGGTGATTTCAATTTTCATCTAAGACAATATTTACTTCTTGGCTTAAGATTATACTTTGTTTTTATCGAGTTTTAGTCGAGTGTACACATAAAAATTCATCCATATAATGCACTTTTTAAAAAAGAAAAAAATATATTTTTATTGTTTTTAATTTTTAATTTTATATAGGCCTCGTTTGTTTTACTATATTATATTGTATTAGACTATTACAATATATTAAAATAATACAATATAATGTTTATCGTATTATATCATTCTATTATATTTTAATTGTCTAATACACCAAACACCATATTGATTAATGCATTTTATTCGATGGTAATAGGTTTTATTGTTTAAAAAAACATTTTTTTTCTTTTTATTCTTCAATTATTATGGAATATTAATAAAATATGTGTTATGTTGTTTATATTTTTTTTTATAATTTCAGAATACATAGGAAAATTTTATATAAATTTTCTGTTTCAATTAAAGTAAATATGTATTGATTTTTTTATAAAATATTTATTGATTTATTCATGGTAAGGATATTTAAAATTAATTGTTAGCTATTTTTATTTAAATTATTTATAATATAATAAAATACAATAAGGTCATATAAGAATATCCTAATACGGTATAATACAGTACATGACCAAACATAAGTTTATATTAATAATAATACAATCCAATACAATCTAACATTGTGTATCAAATGAGCCATAATATAGAAGATTGAATGTTGTACAAACATCTCTTTTAATTTATAATTATAAGATAATAGCACAATATGTATGAAATTGCATACCAATATTCAAGATTTATTTATACACCCTAAATATCTAATATAGAAGATTGAATGCTATATGAACATTTATTTTAATTTATAATTATAAGATAACACTAGCTATATACAAATAAAAATCAACAAACTTTAATTACTAAAATAACTAAGCACTTATTTTGTTTATAAGAAAATCTTTAGTACACCGGTCAATTCCGCCACGGTGGCAGGTGGCAAGAAAACAAGACGGGAGTGTGATAGTTGGTCAGATGCACCACTTAGTGGTCGTTTGTTTTTTCCACTGAAAACTTAATGGGTATGAATCATAATTATTAAGTTGTTTTGTTTGTTTTTTTAAGTGGTCAAACACAATTAAAATAAAAAGTAAAAAATCATCACTTTTCACGTAACTGTAAATCACTAAATTGTTTTAAATATAATTCAAAATCTTTTCTTCCGATACTATCCCCATATATAACATATTTCCAATTTCATCATAATTATATATGGTATAAAAATCTTTATTTTAATATAATGTTAATTAAAATAACATTAAAAATAAAAAAGAACCATAATCACTTATCGTATTGGTGTTTAATATCAATACTTTATTATGATATGAGGGTAATGTATTTATATATTAATTGTCATGGTCCATGACTCATGGACACACGCTGACACCATTATTTGTAGGTTATTCAACATTGATTTTGTATTAAATCTCCTCCATCAAAAATCATTGTCAGCAAATATCATATTAAGAAATTTACGTCACGTTACTATATATGAATTAAAAATGAAATCTGTTAACCGAAAATTCGTTTTAAGTGAAGAATTTCGATCAATATCCTTAAGTCACAACCCGGTAGGTTGCAGCGGAATAGGTACTTCATATCGTGATTTAAACAAGATTAATATAACAAACGGGAGAAAAGAACGTAGCACGTATTAAGTAAAAACTGCATGAATGGACTGTTTATTACTAACAGGTTTGGTACAACAGTGGATACAATTTTTAATTTAGTACTCTCTTCTCTCTCTCTGATTTTACACAGATGGCGATGGCGATGACGATCTCGTACTAGTCGATAGGTGGATATTTCTCTATAATGTAATGGCGAAAACTCTCTCTAAACGATGATGAAAACACTCTCTCATATTTCGATTTCGGTTCAGGATCTTTTTCTTCGAATTCTATTGTTGTATTTATCGTCTTCGATTCTTCTAGTCAATCCCCATAAATCTGGCTAATTGAGCTGTAATTACCGAAGTCAATTGGCGTTGACTGGAGCAGTTAATTTAGCACGAGAATTACTCTCCTTGATTACTTAATGATTACTATTATATTTAATTCTGATTGAGTTGACCAATTTGTCTTATTTTAGGCGCTTTAAGTGTCATGGTAGTCAATCTCTTTCTTTGCCTTGCTAATGACCAATACCGGCTTCCTCTCTTTGGGCGTGGTAATGGTCCTTCGTGCTTGGTATACCGGTCATCCTTTGCTAGTGTGGTACTCCCTTTAGCGTGCCAATACCTTCCTGATATCATTCTTCCCATTGGACGGATGAGATGCACATACTGAATTGGTTTTGGACTGGTATCTCGGTACCTGAGTTTGAGATAGGTGTCGCAGTACATGGATACCAGGTAGAAGGTATCACGGTACATGTTCTTCTTGATACCAAGTAAATGTATGATGTGACATCGACATCTTCCAGATCGTGGTGTTAATATTTCTTGGTATCTGGAAACTGGTCCCAATTCCGATTTGGATCCTACTAGGTATCATCTCAATGTAAAAATCTTTTTTGGTTCCTTATCAAAATAGGTTGTTAACAAAATCGAATCAGGTTTAAAATGAAATCGAATCAGGTTTTATTAGAAAACGGAGGAACTTAATCCTCGACTTGATAGTGAATATCAATTTTTTTTCTTTCATGAATTTCCAGACATTTTAGTGAGAACCTTAATCAAAAATCAAAAATCAAAAATCAAGTTTCATTATAATAGTTAGGGGTGGATATGGTTCGGTTCGGTTCGGTTTTGACCAAAACCATATTGAACCAATATATATATATATATATTCGGTTTTTAAAAATGTGAATCGGTTTGAACCGTTTTAACTTGAAAACCGAATTGAACCTAACACATTTATCTCGGTTCGGTTCAATTCGGTTTTAGGCCTAATGGGCTTTAAAGGTTTTTTAATATATACAATTTTTTAGATTTTTAAGTTGCATTTTTGACATTTAACCTTAAACTTTTTTAAGAAAGCATAATATGTAAAAATTAATTTAAACAAAATACAATCCAATTTTGAATCCGAATCTAAAATTTCAATTATATTCGGTCTACATACTCAATCAAAATATAAAATCATCATAACTTCTATAAATATAAGTAAAAAAAATATAGTATATATATGTAGTCCAAAAATAAAACATCATCAACAAACAATCCATAATAAAATTGAACCTTACAAAATAATTAATTAAAACAATTCGGTTTATTCGATTCGGTTCGGTTTTGTATGTTCAAAACCGAAACCGAAAACGAACAGAATTCAAATCGGTTTTTAAATTTCAAATAGGTTTGAACCGAATAGAAACGGTTTGATTCGATTCGATTCAATTCGGTTTCGGTTTCGATTTCGGTTTTTATGTCCACCCCTAATAATAGTCAGGATTCCAATGATAAATCATGTACCAATAAAGATAAAATTAGTGTATTTTGTGTGGTTATACAGTATATAGATACTTGTTGGTGTTCAATGTGTCAGAAGTTTATCAAGATAGACAAAGTCTCTGGAGAAACAAAAGCACATGTCACAGACTACTCATAAACTGCCATGTAATAAATCAAGAATTAAAACAATTACCAGAAAAACAACATATTTACACGTGGTGGATCTTTGTTTGACGTTGTTAATCCATACGTGACAGACGAAGATTAATATACGAAAATAGAAGACGTAAAATAAAAAAAAAACAGCTGATGGTGGTGCTGCCCCATCGCTGAAAAGTGAAAACGACAAGAAGCCATTATAGTCGGGGTTTGTTTTAGTTTTAGAATTTTTTTTTCTCTCTTTAGATCTCTTAAACAGTTGAACGACATCACACGACTGAGCTAGTTTATACTCAAAACGCAACTCTCTCTCTCTCTCTCTCTCTCAAACCTAAACCCTCGGCTTTTAGTTCTGAGAAGATCTAACAAAGGTACACGCTCTCAATCTATAGTAAAGTTTTGATCTTTGCTTCTCATTTTCTTGACATGCGTACTATGATCTGTCAATTTCGTGTCTTTTGGGTATTTGTTAGGTTTCATTGTGTTTTTGGTTATAGGGGTTATCAGTTTTTTCTTGAATCTTTTTAATAAAGGGAACCTTTTCCTTTTCTTTTTCTTTTTCTTTTTCTTTTTTTCTTGTGATTTTGATGATCTTGTAACACACCCAGATAGTATTTTCATGGATGAAGACAAAGATATGGATGTTTCTGTTGCTAAGAGTAATTTGGTAGAGTCTACAGTGAATGTTAGTGAACATGTAGTTTGTGAAAGTGAGACCCGAGTTGGGCCTATGGTCGAGGAGGTTGTGAGTTCTCATGTTTCTGTTGATGACGGTGAATGTACAAGTGATGGTGGTGGTAGTGTTAGGGGTGAGGGGAATTCGAACGATGAAGAGATTCGTGGTCGTGGTGGTTTGGGTGAGGTTGAATTGGAGAGAGATTTGAGAGGTGCGGATGGTGGAAATGATGTGGTTGCTGATCTGGGTTCAAGGGAAACTGATGTTTCCGGTGGTGGTGAAGGATCGTTTGATAGTGGATTTGGGACTGCGGGTGGAGGGCCTTTGGTGGAAGAAAGAGACGGAAGAGAGAGTGTTGAGAGAGAAAAGGGTGGAGGTGATGTAGTTGACGAAATGCCTAAACGAGATGACAAGGGTGGAGGTGATGTAGTTGACGAATTGCCTAAACGAGATGATGGTGTCTTGAATGATGAGGTTCACAATGGGGGAATTGAAACTAGGATTGAAGGGTCTACTGTAGGTTCAACAGATGGAGAAACAGAAGTTCGTATGGAGGACACTACAGTTATTACTTGTGAGGAAGGCTTGGAGGGAGGATTGGTTAAGGAGGAGGAGGAGAGATCTTGTGAAAAGGTTGGTAGCATGGGTGGTGAAGCTGAAAATAGGGTAAGATCTTCTACAGTGGTGTTAGGTGTCCCGGATGGGAAAACCCAAACCCCTGTAGTGGAGGAAGTTATGGAGAATGAAAATGCTTCAGGGAAAGAACTGGTTAAGGGTGCTGAGCAAGGTAGGGAAACAGATGATGATGAGGGAGATGCACATCAACATGTGAACATGCAGGAAGTCGTTATGGAGAGTGAAAGTGCTTCAGGGAAAGAACTGGTCAACAGTGCTGAGCCAAATAGGGAAACATATGCTGGTGGGGAAGATGCACATCAAGATACTGGGGTTTCGGATGATAAAATACGGAATCCTGGAATTGAAACCGCTGGGGAGGGAACAGATGCTGGTGAGGAAGATGCACATCAAGATGTGGACATGCAGGAAGTCATTGTGGAGAGTGAAAATGCTTCTGGGAAAGAACTGGTCAAGAGTGCTGAGCCAAATAGGGAAACAGATGCTGGTGGGGAAGATGCACATCAAGATATTGAGGTTTCAGATGATAAAATACGGAATCCTGGAATTGAAACTGCTGTTACAGGTTCATCAGGACTCGTGCAAGATTCTAGTTTACAGACACCGGTTGTTGAAGAAGCTGTTGCGGTGGTCAGAGAAGAGGTTTTGAATGTGAAAGATGATGATCTTGGTAACAATAATGTGGAGGGGCTTGCATCTATTTCAGATGAAAAGCAAATTCCGATGGCCAATACAGATGATGGACAGACAGAAAAAAGTGTTGTTTATCCAAACCCTGAATCCCTGAATGAACAAACTCCAGTTGCTGTTAGTGGGGAAGTCACAGCGACAGGTAAAGAGGAATTTTTGTGTTCCACAGTAGAAGGTATGGAAACTGATACTTTCGATGAAAATTTAAGTTTTTCACTAGAAGAACTGCAGGGAAATATTGAGAGGGTCGATGAGAGAACTGAAAATCACAGCAATGTATGTGCAGATGCAACATCCTCCTGTCAGCCAACCCAAGTGGTTGGAGATGAGGTTGCAGCAATGGACACAAAGGTGCATCCTAATTCCAAAAAGAGCCAACAGTTGAAGCCTGAAGGATATATGAACCAAGGAACTGCTCATGATGTTGCTCCAGTTGTTTCAAATAAAAAGGAAGCAATGGAAATTGATGAACAAGTGGTCAATTCTGAGACATTGTGCATGGCAACTGATATAGATACCCATGACGACACGAAGGGGAATGAATTAGTGGACAATCATGAGGCTTTAATCGCTAACGTTGAGGTTGATGGGCATGCTGAAAAGGAACAACTCTTGAAACATGATGAGAGCTTAGAACAGCAGGTAAATGATGTTGAACAAGTTTGTTCAGATGGAAGGCAACGAATAGAATTTCAGAAAATTGGTGGCAGCACTGGTAATCACAGATCAGATTTAGTATCTACATGTCAGCCAACTGACGTAGTTGTTGAAGGTGAAGTTATGGCAGTGGATGACAAGGTTCCTTCAGATCCAACTGTTAAATCCTGCTCAGGAAATGATCAGAGCTTAAAGGCTGAGGTATTTGGCAGAAACGCGGAAATAGATTCCAGGATTATGAATGGAGGTGAAACTGCTTTGCAGGCCAGTGAGGATAAAGTTGAATGCTTGGGCCATGCTGGAGACAAGACCGCCTCTGTAAATTCAACTGTGGGGCAAGATATGCTAATTGAAGAACAAGTTATTGATGCTGAACAGGATGGTTCAGATGGAGGGCAAGAAATGGAAGTTGAACAACAGGACAATGACACTGAACAGCTGGAAACCAGAGAGGAAAAATTTGGCAAACCAACAATAATGAAGGTGGGGAGCTCAGTGAAGTCGCATGAAGCTAGTTATCTGCCACTGGCAGAAGAAGATGAGTTTAAGGTTTCAGATTTGGTCTGGGGTAAAGTGAGAAGTCATCCGTGGTGGCCTGGGCAGATATATGATCCTTCAGATGCATCTGAGAAGGCAATGAAGTATCATAAGAAGGACTGTTTTCTGGTAGCATATTTTGGGGATCGAACATTTGCTTGGGTCGATGCATCTCTGTTAAAGCCGTTTTATTCACATTTTTCACAGGTAGAGAAGCAGAGCAATTCTGAAGTGTTTCAGAATGCTGTCAATTGTGCTCTGGAAGAAGTCTCGAGACGCATAGAGCTGGGGCTAGTTTGCTCCTGCATACCAAACGATACTTATGATGATATCAAATTTCAAATGGTTGAGAATACTGGCATCCGACAAGAGTCAAGTACGAGGGATGGCATGGATGATTCTGTAGGTGCTAATTCTTTTCAGCCTGACAAATTAGTCGAGTATATGAAAGCACTAGCACAGTCTCCATCTGATGGGGCTGATAGACTTGAGCTTGTGATAGTTAAGGCTCAATTGTTGTCCTTCTATCGTTTAAAGGGTTACTATGAGCTACCTGAATACCAAATGGTTGGAGGGTTGGCAGAGAATAGTGAGGATTATGCAAATCTTATTAGTAAGGATGATGAGCATATATCCTCTGGCAAGGAAAATTTGGAAATTCAAAGAAGCTCTCATAATAAACGTAAACATAATCTGAGGGATTGTACGTATCCTAGTAAAAAGGAGAGAAGCTTGTCTGAATTGATGTCTTTCGATTCTCTAGATGATGAGGAATTTGGGTATGATGAGAAAGCTACCAGTAAGTTGGTTTCACCTTCTAGCAAGAAACGGAAAGCTGTTGATTCAATTGGTGATGACTCATTGCAAGATGGAAGGAAAACTATCTCCCTTGCAAAAGTATCTATCACCACACCACAGGTTCTTAAGCCATCCTTCAAGATTGGCGAGTGCATCCGTAGAGCTGCAAGCCAGATGGCTGGGTCTCCATCTATCCTAAAGAGTAATAGTGAGAGGTTCCAGAAGTTTGATGTAGATGGATTTGATGAGAATTTTGAGGATGCTGAAGGAAAGAGGACGGTTCTTCCAACAGATTACTCATCACTGGATGGATTGCTATCACAACTTCACTTAGCAGCACGAGATCCCATGAAAGGATACAGTTTTCTGAACACCATTACAAGTTTCTTCTCAGATTTTCGGAACTCAGTAAGTCTGAGCAGGCATTCTGTGGACAAAGCTGGTGGTAAAAGGAAAAAATCATCTCATGCAAGCGGGACTCCTGAAACTTTCGAATTTGAGGATATGAACGACACTTATTGGACAGACAGGGTAATACAAAATGGTGCTGAAGAGGAACAAGAACAACCATCAAGTAAAAATGGGAGAGAATATAAAATTGTCCCTGTTGAACTTAAACCCGTTCAAAAGAGTCGTAGATCTTACACCAGGAAGCAATATTCTGTCGTCAATCATGATGCGCCACCAGCTAAACCACTTGGTTATGTGGATGAGAATGCTCCAGCGGAACTTGTAATGAATTTCTCCGAGGTGGATTCTGTTCCTTCGGAGACAAAACTGAATAAGATGTTTAGGAGCTTTGGACCTATAAAGGAATCTGAGACGGAAGTTGATAGGGAAACTAGCCGTGCGAGAGTGGTATTTAAGAGGAGTGCTGATGCAGAAGTTGCTCACTGTAGTGCTGCAAAGTTCAGTATCTTTGGATCAATGGTTGTAAATTACCATCTCAGCTATATTATATCTGTACCATTTAAAGCTTCATCCATTGCCTTAACCCTAGGCGAGGATATGCAACTTGATCTCGACTCACTTGGAATTTAGATTGGGAATTTCAGGTATTACTTGACCTTGAATATTTTCGAATTATTTATGTTGGAATTGCTTGATTTTGAGTCGAGTCAACTTGCACAACTACAATATTTTGGTTATTTCTTGACAAATAGTTGTTTAACTATTATTGCATGTTACATGTATCTCCTTCAATTAGTATAGGAGTCTCGAAAAGATGGGAAGGATCTGAGGGTGGTTCATGTTCCCAATCCCCAATGTTTCTGAATTCTGATGTTTATCTTTCCAAGTGAGCCGAGTCGCTGAGAGCTGTAACTTCCTGTTTAGACTCTGCATCCTCTCTGGAAGCACATCATTGCGGAGACATATTGAATAATTTTGATCCACATAGGAGCCAGAAGCTCACTTAGATTTACGTTCATAGGATAGACATTGCTGTATGTTAGATGATCTTACGTCCAATTCTTCTTTTTTTCCACCTTGGGTTGTTAACCATCTCGTATCATATTGTTTATTTGTTAATTAATGAATGTGTTATAGGAAAGAGCAGACACCAGAAGATAAAATGCGGGTTCAGGGCTGGTGATTACAACGGCATGACATGTTTGGTTATCCAATGCATCTGTTGTTCAGAGTTATTTAGAAATTCACATGCTTCGGTTAGTGTAATGTATAGCAACTCAGCTGAGGATTAAAGGTTCCATAATGGAATCTCGTTGCATACCTACCACCTTATTCTTCATCCTCCTGCTTTCATACTATGAAGACCGTGGCAGAGAGCTTATGACTTTTTCTCCATTTGAGTTTCTTCAAGCATTGGCTGTTTGCTGCAGATCACATAGCATTAAAGATTGCGAGCTGTTCATGCAAGGTTGTGTTAATATTTTGAATTCCTGTGAAAAGCAATTTAGAAAAGTAGGTAAACCAGATTTTAGAAGTGGAATGTAGTTTAAATGGTATAATCATACAAGAGGGAAGAAGATAGTTTGTTCAGGTCCCGGAAGTCCGGAACAGAAGTTTGTAGAAATAATCAATAAAAGTTGTTTAGAAGACAAATATGGATAATTTAATCCTATTAAGCTTCAAGTCAATGAAATGGGAAATCTGTTGTTGCTTAGACCAATTAGAACATGAACATGGTGTCATTGGCTTTGAATTGAAACATGATTTACCTTGGCTCAATAGCGCCAATGAAAAACAGTAGTAAAAAGTTGTATGCATTTGTGATTGCTGAAGAATCAATCTTGTTAAAACTGCTGGTGCTTTTTTTTTTAAAGAAATCTCCAAACTATTTTCTGCTTAATGAATGAATAATTTCCAATTTGTCTGCCATGCATAGAAGCAACTCTACTCTAGTTCTCTGAAGAGCAGGGAATCTGAAATTTTTATAACATGGTTTGATGCGAATTCAAAAGGCAGAGTTTGGACCCATCTTGACAATAAAACAACAATTTATGAACTAAAAGTTGCATCAGCAAAAATATAAAAACGAACAAAGAAATCAAGAAAAATGGGTGAATCTACTACAAAAGCCCAACAATTCACGAGGCAAGGAAATTACTAATAGCACAATCTTGTCAAAAGACTTGAAAATCAACCACAAATCAGTGAAAGACTTTAGTGCAATCTCTGCTGCTTAAGTCTGCATATCATGTATTTTGATTCTATTGTCTATACACTATTTTTTGAAGTATGAGAATGTTGAAAATATTGAGAGAAAAATATATGGTTTTCCAATCGGTGTGCACTGCACTTATATAAGTGATTTGTATGTGGACTATTGATTATAGAGAAATTTTGATAAATACATACATTTTGAATCAAAGTATGTAAATCTAATGGTTCACATCCAACATACTAATGGATTTATATCAGTACGCATTGGCTTAAAATTTCTATATTATATATATATATATATATATATATATATATATCTGCACTCACGCTTCTTTTTCCATCTATGAATTCAAAAACCTACAAAAAAAATGGAGATGCAATTTAAACTACAAGCATCATTGCACGAACAAGTGGTATATAACAGCATAACCTCCGCGTAGTGCCACTGAATAAAACATCTCATAGGTGCTTATACTAGATGCAAGTTACGCATCAGAAATCCTTCATTTAATACCAAATGCAGGGGGGGAAATGTACTCAAAATCTCTGATAGGTTCGATTGCCTCTGAATTTATGTCAACCTGCTCTGTTTGTCGCTATTGAGAATAGCCGAAGAAAAATTAACTACTATTGAGCAGCTTTTGATATGCTTTTTCGCCTCTTGATAAGTCCGTCCATTAATTTCATGTAGGTGGATTTATTTATTGTTAAACCCTTCTGTGTTGTTTCTTCAACTATGAGCATTGCGTCTTTGTATCTCCCTTGAGTGCAAAGCTCATTTATTTGCTCTGAGTGAGCAATGGAACTGGCATCAAATTCTTCTGAAACCTCATTTGTCAGAACACTCTGCTCCTTTTCCAATTGCAATGGATGATCTTGTAATTTCCCTGTTTCAACCATTTTTGACATGAACTCATCAGCTTCCTTAATCCTACCCACATTGGTAAGTGCACCATGAATGATATTACACGTATAACGATCAGGCCCCAATTTCTTTTCTTCCATTTCAGAAAGAAGATCAAATGCATCTTCAAATCTCCCTTCCTTGCAGAGACCTGATATGATTGTGTTGTAAGTAACTGCATCGATGGTTTTCCCTTTCAAAATCCATGTATTGAAGAGCTTAAGAGCCTTTTCTAGCATACCCTCCCTACAAAGCCCGATAAGAAGAATATTACAGGTAAAGACATCTGGCCTGAATGAGTTCTCAACCATTTTGTTGTGAAACTGAAATGCTTTCTCAATCTGCCCTTCCCTGCAGTATCCGTGAATAATAGTATTATACGTAGTTTCGTTCGGGAGTAAACCACTCTGAAGAAGCTCATTCAACTTGTCAATTGCTTGTTCAGTCTTTCCAGAGTGGCATTGTCCTCTGATAATAGTGTTATAAGTAACGATGCTAGGAATTATCTGTTTCTCCTTCATCTCATCCCAAAGCCTCAAAGCTCTGTCCGCTTGATCATCCTTGAAGTATCCTGTCATTAGAGTGCCATAACTCACCTCGTCAAGGAAATATCCCCTCTTGCGGGCACTATTCAGCAACGAGTATGCCTCATTGAGCTTCTTTTCCCCACAAAGAGTATGAAGAATGGTATTTAGTGTAACACTATTCATCTTCAAACCTTTTTTATTCATCTCATCCATCATTCTGAAAGCTTCACCCATGTTTCTTGCTTTACAATGCCCATTTATCAAAGTATTAAAAGTAACACAATCCGGAGAATACCCACTTTCTTCCATCTTCCCAACAGTTTTACTCGCTTCATCAATCTTCCCTTCTTTGCAATACCACTTAATTATTACATTATGCGTAACTGCGTTTGGCTTCACTCCTTTCTCATTCATTTCATCAACCAACTCAAATGCCTTCGTACTACTACCCCACTCGAAACACCCATTAATCAATGTATTGTACGTAACTACATCAGGCAATATCTTCAAATTCTCCATCTCATTCCTCAATCTGAACGCCTCATCCAACTTCCCCTCGTTACAAAATCCATTGATCAGCATATTGTACGTCCAAATATCTGGAAGCAAATTATTCTGCGTCATCAACTCAATCACCTTTGTCGCTTCCTTTAACCACCCCAACCTACAATACCCACAAACCAAAATATGATAGGTGTTCCTATTCGGAAACAACCCTTTATTCTTCATATCCAACAACAAGTCCCGAGCCTCGTTCAACCTCCCTTTCTTACACAAAGCATCCAATATAGTATTATAAGTTACATTATCAGGCTTACAACCAAAACCCTCCATTTTGCTCACCCAATCAAGAGTGTCCCTAAACTTGTTCTCCAAGCAACATCCATATATCAACAAATTAATAGTATTCGAATTCGGTTTCACCCCAAGCACACTACTAGTCATATCCTTAAAAACTTGATTAGCAAGCGAAATCGAATGCGAGGAAGGGTGTCTTACCAGTCCATTAATCAGAGTGTTGCAAGTCAGCAAGTTTGGTTGAATCCCCAACCTCTTCATTTTGCTAAAAACCTGCGCAGCCAAGTGGGGTTGACCGCATTCCACGTAAGCACCAATGCAAGTGTCCAGCAGTGGCTTCAAACCATCCCTTTTATTGTTATTGGGCTTCAAAATGTGACTGTGAAGCGTATGTTGCCGATCGGATCTAATGAAGGAGACAAGTAGAGATTTTGCGTCCTTGTATTTCATTAATTGGAAAAGTGAAGGGAGGAGACAGAGGAGAGGGAGAGGAGACCGAGTGAGAGGAGGAGGCAGGTGGGCTTGAGCCCATTTGAAGAAGGAGAGGAGGGTGTTGGGTCTCTGAGCTAGGGTTTTTGAAGAGAGTAGAGAGAGGAGGATTGGTTGGGTCAAGTTTTTGACGTAGGGAGCGAGAGCTTCCAGTGAAGCTCTGTCTCTACTCAGGAGTTCGGTTAGGGTTTTCAGGAGATGGGGTTGTGTTGATTGTGGGTTTGTGGCTGTATCTGTTGTTGGTGACGTTAATGGCGGTTTGTTCATTGTCAGGGTTTCTTTGTGTGTCTCTGTAAATTAGGGTTTTGGCATTTGTAAAGAGGTGAGAAAGGAATGTTTGATGTGAGAGTGGGAAGAAGAGAGAAATGGGTACAAAACGGTGAGTTTTGATCCATTTTTTATTTTAAAGAAATTATATATATACATATATAGTCTTCGTACTCGTCTGATTTTGAATCTGTTTCTAGTGAATCAAGACAATCCTCTTTAGAAATGGATAGTACCTCTCTCTCCCATTTTGAAACTGATCTCATCACAAATCTTCGGAGATGTGCATCTGTAAGCCGAAAAAGAAGAAACACTTCCATCATTCTCTCAAGCACAAGAAGAATAGAGAGTTCAAATATTACAGAAAAAAGGTCAGACATGCCTGGAACAAGTCCCAGAAGTGTTTTATCTGTGGGAAAAAAAAGAGCATTGTGCAAAGAAGTGTCCTAATAATAAGGCCAAATCAGCCAGACTGGTTCATCAACTTGAGTTTATTCCTGGAGAAATCATTCCTTCCGATGTTGACGTGGAATCTATATTCTCAGAACAAGAGAGTATGGACGATAACACTTTTTTCATGCTACAAGACTCAGACACTGAATCTACATCAGCGCTTTTTGATTCATCAGAGTTTTCTAATACTGATACTATCTTAGAATCTTATTAGGCCTTTCAACTCAAACCCCAATCAGGCCTCATGTTCCTATACAAATTCTATTAGAAAGATATTCCAAACCAGTTGATGTTAATGCTTACATTGATACTGGTTCTCACAATGCCACGATGAATCCCAAAATCCTTCCTCCAGAAGCCTGGAAGACCCATGCCCGTTATTTTAAAGCAGCAGATGGCCAGATATTTACTACTAATCTAATTTCCAAAAATAAAACTGGTATTAAGATATTTCCATCTTGTGTTATATGGGTTCATGTCATAGGAACACCATTACCTGACAAGGATATCTTAATCGGCTAGGATGTCTATTGTCAGTGTAAATCTCTCAAAATTCTCCCATCAGGAATTAGATATAAGAGAGATTTCAAACTTTTTTTCAGCATACGAAAGGTTTTCCCATTATCTGAAACCTAACCCTCTGTCCACCACATCCAGGAAAAATTGGTACAATTCTGTACAAATAGTCATGCTGATTTCAGACATCCAAAACCTTTGTGGAAAAATCTCAACTTCTTTATTAAGCTACCTTTCAAGCTTAGTGAAGATATCAATCCCACAAAAGCCTCTCACTCTGGAATGACACCTTCAAATCTTAAAATGGCCAATGAAGAGTGTGATGAGCTCCTCTGTCAGGGTTTACTAGAACCAACTTCTTCACCTTGGGCTTGTCAGGCGTTTTAGGTTGAAAAACACTCAGAACAGATAAGAGGGAAGAAATGGCTAGTCATTGATTATAAACCCCTCAACCATTTCCTATGGGATGATAAGTTCCTTGTCTCTCAAACCAACACCATGTTTTCTCAACTCCCTAGAGCCTCTACCTTCACCAAATTCGATCTTAAAAGAGCATTTTGGCAAATAGGTATTCATCATGAGGAAAGATACAAAACTGTCTTTTCAATTCCCAATGCTCAATATCAATGGACAGTTTTGTGGTTTGGTCTCAAAATAGCTTTATCCCTTTTCCAAAAGGCTATCACCAGAATTTTCCATCTTATCCTTCATTCAGCCTTGCTTTATATTGATGGCATTCTTTTGTTTTCACCTAACATTAGCTCTCATAATAGCCTTCTTCAACAATTTCATGATTTGATTGGTCAATAAGGCATAATGCTTTTTGAGAAAAAGAGCATGGTAGGATGTTCAGAGATAGACTTTCTCGGAATGCACATCTCAGATGGACAATACCAACCAGGTCCTCACCTAGCAAAGCAACTGCTAGATTTCTTGATTCCAATTTGAGCCAAAAGCAAATTCAACAATTTCTTGGAATAATTAATTTCATCAAGGATTTTATCCCTCATGTGAGCCACAATACTTCAATCCTATCATGCATCTCAAAGAAAAAATCCACCCCTATGGAGTTTTCACCATACAGAAGCTGTGGTTACTCTTAAGAAGTTGGCACAAAAACCATCACCTCTTATTATTCCATCCACAGGCCAACTCATCCTTCAAACAGATACCACTGATGATTACTGGGAGTTGTTCTTAAAGAAGAAAAATAAGGAAAGTAAATTTATTGTAGTCATGCTAACGGACAATTCAAAAATGCCTAAAAACATTATCATACGATTTACAAAGAAATCCTAACGGTTAAATATGGGATCCAGAAGTTTGATTTTCATCTCAGAACTCGATGCTTCATAATTCAGAAGGACAACTCATCTTTTCCAAAGATTATAGACTTCTGCAATAAGATTCCTCCCAATCCTCAGCTATTACGGTTGAATGATTGGTTTTCTAGGTATGACTTTACTCTTAAACACGTAAAAGGGTACAATAATATAATAGCAGACATGCTTTCCAGACCACAATCAGTCAACCTTATCACATAGACAGGTCAAATTCCTCTCATCTTCATGGCTATGTCCTCTTCTTCATCCTCATCATTAGACCTCCCAGCCATCACCGAAAAAACTTATCCACCAGTACTCACTGAAAATTTTCTCCAGGTCAACCACCTCTCCGACCCAAATACAAAACTTTGCCAAATCACATTTTAATGTTTATCTCTCAAATCCAAAGTCAGGGTTATATCCATAGGCTTGTTAACCCAACAAGACCCTTCCTTGATCCCTTTCATCTATTTTCCTTTTCCAATTTTACCTTGCAGGTTATATGGTTTTTATGGTGTTTATCTATTATTCAACATCATGCTATTGTCTTTCCATTACAAGTCGTCTATTCTCACCTCCATGAACCCTCGCATCAAAGTTCTCTTATATGGAGTTTTCTGCAAGGGTTTAACTCTCTGACAAATTGGAGAAATGAGCTCACCAAGCTCATGGGAGAATATAATTTATAGAAGTTAGGTCCAGAGATGGCTGCTCTAGTATCATGCATATGGATCCTCCACAGACCATACCAATATGATCCCCACAGAATGCTTCTCTAGACTACTAGCATCAGTTATGAGTGGCACACCACTTATAATTTTGAAAGACTGTACCCCAACAATCTCCAAATATCTCTTCTCAATTTTCTCTGTGATGTTAATGGTATTACTCCAGATGAACTCTTTATTGTTCCAGAAGTCCCTAGAGATCCCACTTTGAGTTGGCACCCATTTCAGGATGTATATCCACTTGATTCTTAAGATCTGATGGAAATTGACACCTGACATTGTCTCATATGTGAAGCTTTCAACTCAGATGATGAAGATCATGCCAATTGCAATCGCAATACTAGTCTGTGACTCTAAAAATCCCTTTCCCGATCACATCCAAAGCAATAGTCCTATACATCTGTGTTTGTCGGTTTGTCAGTTTGTCGATTGTAATAATTAAAGTTTCATTATTTATCCTTTGTATTAATTATTACCGTTGAAAAAAGGTTGTTGTCTGCCACCTGTTGACTGTCTACCATCTGTAAGACATTGTAAAAATCTTTCATGTTGTGGGCCTAAGCTCTCCCGTTGTCCTCCCTTATAAATATAGCTTTGTCTTTATAAAAACAACAAAAATTAGAAATAAAAATTCCAGTGTGTTTCTTAAACTCTCATGGCGATCTAAATTACCTCTTCCTAATCTTAAATATTATTCTCTAAATAATGATTGACAGTTCATAATGATCTACGTATGCTCTGTGCTTGCCTATAATAGATGATCCTACATATCAGAAAAGATGCTGAAATCTTGACTTATGGTACCTGTCTATTTCTGGTTTATTGGCATATGAGTACCCTGTTTAGGTCGTTGATGAGTTAAGACCGCTAAAAGGGGAAAGTGAAACGGTTTGAGACGGTTCAAGACTCCCAGCCCTCAGTCTTGGTTATATATATATATATATATATATATATATATATATATATATATATATATATATTCATAATATATATTATTATATATATAATATTAATTTATAATATTAATATATATTATTATTATATAAATATTATAATATTATATATATATTATTACATATATATATATTATTGCATGAATGATTTTAGTTCTAATTGGAAATAAATTATTCTAGAATAAATAAATAAATAAATAAATAAATAAATATATATATATATATAAGAAGGACACTTTGATCATTTGAAACTCTTGTCCCGTCTCGTCCCGTCCTAGTCATACAAAACACATAACAGTATAATTAATAGTTTTTTTAAAAAGTGATTATTTTATTATAAAAAAAGTGAAAAACAAAACAAAAAACAAAACAAAAACAAGTATTTTATGTTTTTCAAATATTTAACTCTTAACACTGATTTTGTTTTTCATTTTGTTTTTTGTTTTTTTGAAAATAAAATGAAAAACGGTTAAAAAACGAGAATTCGAAATTGTTTTTAAAAAACAAAAATGAAAACGGACTGAAAAAAGCTACAAGATAGGGTCTTAGAGTTTTGTCAACCAACCCAAAAAAACTTCAAATCAACTTCTAGATTAAAAAACAAAAGGTTTTTGGCCTTTACAAAAATCATACCAAACATACACGTAAAACGATACATGAGATGGCTTCAGATGTTGAACACAAAAGAGGAGAAAGTGTCCATATTTACTTATTGACACGCCCTAAAGAAGTGTTCATACTCTCAAATATAAAAGTGTCATAGTAATAAATTAACCGGTAAGACCGGGTCGAACCACAGGGAGATTGTTCATTTGTCCTTGTAGAATTAATTATCTATATTAATTACTAAGTTTGTTATAAAAAGTAAATCAATTAAAATTAAAACTAGGGCTAAGGGATCCACTGTTGGTAATTCGATTATGATCCAATTATTAATATTTAGTCCAGATCAATGAGATGGTATTCCACTCCACTGACCACTCTTTAATAGATGTGGGTAAAAGTACTCACTGTGTTAGACAACATCTGTCTGTTTACAGTGAGTCAAAACTCCACAAAGATCAGAAATGATAAACCACTCTCTAATAGATATAGGTAAAAGTACTAACTGTGCTAGGCAATATATGTTTGTCTACAGTGAGTCAAAAACTCTACAAAAATCAGAGGGGAGAAACCACTCTCTGATAAATATGGGTAACAGTACTCACTGTGCTAGACAATATCTATCTGACTACAGTGAGCCAAAAACTCCATAAATATCAGAGGGGAGAAATCAAAAAAATAATAAACTTACCATAATTGGATCATATTTTTCATACCAACAGTATCACATTTGGCCCCAGCTATATAAAATTAGCTAGACATGATTTAACTAGAAAATAGCTATTTTATTTAAACTGAGAATTTGAGAACAAAAAAGAGAGAATTTCACAAATCTAATATCATATTTGGATTCAGAATGTGGAATTTAGGGGGAAAGACCCCCTATTTATACAAAATACGGATGAAAATTGACCATCGGATGAATTTAGAATGGAGCGTTCAGATTTGGTCACGTCATCAGTGAATAGTGAACAGTGAACAGTGAACAGTGAACAGTGAACAGTGAACAGTGAACAGTGAACAGTGAACAGTAAACGCATCCGTGAAAGTGAATAGTGACAGTGAACAGTCCACCGACTTCTAGAATATTATTCTCTGCAGCACGTGTACAATGCACTTATAATTTAGGCCAATAGAAATGTGTTACATCATCGGTCCATAATCTTCTAGAAAGTCAACTATGAACAGTGCACCGACTTCTAAAATGTGATTCTCTACAGCCGCGTGTACGGTGTACTCGCAGTTTGGGCCAAAAGGAATGTACCATGTCATCAGAAACAGTGAAAGTCAACTGTGAACAGTGAAAGTCAACTGTGAACAGTGAACAATGAAAGTCAACTGTGCAAGTGAAAGTCAAGTGTGAACAGTGAATAGTCAAAATTACAAAAATGCATTTCGTGGTCTTCCTAAGGTTTTTGATGTTATAAACTTGAAAATGATGTTATAAACTTGAAAATGATGTTTGTTTTGTCATCTGACTTTTACATAATTCAGAATTGATCGAATTACCTCTGAAATACAAAGAAAAATACACTGATTACTACACAACACATTTATTTAAGCGAACGAATGAAATTATGTCTAAATTGGGGAATTAATCATATTGGAAGTGTAAAATGATGATATTATCCCTTAGTAAACATACACTTTTTAGTGTTAATCACTCATCAATAGAAAACACCACTGCATTCTTCATAATGAAGTCATGTGTTGTGTGATCCATCACCTGCACGGAAGGAATTTTTTTCTGAAAGATATTGCTGATTTAAAGGATACGAATTTGAGTGTGTTTTCAAGTGGAAATGGTGAGGAATGTTACCTTTTTTTTGGTCACTTGCAGTGATGTCACCTTATAATAAGTTAAGTTTAAAAAGTACCTATTATGGTGAGCTACCGAAATTACCCTTAAATAATCGATATTTTATTCTTTAAAGGCTGTCGTCCAAAAAAGTTGTCTGAAAATCAATCACCTACTCTATTTTTTTATCAGAAAACGAGCTCCATTCCAGATATTGCAGAAGAATGTAAATTAATATTTCTGATCTTTATTTCCATTTTTTATTGTATTTCTGTGTGATATAACACTGTATGAACATTTATGAACATGTTGTCTCAATTTTTTTATGTTGATGTCCTGGAGTTGTAAACTTTTTTCAAAGAATGAATGAACATGTATGCATATTTTTTTGTATATATATTTGGCCGAGTTGAGTTGTAGTAGTGCAAACAAGTTTATAATATTGGGCATAAAAGCTGGAAAGGTTTTAAAAAAAGGTCGAAACATTTGTAAAAATGCTCGGAAATTTAAAAAAAAGTCTCAATCAAATTTTTAAAAAAACTCGATCCAAAAAATAGATGCTGGATACGTAAAAAGAAAAGCTCGAACCCTCGAAAAAAGGCTCGATCCATCAGAAAAAAAGCTCGATCCTTGCCAAAAAAAGGTCGATCCCTCACACAAATAGCTCGATCCCTCGAAAAAAGGCTTGATCCATCTAGAAAAAAAGCTCGATCCCTTACAAAAAAGCTCGATCCCTAAAAAAAAGCTCGATCCGTAAAAGAAAAAGCTCGATTATGTAGAAAAAGGGCTCGGTCTTGAACAAAAAAAGCTCGATCAGTTTAAAAAAAAGCTTCATATCTTGCACTTTTGATTTTTGTTTAATCCTTTATAATTGTAAATTTAATATGAAATATTTTTTCCTTATTAATGGTTTTTGATGTTGGTTTTGACAAGACAATGGATAGGGTGAGAATAGTCATATCTTACAATGACCGATGGGAGCAATTACCAGACGAAAATCAGAGGTATTTAGGTTCCGATAACCAAGGTTTGTATGTGTCAAAGAATTTGAGTTACGACGAACTGGTATCGATCGTGCAAACTATTGTGAAGTTTGATGAGAACAAATACAGTGCTGAGCTACAGTTTCTATCAATTGTTCCTGGGATTACATGTCGTACATTTATAAAAAACAATGACGATGTTCAGTTTATGCTAGGGGAAGATAGGGTGATCCCTCAAGTATGTGTTAGTCTAATCGAGAGGTCAGCAGGAGGTGTCATTGGTGAAGATATCCCTCATCCTGATAACACCCAACAATTTCGATCGTCAGACGGAAGCAACCAGTTGCTCATAGAAAGAAGTGGGATTGATGGTTGGGAAAACATATGTGTTGTCCCACCGGAAGTAGCCGCCCATGATAATAGACCGGGACCTCAATTCGACGATGTATTTGGTTGTCATATTGAGATGAATGGTAGACAATAGAACCACCAATACAATGAGATCTACAATAACATCAACAATGAGGAGAATACAACACTGAATGTTGGGGTGAATAATGAGGTGGATAATGAGGGCAATTTAAATTCTGTAGAAAATGTAGAGGATAATCAGGATGATGCAGAACCAGTCGAAACGGAAAGACGTGTAAGACATGTACACAGATTTAATTCCAGTGCATCAGATATAGCTGGGACCTCCGAGGGGAGGGCTAATGTAACTGCAGATGATTCTGATAATGCCACACCATGGGTTATTCCAGGAGCAGAATCATACTCGTTTGGTATTGGTGGAAGCAGGAACTTGTTTGAAGATGAACCTACAAGCATGATGTATAAATGCCAGTTTTTTCCTACGAAAAAGGATTTGAAGAGACTAGTAGGTCATTTTGCAATGCGGTAGAACTTTGAATGGAAGGTAAAAAGGTCCAATAAGACAACATTACATCTAGTTTGTTTGATGGGAAATTGTACGTGGAAGTTAAGAGAGGTGAGGAAAGATGAAGGCACATACTTTCAAGTAAGAAGTTTTGTCAACGAACACACTTGTCCGTTAGAGGAAATTCACCGCCGGCACGGACAAGCTAGTGCAGTCATAATTGGAGAAGTTATTGCACCTAGACTTCAACAACAAGATGGTCGACTAATGCGTCCGAAGGACATAATCGCCGACATGAAATCAATGTATGGAATCCAAATCATGTACAGTAAGGCACACACCGCCTCGATTATGCGTTGTCACTGACATATGGAACACATGAGGAAACCTTCCAACTGCTTCCATCATTTGGTTACATTTTGGAACAACAAAATCCCGGCACAATCACTGACTTACAGTGCGACGAAGATGGTAAATTTCTATACTTCTTCATGTCGATCGGTGCCTCACTTAGAGGATTTCAGACGTGTATGCGTCCAGTCATTGCCGTTGATGGTACCCATTTGAAGGGATGATTCTGGGGTACAATGTTTGTTGCAACAGCACAAGATGGGAACGAACAAGTGTATCCAATTGCTTTTGGGTACGGCGACTCAGAAAACAACCTTTCATGGGAATGGTTTTTGGATTGCTTGAAGGGTGCCCTAGGTCATATTGATGAGCTAGTTTTCATTTCTGATAGGCATGCAAGCATTGAAGCAGGGATTTCTAAAGTGTTCTCTTATGCCACCCATACCATATGTTGCTTGCATTTTGCTGAAAATATCAAAAAGCGATTTCATAGGAAGGATGTTACCGTAATAATGGATAAAGCAGCCCGCGCATACACCGAGTTTGAATATAACCAGCATATGGAAGAGTTAAGAAACTTACATCATAATGCATATGATTATGTAATTGATGCCGGTCCACACAAGTGGTCCTGTGTACACTGCCCGGAAAGAAAGTATAGAGTGATGACCACTAATGCTGTAGAATGTATAAACTCATGCCTAAAATTTGCACGCCAACTGCCTATGTTGACTCTGGCTGAGTTCATTAGAAATATGCTGCAACGGTGGTTCATGATCGCTATAGAGCTGCACAAACCATGCGCCATCAGTTGACCGACGCAACACATATTGTGCTCTTAAAACGTGTGGAGAAGTGTGGTTATTTGACCGTAAATCCAGTCGACTGGAACATTTTTTCGGTCAAGCGGTCTGGAAAACAGTGGACTGTTGACTTGGCTCGGAAGACTTGTAGTTGCAACAAATTTCAAATGGATCATTTTCCATGTTCTCACGCCCTTGCGGCGTCACAGTACATTACTGAAACTTGGACTTCACAACTTTGAAAACCTACTGATCATTTTCTCGGTGAAGCTGATCGTTTTCAATGTTTTTTACAAGGAGCGAAACTTGGACTTCACAACTTTGTGTGCGGACTACTACAAGAGACAGACACTTATTAACGCGTACTCTGTTCCTATTATACCAGTGGGTCATCCTTCCACTTGGGTTGTGCCATCTGACATTGCTCAGAGGGTGATTTTGAATCCAAAATCCAGGAGATAAGCAAGACGCCCGAGGGCGGGTTGCCATGTCTCGTCTTCTGAGAGGACAATTACACAATCCTGTAGAAGATGTGGACAACCAGGGTATAATTCCAGGAGATGTCCTAATCCACTTATGATTAATGAAGGTATAAGAAGAGCTGTTCCTGATGAATACCGCCGCAAGTGTAGCATCTGCCATTCAATTGGACACAACAAACAAACGTGTCCTAACGTTGACTCTAATAGTGAATGAATGACAAAGTTTCGATCACATTGAAAACTTTTGGATGTGTATCATATTGTAATAATTTGGATTTGCAATAATTACTTATTAATGAATGAATTAATATTCATGAGTTAATTACATGTCTGTGTACATATAAAATGGGAATATACAAAAAATCACTTGACGGGCCTGGAGTTAGAAAAACTCTCCACAACCATTGTCTCCCAAATGATCCCCATGTCGTCCTCTGACCAATCAAAAGTCCTTCGACCCGCCAGGATGTACTCGATAAGTCTCAAAGTATGGGGACCACAGTTACCTCTGCAATGCGGCACATAAAACACCATTAGAAATCGTTCATAAAGAATATCTAAACACGTGAATGAAATAGAATGTCTTACGATTTTTTTTATTGGGGGACTGTAGAAGTATGCACCAGGCTGACCGAGAAGAGCTTATTTTCCCAAGGGAACGCCCGACGACCAGCTCGTCGTGCTGTGTGGAACCCCGTATCACTCAACATGGAGGGTAAAAACCACTGTAATGGCCGGACCTGCTGGTGCCTGATCTGATTAGGGACTTCCTGTCGCCAGGGGTCATAAATGTCAATCTTCCTGAGACAAAGGTCGACGCTCACCACCAGTCAATGTTGGGCCCCAACGTTGCACGAAATCAGCACCTGTAATAGTTTGCATGCCGGTTAGCTGAGGATATACGAACAGTTTTTTTTAATCATCTCCATCATGTAACACTTACCAGGTCAACCTCGTACCATGGGCAGTTTCCACTCATGGTTGCTCCACGGACCATCAGAATGTCCTCTTCCAACCATCGGGACTGTAACACATTCCACCTTGCCGTGGTCACAGCACCGTGCGAATCGCGAGGCATCATCCTCTCCCACATGTACAACATTAGTGGTTGTACAAGCATTGACAATATCGTATTAATAATAAATAACAAGAAAATCTGATTTGCTTCCCAGATGTTATACCTACTTACATAAAATTGTGTATCCAACACGTTGATCCTCTGGTTGTACACATTGTGGAATCCTCGCTGACGCTTGCGAAGAATATTGAGGCATGCATCCATATGCTGACAAATAATAAAACCACCGTAATTGTTAACAATTCATCAATACTTACACAAACGTTAATATGAAATTTAATAAGTACGTACTGTGTCCTCCAAGTCCATGAAGTTGGACTGCATAAGCACGAACCATCTCACGGTAACTGGTGCCAGCATGTCCACATCACGTCTGTTTAATGATTGAATTGCCTTAGCTATACATAAATTTGAATAAATAAGAAATGTACATCCATTTGTATTAAAAAAAGTTGGACTCACTGTTCCCCGTTGATGTTCCTCTTGAAGGCCTTGTATGCCGCAAGGTGGTCAGCCTCCACTAGTCAATGGGGGTCCAAAATGTGTTCCATGGACTCGGGCAGTGTCCTCAACCTCTTTGGAGGCATGGATTTGTGTAAAGGCTCACCAACTGCCATCCACGCTTACCTAAACGCTTCGATGTATTGGCCGGGAGAAGGGACCTCTCCGACGGCACGGACGTGCTGGGTAGAGGAGGGGACCTCTCTGAAGGCACAAATGTGCTGGGTGGGAGAGGGGACCGCTCCGACGGTACAGACGTACTGGGTGGGGGAGGGGGACCTCTCCGACGACACAGACGTGCTGGGTGGGAGAGGGGACCGCTCCGACAGCATATACTTGCTGGGTGGGAGAGGGGACCGCTCTGACACCACGGACTTGCTAGGTGGGGGAGGGGACCGCTCCGAAGGCACGGATGTGAAGGGTGGGGGAGGGGACCGCTCCGACTCCACATACTTGCTGGGTGGGGGAGGGGACTGCTGTGGTTGAATCGATATGCTAGGAGGTGGGGGATCAATGTGCTGGAAGGTGGGGGGATCGATGTGCTGCAAGGTGGGGGGCTATCCCGGTGTGTACGCATGGTGGAACCTTGAAGCCCCCGGATCATATCCAGTAACAATCGGTGTTGCTGTTGACGATCCTCATCACTCTTTCGGATCATATCCAACAACTCCAAGTGTTGACATTGTCGATCCTCGTCACTCTTCCGGAGGCCTTCACGCACATCGTTCAATATTTCTTCCCACGGAGCCTGAAATCATGTCTACATTGTTAGTAAAATACTCTCAGCATGTGTTAATAAAAAACACTAAACTATGTTTTCAACTTACCTCTCCATCACGTCCAATGCCCCCACGGGAATCCTCTGTAAATGTACCATGTCCGGGTGGAAAACCGAACCCGCATATGCCTAAACCTTTCTCTTTGAGGGTATGTCTCATATCCCTCACTGTCACTGGGCCTTAAACCCCCAGTAGCGGGCTCAGATCCCTCACTGTCAATGGTCCTGTCTGTACCATAAATCCCGCCTAAGGTGGTCTGATCAGGGACCTCAGGCGGTATATCATCCATGTCATCTTCTATATACAGGCTCCCCCCTCGTCTAGCCAGGCATAGTACGGTGCCTATCTCTCAGCTGGTGTCGGCACCAGTCCCTTGATCGTAAACATCTGAAATATTAGTTAGAACAATGTCATTGTACAAATACTAACTAATAAAAACATTAACAAAATAAATACATACCCTGGCTTTGAAAATCTTTGCTAGCTTGTTCCCTCTCGGTTGTTTGGTCAACTCCCACTTCAAAATACGGGGAGTCAGATCAGTAACCCTCCGGACACCTACCTCTTTGGCCAAAGCAGAGATCACATCCAAAGGAAATATCTACATCAAAGATAAGTACGATAAGTATCCATACAATTTTGGGCATCAACAATAAAGTACAATTTGTAGTTCGAACTTCTTACCAACAGGGCATGAGATAGACCGTATATGTTGTAGGTCTCCACCCTGTGTACGTCAGCGTCCTTTTCCTGCTGACATCGCTCGAACCCGTCTCTTCGCTCATCAAACGCATGCTTGAATGAGTGAATAGAATTCATGTACACGTGGGCACCCCACGGGAATGCGTCGAACTCATCGAGCTCCTCAACCAGTCAAAACTGCCAAACTGGAATCTTGAATCTCTCATCCACCCCCATCAGTATCTAGTTCATCATATATAAGAGGTAGAGCTTGACAGCATCGTACGCCTTTACGAAATCTGCACCGGTGACAACACCCCTAATCTGCTCCAGCGACACCTCCTTGGCTCCAGAAAAGTACCGCTCATGTATGCCATTCTCCACTGCTGCATACATGGTGGTCTCTGGTACAACTCCAAACCGTTGTCCGGTGATCAGGTAAAATTCCACCTTCGAAAACCTCATCGACTGGGTTCCTAACATGAAGTGCATCTCATCGGTGGGGCCGTTATGATGAAGCTCCCTCAAAAGCAACCGATGGATAATACCACCGGAAAACTTCATCTCCCTATACATCGTCAAGAAATGCCCGAAACATGACGCCATGAACCGCCAACGGTCTTCATCTACAAATTCTACAGGGACACGGTTCAGCGCGTCGTCTATATGGTCGAGGGCATCAAAATGGTTGTGTCGTGTCAATTTACCCTCGTACCAGTATCCTTCTGGAGTTTTAAGTGAATCCCTCAACCTAATTCTCATCTGCAATGTAACCGAAATACAACGTCATTAAACAGAATTTTTTTAAAAAGCTCGATCCCTTTCATAAAAGCTCGATTGATTTACAAAAAAGCTCGATTCCTTTTCAAAAAGGTTCGATTCCTTTCAAAACAGCTTGATTGCTTTACAAAAAAGCTCGATTCCTTTTCAAAAAAGCTCGATTCCTTTTCAAAAAAGCTCGATTCTTTTTTAAAAAAGCTTGATTCTTTTTTAAAAAAGCTCGATCCCTTTTAAAACAGCTCGATTGCTTTATAAAAAAGCTCGATTCCTTTTCAAAAAGGCTCGATCCCTTTCAAAACAGCTCGATTGCTTTATAAAAATGCTCGTTTCCTTTTCAAAAAGGCTCGATCCTTTTAAAAAAAAGCTTGATCCCTTTCATAAAAACTCGATCCATTTTAAAAAAAGCTCGATTCCTTTTAAAAAAGACTCAATCCCTTTTCAAAAAAGCTCGATCCCTTTTAAAAAAGGCTTGATCCATTTTCAAAAAAGCTCCATCCCTTTCAAATAAGCTCAATCCAATTCAAATACAGCTCGAACCTATTCAAAAAAGCTCAAAACATATTCAAAAAAGCTCGATTCCTTTTCAAGATGGCTCGATCCAATTACAAAAAAACTCGCTTCATTTTCAAAAAAGCTCGATGCCTTTCAAAAAAGCTCGATGCCTTTCAAAAAAGCTCGATCCCTTTTCAAAAAGGCTCGATCCATTTTTAAAAAAACTCGATCCCTTTCAAATACGCTCGATCTAATTCTAAAATAGCTCGAACCTATTAAAAAAAGCTCGAAACCTATTAAAAAAAACTCGATCATTTTCAAAAAAGCTCGATTCCTTTTCACAAAAGCTCGATTCCTTTTCGAAAAAGCTCGATTTACCAACACCTAATTTTCACGAAAAAAAAGCTCGCCTAAACAAATAAGCTCGATTCTCTTCAAAAAAGTCTCGAAAACCCATATTTCATCTTCCTCAACTAATATTCAACCAAATTACAAACCCTAACCTAAACCACAACCATTCTCACATCTCTATTTTAACCGGTTTCTACAATTCCTATCAACAAAACTCAATTCTAACATATAATGCAAGTTAACAACAACAAAAATGAGGAAAAATAACCAATCTTATCTTTGTCAATCGCAGCTCTTCCGGTCACTTCACCGTTGATTAGTTTCCCGTTGGTTTGACTGTTGCTTCTCTCTGACTTTGAAAACGACAACTTCCTCACTGTTAAAATATTTCGGAGTATTTTTGTCTCAAACGCTCTTTTGGTGCCTTTTAAATAGACATTAGTAAAGTTGTGATATTTACACAACACACCCCTCAAATAGTGTCAATAATTTTTTGACCCCGTGTTTTCAAACTCTAAAAACGTGTGAGATGTGTTTGGCATCATAAGAAATGAAAAATGCCTTTCTAACAAAATAAATGTGAGAATGATTTTTTTTTTTTTATCTCGTTGAATCAAAGCTTATATGAATTAAAATATATAGAAGAAAGAAATAGAGAGTGAATAGTTCTCACTCACATTGGTATTGCTAAATTCTAAATTGTAGAAGTCCATACCGTCTTCCTTAAACAACGTCCCCGCATGCCACGTTCCACGATTAAGTTTTAGGAACTTAGGACCTGTAATCCTGAAAACACGAACGTCTTCTATGCCTGGAGGAATGTTGGAATGACCACAGTGTGACTGCACAATAATGCATGTTGTGGGCATGACACCCGTAAGATCCTTCGATTCAACAATGGATGGCTTAGAGACTCCAAGATACCAAACATGACCACCAATTGATCCAAGTCACTGTGTCACACTTGCATGATGTATTATTGTGGAAAACTTGAGTGGTTGATCTTTGAGATGCATGATTTGAAACCTGTCAATATGGGTAAAGAACACCATTATAATCTTCTCTGAACAATTTAACAAAATCGAAGAGTTCTCAGTAATTCAACAAAAAGTTACTATCTAGCTATAATCTATGTCAGGAATCAGTGAATAAATTCTCTCTGGTGTATATTGGATCTTTTTCTAATGACAAGATCAGTATTCAGTGAAGTTGTAGCATGGACTTAAATCCAATCATAGATCGAAATCCAGACTGAAATCCAATCAAGCTTTGCAGACTGAAGTAAGTGTTATCTCGTAAATATGACATAACGAAGACTGTCCAAGCATGACTGCAAAATAAAATGTCACCCGAGCAGTAAAAGATGACATGAACCATTGACGAAGATTCGCAGACTCGGAATGCAGTAGTCATCCCTGGAAATAAAACTGAATTCGTACTTGTGGCTCCAAGTTCAAATTTTCCAATCAACATAACTTGTAAGGCTGGCATTACCACCGATATATGAATATTCAACAAGGTTTTGAATTTTATTAGATTGGGTTCTTTTTACAGAAGGTGAGAGAGAAACAGAAGTTGGGTTCTTTTTACAGAAGGTGAGAGAGAAACAGAAGAAGAAAGTTTTACGAGAGATATATATTATAATTATTTATTTATAATTTAAGAGTTTAGTTTTGATTAATTAATTTTTTTATATGTTTTTTTAAAACAATTTGTGAAATGTTACTTTTGTTTAATTTATTAATTATAATACAAAAATCGTATCGGTTAATTATTTAATCAATCAATTTAAAATTGTTATAATATTAAACAAAGTGTAAAAATTGATATTTTAATTTTTGATAGTTGTCGGATAATCTACCAAACGTGTTTTTTCCATTTTCATTTCCAAAATACAGCTCTCAGTATATTTTACCAGAAGCGTTTTTTGGATTTTGAAACTGAAACTAAAAACACTGTTTTCATTTTTTTTTTCATTTTTTTTTTTTCGAAAAACAGCAAACGAAAAATGTTTACAAGACGGACCCTAAACAACTATTAGAAGAAACCCAAAATTTGGGACTTTTACAATTTTTATTTTTTTTGAGATTTTTAAAAACATATGAATTATCTCAACTTTCAACTACCTACCCTTTATAATTTTAAAAATCTATCATGCAACTTTTTCGTTATAAATATATTGTCAACACTTTTTTTTATAATTTAAACAATCAAAAGCTATTTTTAAAAATACATGGTCAATTTTTTTTTTTTTTTGTAATTTATACAATCAAAAGTTCATTTTGTTAAAGTTTCACTCAATAAATTTTAGGGTAAATCGTATTTTAGTCTCTGTAGTTTGTCTTAATCTGCGTTTAGTCTACGATTTTTTGGAATTGTACCTTTTAGTCCATCATTATTCTGACAATATGGATTGTAGTTCCTACCGTCCAATTTTGTTAGGGTTCCGTCAAGTCAACGAGGGTCAACGGGGGTAAAAAGGTAAAATAACTTTAGATCTTTTAGAATCTTATATAATTGAAGGGTATAATAGTAATTTATAAATTAATTAAAAATAATAATTATATTTAAAAAGAAAACGAAAAAAAAAATAAAAAAAAATAAAAAACAAAATCAATAAATAATAATAAACAATTCTAAAAAAAATAAAAAAAATAACAAACTAAATTTAAAATAAAAATATAAAAATATTTATATTAAATCTTCACCAACCATCAAAATTCAACCCTTAACCATTTTCTTTCTCTCAACCGTTATCTTCTGAGTTTCTCACCATGGTCAACCGTCGTTTGGCCGCCGGCGAGGAGCGGCAAAGGGCTTCTTGTCTTTCTTTCTGGCTTATCTCTCTCTCTCTC
Source organism: Dipteronia dyeriana (assembly GCA_032871835.1). Taxonomy (NCBI): domain Eukaryota; kingdom Viridiplantae; phylum Streptophyta; class Magnoliopsida; order Sapindales; family Sapindaceae; genus Dipteronia; species Dipteronia dyeriana. The sequence continues at coordinate 19,765,307 of CM065303.1, forward strand.
TTCTTTGATCTGCTCGATTTGAGCCGATTTGGTGGTTTCAGTGAGGATTCGAGATGGGTTGGTGGCTAGGGTTCAGAGGCGGCGAGTGTGACTGATTTTCGATTCGACGGTGGGGTTTGCATGGTTTGATTCTGTGGTGGTTGATTTTCGGTGGTGAGAGGTAGAGGTTGGGTTTAGTTTGGGGGTTGTGGTGGTTGGGTGAGGCAACGATGGGTGTGTAGATGGTATCTAGTGTTGGATTTTTTTTTTTTTGATTTGGTGTTTGGTAGATGGTTTCTAGTGTTGGAATTTGTTTTGCTTTGGTGTTTGAGACGATGATCTTGTGTGGTTTTAGTAGACGGTTTCTAGTGTCGATCTGGATTTGTTTTTTATTATATGGTATTGATCTGGTGATTGATATATGATTTGGTTCTTGGTTTGAGAGAGACTGGGTTTTGATTTGGCTTCTGTTTTCTCCATTCTTGTTTTATCATGTTGATGAGGTTCGTTTGATGCATTTGATGAAATTCTAATTGATTTTTGTATCTGGGTCTGATGAAACTATGGATTGCTTTATTATATACATTTATCTATGTGAATCTCTTAGAATCTATTGCTGAAAAGTGATTGTACACGGTTATGATTATAGAAACTTGTTTATTTTTTGTTTTGATTGATTTCATTTTTCTTAGATTTTATTTTTGTTAAGATATTTTTAATTTTTGTTTTAATTTTTGTTTTAATTTTTTTTAATATATTTTTTATTTAATGAATAATATCTTATAGGGTAAAATTGTAATTTCAACGATTTAATCTAAGGGTAAAACAGTCTTTTTAATGGGATCAACAGACATCAGGGGTATTTACGTCATTTAACATGCCTGATGTATCAGAATCCGTTATTTTAACGGATTCTGTCACAGAAGGATTAAAAGTTACAATTCCAAAAAACCATGGACTAAATGCAGATTAAAATAAACTACAAGGACCGATTTATCCTAAATTTTATATTAAAAAAGGATTTTTACTGCAGAAGTCATACAAACATACTCACATGAAATTGAATGAAGCACCATTCTAATAACAGATATACTACCTTGTATTGTCATTACCATATATGAGATTTAATTGTTCATCTTGTGAGTTTGCGATGACTATCCGAAAATGCCCAACAAGGCATCAAAATATAATAATGATATTGTTGAAAGAATTTGCCCTTACTGAATTGAACATAACAAAACCAAAAACCAAAAAAGAAATATAGAACAGGATAGCCGTAGTGCATCAGGGATTCATTAGATGAATTGTTGAAAATCAATCAATTTAATATATAATTATATAAACAACACATAATTTCTTTTTTCCATTTCAGTAGGTATACTCTGGTCACTGACAAAATTAATAATACAATGATCATAAAATCTTTTCCGGAGTTTTTTTATGATGCTCAAGACATCATCTACTCTCCCTTTAAAGACTGAACAAAACAGCACCGATGGATCCATCAATATAGCCGCGTTGCTAGTTGCTACTTGCTGGAAATTTTGTGATAATATATCATTTTGAGAACAAAAATTGAGTATAATAAATTCCATAGAAATGGAAGATTAAAGTGGATTCGAATTCTTCTCCGTGAGAATTTCGAAATTGTATACTCAAATTCACAAAATGGCTAATAGGTGAATGAGAAATTGAGTATCAAAGTGGACCCATTGTGTAGGGATTAAAAGGAATCCCACATGCTTAGGGAAATCATTTATAAGTAGTTTATAAGTGAATGTGTGATATGAGCTTTCAACATGTGTGGTATATAGGTTCTCTCTCGCGCGCGCAGGGGGGGAGGGGTGCAAATCATGGACCCCAAACCTTCAAATGCACGAATGCCGCTCTGATTGGACCTTGAGAGTCCAGTTGATCTTTTGCCACTTCCCTAAGTAACGTTTTTTATTGTGATGAATAAAGAAAGCTTTAATTGTTTGGATTCTGATTTCTTACTTGATCACCAAGAATACAGAATCGGGTTTTAATTAGAAATAAATCTCTTTGGAGAATATTATCTAATTCAATTATTTCCTTATTAAATCAGAAACAAATTTTCCAAAAATAATCCTGAATTAATCCCAAAATCCTAGTGTTTCGGTTTGGGTATTTAATATCTCTAATATTTTGTTCAACATACACAGAAAAACAATTCCAGTTTTCTTTGAACAACCGAATTCTTTTCTTCTCTGTTTTCTTGGTAAGTTCAAAACTCGGCTTGAGTTCACTGGTAGTGGATAGTGCTTAGGCCTACCACTGTTGAACCGTTGTATCCTGGGAGACAATCGCTTAATACACATACGGTGTTGTCCAACGAAATTGTCTTAAGGACATCGTGTCAAACACGGGCCTCAGATCAAACTTTGTTTTCTAACGTTACTTTCTGTTTTCTAACGTTACTTTCTGTTTTCCTTGATACCAGTCAGGTTTGATTGCAAATTACGTTTAACACTACTCACATCATCTGCACGATAAAGATCATCATTTTGAGTGAGAAAATCATGCTCTGACATTGTATTTTATAGACTACTACGTATCATCAATTTGATTTTCAGGGCGGGAAAAGAATGGAAGAGAAGAACCAACTGCATTCGATCCACAATTCCACATATCAGTAATTAATAGCAGTTAAGTTTAATACAATTACCTTGAACAACTCCCCGAACATTCCTTGCAGAGGGATTTCTATGTTTTATTCCATAAAACTTCTCTGCAATTTCATCTAGCATCTAAACCACAATTTTTCTTCTTAGAATTCGTAATATTTAGAAGTCATTTTCCGTTAAAGAGATTAAGAAATTGATGATAATATTTTTTATAAGCAATCGTAAAGGCAATAATGATGCAAACTGACCTCTTAAATGTTGGGTATGACTTGAATTTTCTATTAGGTTGGTGAAACCATCAATCTTGACATTAATATGGTTGATACTATTAATGATTGGTGTCATTAATGTGGTTGGTGTGAGTAATATGGTGGTTGCGATTGAGGAAATTCTAACAAGAAGCCTTATTATAAATAACCCTTGTAACCATTATGTACTGTTTGACAAAACACCGTGTGGAGCAAAATAGCAAAAGAGAGTGGCATCGAGTGTAATTGGGTTTGGGGTACTTTAGATAGAGATTCCTAAGTGTGCGGTTGTAACAATTTACTACATAGTGAAATTTTCTCTTATCGTCCTGACAACCGTGGGTTTTCCATGTACTTGGGTTTTCATGTAAAATTCTTGTGTTGTTTGTGTGGTTAGATTGCTTTATTTTCTTTCATCTTATTTTTCTTTTCTATTGTTTGTTTATGGATTATCCGGCAATACTTTCCCGTAGCGTAGCATAGTGATTATTGCTAACAACTGGTATCAGAGCCTCAGTTACCTGATAGTGGTCTTAACAAACTGTTATGGTAGGAAAGATGATGAGATTCGAAATTGGAAGTTCAATGGGAAGATTAGTTTTGGCTTGTAGCAAGTTCAAGTCAAGGATCCGTTAATCCAATACGGGTTACATAAGGCGTTTGAATGACAAATCAAACGCTGAAAACCTTAAAGGCTCTGGAGACTTTAAAAAAGAAGTGGTTGGTATTAGTTCTGGAAAATAAGTGATGAACAATGGTGATTGGGAGGAGATGGATGAGAGGGTTGCAAGTGCAATTCGTCTATGCATGACCAAGATGTTCTTGCAAATATTCATGGAACGTATTATGTGAAAGAACTTTAGTAGTTGCTTTAAGAGTTGTATCAAGCGAAGAGCGTATGCAACCAGTTCTACCTAAATGAGCAGTTTCACACACTACAGATGTCTAAAGGTATGAAGGTTTCTAATCACCTAGGAGTGCTCAATGAGATAATTTCCGAATTAGAGTCGATTGGAGTTAAAATTGATGAGGAAGATAAAAGGTTAAGATTCATTTGGTTTCTTCCACTGTCTTATGCACATGAAACCTATTCTGATGCATGGGATTTCTACTATAAGTTTTGGAGATGTAGCGAACAAATGGATCTCTGAAGAAAGAAGGATGAATAGTAAAGGTAAACTTTTTGATAACTTTGCCCACTTTATTGATAGTAGGAAGAAGGAGAACTCCAAAAAGGAAGTCATTGCTGGGGATATGGACAGTCTGGACATGTAAAGAAGGATTGTCAAAATAAAAAGACTAGTGCGGCTAAAGACTCCAAAGATGGAGATCCGGTAATCGCCACTCTTGAGCATAAGAACTATAGTGATTTCCACTAAAAGGGATGGACATCCTAATGGCATGACCACTAGTTGCCATGGAAGATGATGTGTTGCTTATAGAGGCTTCAGAGTTGCGCACGCACATTGGTTAAGAGGTGATGCAAGGTGTGTGGTGGATAAGAATGTCGATGGCTGAGCGAACTCCCCAGGAACCTAACGTGAGGAGTTGCACCATAATTTATGCATGTTAGGTTGACATGTGCAGGATGATATCTTAGGATAGGCGTTCCTAAGTGATTATACCTTGAGGTGGGTATGTTGATTCTCGGTGTTGAGAGTTATAGCTATGGACGAAGGTTTAAGAATTCTCACCATAAGGGAGGATTGTTGAGTATGGCTCGAATTTTCTATTGGGTTGGTGAAGCCACCAATCATGACATTAATATAGTTGGTGCCACTAATATGGCTGGTTTCCATTGAGGAAATTCTAGCAAGAGGCCTTACTATAAATGCCCATTGTCACCATTATGTAATATGTGCCAAAAATCGTGTGGAGCAAAATAGAAAAAAAGAGTGACATTGGGTGTAATTGGGTTTGATGTATTTTAGAGAGAGAATCTTGAGTGTGTAGTTGTAACAATTTATTACATAGTGGAACTTTCTATTATCGTCCTGACAGCCGTGATTTTCCCCTATTCTTGGGTTTCCACGTAAAATTTTTATATTGTTTATGTTATTGGATTGCTTTATTTTCTTCCATCTTATTTTCTTTGTCATCGTTTCTTTGTGAACTATTTGGCAACGCTTCCACGTTGTGTACCATAATGATTATTGCTAACATTAAATTTGGGTTCCCTGTCTATATTTGGTTTGCAATTGGATCTCAACCTGTTAAACAGTGGGAAAGCATCTCTCTGCAACTTGCAATGGAAAAAAAAACAGAACTATTATTCCATGAACCTCGCAAAGTATGAGTCATGATAAGTATAGTCGGGTCTTCATATGACAATGCCAGAGTAAAAAAAACAAAAATTTGAGTGTAAGCATTTAGTATATCAAAATAGAACACTAAAATGATGACAAAACTGAAGACAAAAAAAAAACTTACATTTGCAAAAAATAGATGACAACTTACATGAAATATGAAAGGTAGAACTCAAGTTGCTCAGCTTCTGATATAAACCACGTCAACTTGTAATAAATCCCGTATCAAGATTGATACTTAAGACCGATCTACGTTAAGGTTTGGATGGAAACCGCGACCCAACACCTATAAAGAGATGTGAACCTTGGTATAAAGGAGGATGCCACAATCAATGATGAAATACTTGATTGATAAGTCAATGATGAACACTGTAGAGAAATCTGATAAGTTTAAATTAGTTCTCAAAGAACAAAAGAGAAATTACTCTCAATTTTTATGAATAAAACAATTGTCCTTTATTGAATGAAAATAGTACAATTTATAGGACTAAGGCCACAAAAGATCAGCCCTAAAAATCTCAAAGATTGCAACAATAACTCTTAAAAAATTGCCAAAGGCAACGAAAAAAGGAAAGTTGAAAAAAATAGACCTAAAACTAAGATAAATTCGGCCTCAATTTAAGGAAGTCAAATCTGACTTTAATTCCTTTATATTTTAGCCTAAATTGTGCAACAATAAAGAAAGAAAGAATTTAATTCAGTCCTTTTTTTTTTGGAAACCCCAAAATAGGAAATTAGCTCCCAAATTCTCCTATTGACTTTCTTGGACTTGTATCATGCTTGTTAAGGGAAGGAAAATTCATTCATCACCATCATTGGGCCTCCACATTCATGCTTGAGCCCAAACCCCTCGAATCAGCCCACTCAACGTATTTTGGAATTTCTTGGCATGTGCTATTGTAACCGGATCAATGAAAACTTGAATCGGATCTGTATTTCATGATCTTGTGCTGCCATGTCCTCATCATTCCCCTCTTCTTGAAAAGGATTAGTCCTCAAATCAAATTCATCACCTATACCCAAAGGACTCAAATCAGAAACATTGAAAGTAGCACTTACATTATACTCACCGGGTAAGTTCAACTTGTATTCATTGTAGTTGATCTGTTCGAAGACTTGGAAATGTCCATCCCTTCTAGGTAGTAGCTTGGATTTCCTTTGAGTTGGAAACCGCTCTTTACGTATGTGCAACCAAACCCAATCTCCAGGTTCAAAGACCACATGTTGCTACCATTTGTTGGTCTGTCTTGCATATTGCTCAGTTCTTCTTATAATGTTGAGTTTTACTTTCTCATGGATCTATCTCACAAGTTCAACATTTCTTCTCCCATTTAGATTCACATGCTCAGATAAAGGTAATTGAGATAAATCCAAAAGAGTTAATGGATTAAAACTATAAACAATCTCAAATGGTGAAAATTTAGTAGCAGAATGAACAGAAGGATTATAAGCAAACTTAACATGCGGTAAACAATCTTCCCATATTTTAATGTTATTCTTAATAATTGTCCAAAACAAAGTAGACAAAGTCTTATTTACTATTTCTGTATGACCATCGGTTTGAGGATGACAAGTAGTTGAAAATAACAACTTAGTTTCTAATTTATCCCATAAATTCTTCAAAAATTAACTCAAGAACTTAACATCTCTATCATAAACAATTGTTCTAGGTAATAAAATGTGTCATTTTTGAAAATCTATCCACAACAACAAAAAACGAATCTTTCCTAGGTCTAGACCTAGGTAAATCCAACACAAAATCCATTGAAATATCAATCCATGGTTCACTAGGAATAGGGAGAGGTGTATACAAACCGTGGGGTTGCACTCGGGACTTAGTTTGCCTACAAGAGATACATTGTCCACAAATTCTCTCAACGTCTCGTTTCATATGTGGCCAATAGAAATGTTCTTGCAAAACAGCTAAAGTCTTTTCAACTCCAAAATGTCCCATCAAGCCTCCACTCTAACCAACAATTCTCTCACAAAACAATTAGGCACAAATAATTTATTCTCAAGAAACAAGAATCCACATGCTTAAAATACCTACCATTTGTGGATTTCTCACACAATTTATATTCTTCGCTAAAATCATGGTCAGTTGTATATAATTCCTTAATTTGCTCAAAACCAAGTAATTTAGCATCAAGAGTAGAAAGTAATACGTACTTACGAGAAAGTGCATCGGCAACGACATTTTCATTACCTTGCATATATCGGATAACGTATGAAAATGTCTCGGTGAACTCAACCTATCGGGCATGTTTCTTGTTCAGTTTATGTTGGCCTTTTAAATTTTTCAAGGACTCATGACCCGTATGGATTACGAATTCTCTAGGCCATAGGTAGTGTTGCCATGTCTCCAAAGCCCTAACCAATGCATACAACTCCTTGTCATAAGTCGGGTACTTTAAGGCTGCCCCACTTAGTTTCTTACTAAAGAATGCTATTGGTCGTCCCTCCTGCATTAAAACTGCACCTATACCAATACCTGAAGCATCATATTCAATTTCAAACATTTTAGTAAAATTAGACAAAGACAATAAGGGAGCGTTGGTCAGTTTTTGCTTGACTAATTGAAACGCCTTTTCTTGTCCTTCTCCCCACTTGAAACCAACATTTTTCTTAATTACTTCAGCAAGTGGTACGATCAATGTGCTCAAGTCTTTCATAAATTGTCGGTAGAAACCAGCAAGTCCATGAAAACTTCTCACATTACCTATGTTTGTGGGACTCGACCACTCTTGGATGGCAGGTATCTTCTCCGCATCAACATGTATACCCTGTGCACTCATAACAAATCCTAGAAACACAATATTATCACTACAAAGGTACACTTCTTCAGGTTAGCAAACAACTTTTCTTTTTTAAGCACATCCAAATTAGATTTTAAATGTTGTACATGATCACCCAAGTTTTTGCTATATATGAGAATGTCATTAAAATATACCACAAAAAAATTTCCAATAAATGCACGCAAAACATGATTCATTAAACGCATGAAAGTACTTAGAGCATTAGTTAGACCAAATGACATTACTAACCACTCGTACATTCCATATTTAGTTTTGAATTCAGTTTTCCATTCATCGCCCTCTTTCATTCGGATTTGGTGATATTCATTTTTCAAGTCAATTTTAGAAAATACATAAGAACCATGCAATTCATCTAGCATACCATCTAAACGAGGAATATGATGACGATACTTTACTATTATATTGTTAATCGCTCAGCAATCAACACAAATTCTCCATATCAAATCCTTCTTAAGAACTAACAAAACTGGAACGACATATGGACTCATGCTTTCCCTAACATACCCTTTTTCTAACAATTCACTAACTTGCCTTTGAAGCTCTTTCGACTTTTCAGGATTGCTTCTATAAGTCGGTTAGTTTGGAATGGAAGCGTCGGGTACAAAGTCAATCCGATGCTCTATTCCCCGAATTAGAGATAAACCATGAGGCATCTCGTCGAGAGAAACATCCTCAAATTCTTGCAACAGAGACATAACATAACTAAATAGAGACATAACAGAACTAGGCATAGCAAGGTCAAGTTTGTTAGTGTTTAAAAACACCTCCTTGTACAAGAGTACAATTATCAGCTGATTTGAAAACATCGCTCTCTTAATTTCTTTGGTTTTTGCAAAAAAAAATCTTTTTTTTCTCTCTATTTTTTCTTCAATTGTCAAATCTATAATTGCCCTTTCTCTCTTTATTTTCTTCGGCTTCTCTCTCTTTTACACTCTTTTTCTGTTGTTCACTCTCTTTTCACAACCTCACTTGATCTTCATGAACTTGTTTCAGGGATAGAGGAACAAGGGTGATGGGTCATTGATTCAGTACAAAAGAGTATTTATTTGTAAACCCATCATGCTTCACTCGCATATCGAACTACTATGGGCGTCCTAACAACAAGTGCCCCACTTGCATCGGAACTACATCACACATCACTTCATCTTCATATATACCGATCCGGAATGCCACTAACACCTATTTAGTCACCCTCACCTCACCAGTATCGTTGGCAATCCTAATTGTTTTTACCATTATTGTGCTTGCAACATTAGTACAACTATCACCATCAATATTTACACTACATACCTTGTCTTTGACATAGCATCTAGTATGAAAGATGTTCTCTCGTTGGACTTCATATTCGTTCTTTGTTTGCAAGCTCGATGCTCTTCTTGCCACTATCATCAATGCGTCAGGGGCTAGATATTCTTCCTCAGAGACGTCCTTTAACGGAGGCAAGGATTTCAAGTCATCTTCTTCTTCTTTATCTATCTTAATTTCTCTATTTTCTTGCATCACCATAACCCGCTTATTCAACCATTGACTTGCTATATGTCCCTTGCCTTGACATTTAAAACATTTATTATCACGATTCTGAGAATTAGGAGTTTCGGTTTTACCATGATTTCCTTGTTTGGAAGGCTCGAAATTTGGCTTCGAAATGGTGGACGTTTGAGACTTGTCTTCTTTCTTTGAATAACTCGGTCTCCAAGAATTGGATTGCAAGCTTGATAAAGGTCATGTACTGCCCCTCATCTTAAGTTATAGCTCAATTTTGACAGCTTTTTGCACCATCTCATCTATCTCCACATAATGTTGCAACTCAACCAAACCAGCAATCTCCTGATTTAAACCATTAAGAAAGCGAGCCATGGTTACTTCTTGGTCTTCTTCCACATATGCCCTAATCATGGCAATCTCCATCTCTTTGTAATAGTATTCCACTCTACGATTGCCTTGCGTGAGACTTTGCAATTTTTGTTACAAGTCTCAGTAGTAATGGCTGGGCACAAATTGCTTTCTTATCACTGTTTTCATGGCTTCCCACATCGCAATCGGACGTTCTCTATTTCATCTCCTACCAATAACTAACTGATCCCACCAAATCACAGCATAGTCAGTAAATTCAATCACAACTAGTTTTACCTTTTGTGTTTCGAAGTAGCGTATACAATCAAACATGAGTTCTATATTCTTTTCCCATTCAAGGTAGGCTTCGGGTTCAGATTTCCCTTTAAACGATGGGATCTTCATCTTTATACCACTAAAGTTATCATTCCATTGGTTTCTACCTCTCCTACCCCATCCATTCCTTCTATGACTACCCATGAACTCCTCCTCCTCGCCATACTCATCCCCGTAGTAATCATTAACTTCTTATCTAACTGAAGCTCTCTCTCTCTCTCCTACGTGCTTGAGGAACGGGTTACGGCTGCTCCGCACGTGCGTTCTCCACTTGATCTAAGCGCTCATGTAAATGTTCCAACTCCCCCATCACCATCTGTCTCATCTAAATTACTAATGCCTCTATCCAAAGATTTGGATCCACCAGGTTGGAAGAATCTTCAGTAGTGCCTCTAACTTTGTTGTCAGACATGTTATTTTTTTTTTTTACAAAAAAAAATTAAAACAATTAGGAGAACCTCATGGAACTCCCTCACGTGTTTCACTCGAATAATCAATTCACTCAACACTCATGTTTTCACACAATAAATTCGGCTTTTACCCTCAAGATTAGGTGTGGGCATAAAAACTGAAACCGAATTGAACCGAATCTAACTAAACCGAAAAAGGGTATTTGGTTCAGTTCATAGCTTCTATTCAGTTTACACCGATTATAAATTTGAAAACCGAATTTAATTTGTAAGGTTCAATTTTATTATGGATTGTTTATAGATGATGTTTATTTTTGGACTACAATATGTAGTAATTTTTTTGACTTCTATTTTATAGAAGTTATGAAGAATTTATTTTTTAATTGAATAAGTAAACTGAATATGATTAAATTTTAGATTTAGATCAAAAATTGGGTTATATTTTGTTTAAATTGTTTACATATTATGTTTTCATAAAAAAAAATTAAGCTTAAATGCCAAAAATGCAACTTAAAGGTCCAAAAACTTTTAAAAAACATATATAAAAAACCTTCAAAGCCCAGTAAACCCAAAACCGAATTGAACCGAACCGAACCGAACCGAACAGAGAAAAAGGTGTTTGGTTGAATTCGGTTTTCAGATTCAAAACAGTTCAAACCGATTTGTCTTTTTAAAAACCGAATATATGTCGGTTCGATACGGTTTTACCCAAAATCGAATCGAACCATGCTCACCCTACTCAAGATGAACTCACCACTCTTGCCAGTTTCCACTTGTAATTTCTCAAAAAAAATTATCAAACTAATCAAACAAATAACCAGGATTCCTTAGCAACATTTCACTGGAAAAAAAATTCCTTAGGTTCACACGAAACGAATCACAAAGAAACTGGAATTTTTCCAGAGAATTTTCTTTTTATTATGATGAGATCTTGATCCTCCAGCAAGGAATTTGATAACAAGTTTGTACGATTTTTTTTTTAAAAGAAGTGTTTCCATACTTTTTTTTCGGATTATTTTTTGTTAACAAATTCAAATTTCAATAACCCTAGAAGAAAGAAGTTCCACCAAAGAAAGTCAGTTAACTAGAACCTAGGACACATAAACAAATAAAAGAGGTAGGAAAACCTGAAACATAAACCACAACCAGGGAACCTTACTCTGATCCCAAAATTGATATGAACCACGTCAACTTGTAACAAATGCCATATCAAGATTGATGCCTAAGACCAATGCCTAAGACTGATCTACGTTCAGGTTCGGATGGAAACCGTAACCCAACACTAATAAAGAGATGTGAACCTTGGTATAAAGAAGGACGCCACAATCAATGATGGACTACTTGATTGATAAGTCAGTGATGAACACGATAGAGAAATCTGATAAATTCAAATTAGTTCTCAAAGAACAAAAGATAAATTACTCTCAACTTTTATGAATAAAACAACTGCCCTTTATTGACTGAAGAGAGTACAATTTATAGGACTAAGGCCACAAAAGATCAGCCCTAAAAATTCCAAAGATTGCAACAATAACTCCTAAAAAAGTGCCTAAGGCAATGAAAAAGGAAAAGTTGAAAAAAAAACCTAAAACTAAGATAAATTCGGCCTCAATTTAAGGAA